>JAQFVV010006300.1:2852281-3081234 GCA_028023455.1 Epiperipatus broadwayi
TGCATTTTTGTTTATCATATATATATATAATTAAAATGTCCATTATATTGACACATAATCAACTTATTACATATATACCACTGATTGTTCAACTGACAAATTTTTCAGCCAAGTTACAACTTACCTTCTCCACCCATCCATCTACTATCTGCTCTCATGACTGACTATCTATTTGTTACTATTTGTGTATAAAGTCTCTCCATATACACTATTATTTGATTCCAAATCCTTTCTCTCGTGGTTAATTAAAATACTATATCCCATACACAAATCCATAATATAACGATATTATTAAAATATATACTTTTAGACATTCACAAAAATATTTAATAACAAAACTAAATATTGCTCTTATTAGAATGACCGTACAATATTAAATCTAAACACAAAGAACAACTACGTGACTGAATTCATAAGCCGAAGAAAATGGTTGGTCAAAAAGGTTCATGACTGGTGCTAACAGAAGAGTTGAAATTTATATCTTCAAATTTACCATATTCTATTTTTTTAACTTTTTATCTAATCCATGTGGTTGAATCCGGAGGCACAGGGCTAAATAGGGAAAAGTACTATCGTATTCTGCATTTTAAAGGAGTGAAAGTAAATGGAGAGTATGTAAGTCATTTAGATTTTGCAGATGATGTAGTTGTTTTTGCAAATAATGCTTCAGAGCTGCAGGAAATGTTGCAGGAGTTAGCAGTTGAAAGTAGAAAAGTAGGACTAAAGATAAATGTTAAAAAGACTAAAGTAATGTTTAATCGATTTGCTCAAAATATGAAAATAAAGATTGATTATGAAGAATTAGAAGAAGTTAACAGTTACAAATACCTTGGTCAGATTATTAATACAGATGGAAACATAATGGAGGAAATTAATCATAGAATTAAACTTGGTTGGAGTGCTTTTGGTAGAAATAACTTGATACTAAAAGGAAATATGCCTATGTGTTTGAAAAGGATGGTTTTTAACAAATGTGTTTTACCAGTTCTTACTTATGGATCTGAGACTTGGACACTTAATAGAAGAGCAATACAGAGACTTCAGACCACTCAAAGGAGTATGGAGAGATGTATGTTGGGAGTAACAAGAAGAGATCGAAAACGCAATGTATGGGTAAGACAACAAACAGGTGTTACTGACCTTATTGAAAAAATTAAAAGATTGAAATGGAGTTGGGCTGGACATATTGCTAGAAGAGATGATAATAGATGGACAATTGAAATTTTAAACTGGATTCCAAGAGATTGTAAAAGACCCAGAAAGAGACCACATGTGAGATGGATGGATGAAATAAGAAAATGTGCAGGGGTGTTGTGGAGAAGAGAAGCTAAAGATCGGAGAAGATGGATTAAACTTGGAGAGACCTTCATCCTGCAGTGGATTGATAATGGTTGATGATGATGATAAATAAATTTATGAATATGAAGCAAAATAAATTGTAATTGAGAAAAGTTGATTATTATTTTTAATAAAAAAGCATAAATAAATTTTAACTAAAATATTTTAGATGTAAAATAATGTCAAAGTAAGTCTAATTTATTAGTATTTTTATGATTTACTACAGATATATGAGCAAACTTCACGAATAATAGTCCTAAGATCAACACATAGTAACTTAATTAAATTATTAGTGCTTGAATTTATTTAGAATAATTAAATTTAAAAAATAAAAAAGAGGGATTTTATTTTAATCAAATTGCAAGCAGCAAAGCAAAATGATATCATAAGAGGTTGAAGAGATATATTTGAAAAAGATTACTATTTGAAGTATAAAAGAGTGACTAAATACCAAAGAATTTTAGATATATAAAGATCTCATTGAAGTGGCATCTAAGCAAAAAAAATATTTTTAATAACACGATTATTAAAGGCTAAAAATAAAAACTTTGCTTTGATTCCAAGTCATTAAATAATAATTAAAGTTATATTGAATTTCTAGCAGTAGTGGTAGTTACTATGAGAGTAGGACAAAATGAAAATATCAAAAAACTTTATAAAAAGTGCTGGTGGTCACATATAAAGTACTGGCATCCATTTGTAAAATATAAAAGTATGAAGAAATTGCATGTAAAACTAACATGTAGCAGATTATATCTTTATACACAGTGACATATTTCCAAAATTTAATGTATGCATTTTAACATATTTATATTTTCTTAGATTTTAGTTAAACAGAAAAAACAATAATATTAAATGTATTGAAGGCTGATGAAAATAACGAAAAGACAGTATTATTTTTTCGTAGCCAAAGAAAATAGATAATGTGATTCAAAGCAGCGGTAAAGTAGCTTATTGTTGAAGATTGATGAGTTGCAGTTCAATTATGTTACTTTTAGTGTTTGATCATCATTGTGGAGACACAAACAATATGATTATGATTTTACTCTGTATGGTTTTCGTCAACAATGAGCTCAAAAATCATGAATCATGGTTCATTTTTGTCACATCCCATGTTGAATTTATGAACTTTTAAACTGAAAATCATTCAATTATTGACTAGCTGAAAATGACATTAAACATCTGGTGTTGAATTATGTCAAAAATTGAAAGTGATTTTTATAGAAAATATTGAAAAACTACCAGAATCAACTTCTATTCAGGGAATGTTTATCTTCACTATTACAAGGACATAATTGAAGACTCACCTTATGAAAATGAAAATAGCCCAAGAAATCTCTTTAAAAATCGCTCATACAAGAACACTGAGAAGAAGTTAGCATTTGTTGGGCTTTCCAATCTTCATCTTAGGGAGGGTGTGAAATGTATTCCATTCACCAATTAATATTTGATAGATAACTGGGTTAGGTCTGAGCTATCCAATTGATAAAATCTCAATCTTTTTGAAATGCTCTTGAAAAGTCAAGATTGGAACTCAAGTCACAGATATGATAGGCAGATGTATGACCATAAGCAATATCATGGATTTTGAAAATGAAAAATATCTAAGAGAATTAAACAAATAAGTCACACAACATGTGACCTGATTTAATAAGCTTGTGATTATAAAAACTAAAGAGCATTATAGTTCTAACAACTTTTATAGATAAATGCCACCAAGAGAAAGCATTCAAAAAATCTCTACAAATTACCCCTATTCCCAGATCAGTTTCATGCTTTTGGAATTCCTCAGTGAGTCACTGGGATATTTCATCTAAGTGATCCAAAATACCAACTCAAAGCCAGTTCTTATCTGATAGTTAACTTTTAAGTAGACAGTCTGAAATTAATAGTAATATATGGTATAATTGAAGAATTCTCAGTTCCATATAGCTATTTAAGTCGGATAGCTGGTTTTGAAGATATCTGGATGTCTGAAAATTTCAGATTGAGTACTTAAAAGTTAACTATCAGATAAGTGTTGGCGTTGAGTTGGTATTTTGGATCTCTTGTCTGAAATACCCCAGTGCCTCACTGAGGAATGCCAAAAGCATGAAACTGGTCTGGGGATAGGGATAATTTCTAGGTAGACATTTTTTCAATACTTTCTCTTGGTGGCATTTATCTATAAAGCTTATTAGAACTTTCATGCTCTTTAGTTTGTATCTAAAAAAATTGTCTTCTGTTTCAGAGATGAGTCATCATTTTTGAAGATTAAGCTCCCAAATCTATCACTTTATCATTGCAACAATCTCATAAAGGATTGTTTCATTAATGATACTGCATCAAAAGTAGAAAACATCTTTTAGGAAATTAAATTCAATGTAGTTTATAATCTTGACAGAAGATTTGTAATATTATTTCTTTTTGTACTTATATTGAAATATCCCCATTATTTCATTTGTTAAATCTTTTTAGAAAAACGTTTTTATACCTTCCATCAACAGTCAGTTGTTAATAAACCGCCAGATATTAAAGTAGAAGAGAACATTTTGAATGCTATTTGCCTACTCTATTCATCAGGTATTCCTATGAATATTGAACTATTTCTGTTATTTAATTGATTTGTTAAACCATTTTTGAAAATGGTTTTTATACCCTTCAACAACATTCAGTTATTAATAAAAACACATAGATTCTGAAGAAGATTGCTGGGGCAATTGAAACTGTAAACTGTAAAAGAGGGTTAAATAAAGCATTGTGTAACAGTAGTAAAGTGCATGGATAATTTAATATTATATGGTGCACATATATTATTATAGAAGAGAACATTGTGAATGATATGTGGCTTCTCTATTCATGTGTTGCTATGGAAATTGAACCAGTAAATTTTAAATTCATGAATATTGAATTGAAAGTGATTTTATAACCAATTGTACTATTCTATCAAAAGAAACTGTATAAATATAATATAGTTATCAAGAAGGATTCTCTGATTTCTCAATATTTTTTCCCTTTTAACTTTTTTCATTGTGAGTTTATGTAACTCTGAATAACAATGTTGTCATCTCTATTGTGTTTGTTAATAGCAAAAATATGAATTAAAAATATGCTTAAATGTTATTTTTCGTAGTTTATTTAAAAAAAACCATATTTTGGTTATAATTATATCCCATAGCTGCCATTACTTTTTTTAGTAAAAAAATTGAATAATTTAAGACAAAAATGTGTTGTCTTCAAACAAAAACAGTTATTGTGTTGTTTTTTATTAGATTGTAATAAATTCACAGTCTAATTTCTTCACCTGTTTACGTTTTTTAATATTTAATATTTAGTTTTCTTTATTATTTAATGTTTGTATTGTATTTTTTTTCCAATTTAATAGCTTTTTTACAGAAATTAATCAAATAAATATTTAAATGACACAAAACAAAGATCACCTTATATTTCTAATACATTTTTTCTTGTCACAACAGAAGGCTGTTCTTCAGCTATTTATTCTAATTTCTATTTTTTTTATTTATTTGCAAAGTTTATATTTTAAATTGCATTTATTTTTTAAACTTAATGTTTTTGAAAAACTTGAAAAAAAATAAAGTTATGACATTAAACAATTTTTATATCAGTCAAAAGTAAAACAGAAAAAGCAATACTTCCCCTTTAATGGCAAAAAATAATTTACTAAACAGTTAAGAGAAAGGTTAATATGTAATTTCCAAACATTTTAGATTATCAAACAAGTTTGATTTCTGGGTTATTTGAATTTTATATGATCAGTTTCTACACATTTTCTTTTTTTTTTATCTTTTGTTCTTTCTGTCCAATATTCTTATTTTTTTAATTCAACTTATATTCACTGCTACATATATAGTCTTCTATTTTAGACAGATCTGTTTACTTCTATCATTGTTTTGTAAAATAGTTTTACCAATGTATTGTCTTTCACAATCCCATAGAATTTTATAGATGTAGCTTTTGGTTTTTTTAATATTTTATGTTTATGCTTAGTTATGATTAAAATTCTTCATAATGTAATTGTAGATATTCTTCAATTTATCTAATATCCTTTATATGTGTAGATTCACTATAGTATTATTGTTATATTTGTGGGAGGTTTTTGTTACCTACTTTATTGATGCAGTACTTCTTTAAGGCATTGACTTCTGAACAATTTTTTATATCATTTTCATTGTGGTATTTTAATTCCATATATTGTATTTCAGACATGTTGGGATATATTTCTCTACATATATGGATTTTTCAATAACAATAGTTTTTATTTGTCATGAGATGCTCTTGCAATAAGAGCATTTAAAAATTTCAGCATTGATATAGTGGAGCCAGACATTTTTGGAAATAAAATAGTACTTATAATTGTAGTTTTAGTTCTCTAATATCAATATCAAGAATTAAAAGTTAATAATAGTGAGCTCACCCCATGCATAATTTTATTCCAAAAAATGGATTGAAAAATGTTGCCTAAAACAAATATTAATAGTCGCATTACTTAATCAGTATAATGAGTGTTCGAATTTATGCTATCATCTTTCTTTAAACTTTGTTTTCACAATTGATAATGATAATTACTGAGTATATTTTCCATAATATTTCAACTTTAAAATTTATTAAGATATCACTTATTATTATTTTTGTGATCTTTATAAAATTCATAAAGTGCTTTACATTCCTCAAAGAACTGTCATCCATATGTAAATGAACCAAGAATTTTAAAAAGAAATCTTGGTAAATTTTGATATGATCAATTTCCAAAATTAACAATAGGTCTTAATAGAACTTGTTATGAATTTTAGATAACCCATAGTATTATAGAGGTGAAAGTTTGTAATGTTACATTCTTATTAATTGTTTTTCATCTTTTCCATTAAAAATATTATGTCATCCCTCTTCTGTATGAAGAGACATATTTGCTTTGTAATAACATTAAAATCCTCTAAGTCAGTATAATGTACCTACTTGTTAAATGTTTTTATGGGTATCCCCATCTCTTCTCAATCTCTTTGACATGTTTTGCATATTGCACATGTATTATATGATAAAAGAATTTTTCTAGCAGATGGTCCACATTTTTAGACTGTTTAAAAAATGCTATACCATTCTCTTGAAAATCTTTACCTCTATTTTCAATATACATATCACAGTCTCCAATTCTCTTAAAAACAAAATAGTTATGGATAATAATACTTTATTTCAATTCAGTTCATTTGCAACTACCTTATTTTATGTATCACAATCATATATATAACAAATAGCATTGCAATTGTTTAATACTTCTAAATCATTACCAATATTTTAAAACTTCAGCCAAAATTTATTTGTCCTAACTTATGAGAAGATGTGTCTAGTCTTTCATATAAATAATTATATATTCTCCAAATTTAAATCATATCAGTCAATGATAAATATTGAACACCTTATTTCATGTCCATCTTCGAAACTTCTTCCCGAGTTTTCTTCTTACATTTATAATCTAATTCTTTTTATTACAAATGCAAATGATATATATAGTTAACACCTTTTTTATATAGTAATTTAATCTTTACCTCTTCAAATAACATAATTACCTACATCTTTATTAAAGCTTTAACTTAAACAACTTTTTTATAGATAGATCCTCTCCTCTATCCATCTGCTTTCAAAATGAATTCACGTTCTAATTCTACTAATATTTATTTTATGTTGTTCTCTATTTTCATATTGTTTTTGTTTTCTATAATATGGTAACTGTTTTTGTCTTTTATGTTTTCTCTTAATATATCTCCAATTTTGATTTAATTCTCTTCATTTTGCAGCTGCATTAATTTCTTTAGTTAAGTTTTTATTAAGTATACTTTTTTATTTTCATTTTATTTTTATTTAGGTATCACCTCCCTCTCCTCCCTTCTAAATAAATATTCCATTTATATTTGCTTTCTTTCTTTTTTTTTTTGTTTTAATAGGTTTTATATATATACTGCCTGCATGTACTTTTTTGCTTCACCTTTTCTTTTATTTTAGAATATTCAGAACTATATGCGAGATCATTTAAAATTAGTTTATTCTTACGTAAATGATGGCGCTAGCAGGTAGAATGTGAAATAAAATATAAGCGACGAACCCCACCCCCCCTATTTATTGCTTTCTTAAATCACTTTAGCATCTATTCCCTTTCAGAATATTATATATTAAAAGTTTACATTTATTTTAAAATTGTAACATACATTTTTGTTATAATTTTCTTTTTTTAAGGCGGATGTAAATTTTAATTCCGCAATAATAATATAAAATGAAGAGTGGAATAAATACATGACTAATTAAGAATTATGAGAATGAAATACAAATGTCGTTTGTAATAAAATGTATTTTTCTAAAGATACAGAATATGTAATAACAATAATGTCTATCTACATACCGATTTATCTCTTTATATTCTTTAAATTTTACTATAATAATCATCAATCTTATTGGTATATCCATCGAGCTATTCATTTATTTTTTTATCAATTTATTCAAATGTTTATCCCTCTCTTAATCCATTCTTTACCTCTAGGAAACCTGGTATCTCAGTGATCAATTTTCATAAATTCACTATTTTTACTTAGCTATTCATTTAAAATGCTAATATATATCTATATACACTGGTTATCTATCAGAATATCGTATTACCTTGCCTACACGTTTGTTGTTCACACAGCTATGTGATTGTCTGTATTTCTACTTACCTGTTTTTTTCTTTAATCAGCTATCTAACTAAGTAGATATATCTATCCATTTATCTATTTTAATACTCATCAACACGAAATGGAATCTGCACACTTATTTAACTCTATCTACTGATTGTTCATTCAATCGACTTTTCTGCTTAACAAATTACCCAAGTTCCCCCATCTTTCTTTTTCAATATACCACTTCATCTGCCTCACAAATGAGTGCCTATCTATAAAATTATCTAATTACCCATACATATATTTGACTACCTTCTAATTACCTTCTTAACTACATATCTATATATAAAAAATAAATCATAGACATAATAAAATATCTTTACTAACAACAAAATGATATATATAACAATAGCTGTAATATAGTCATATAATCATCACAAATAAAAATAACATATAAAAGCTCTTTTCGGCAAATTTTAAATTTTTGCCCTTTTCAATATGGCTTAATTACAAAAATAACCTATACTGCATACATAGTGACATCTACCGGCTCTATATAAAATTAACACAAGCCTATAACTACACTTAAATATCTTTATAACAACACATATTATACAACCCTCTATTCATTTTTCATTATCCAATTATTAGTTAAATTAATTGATGTTTTATAAATGTTCATACAATTATTTCTGTTATAATTAATGTAATTGGTTTCATATATTTTCCTTCTATTAATTTCTTTAATATAATTTAATGGACTTATATTCTTAATGCAATCTATTCTATGTCCATATTTTAAGTAGTGAACATATAATGCAGATCTATCATCTCTTCTATTAATAGCATTATTATGTTCTTTAGCACTTTCTTCTAATTGTTTTGCTGTATGTCCATAATAAACCATAACTGCAAACCCCACAAGTAATTTTATATACTATACCCTTTTTATATTTTATATCATCTTTTATTTTATAATTCCCTACTAATATATACTAATATATAATATACTAGTATATAATAATTCCCTACTAATATAAAATTTGCCAAAAAGAGCTTTTATATGTTATTTTTATTTGTGATGATTATATGACTATATTACAGCTATTGTTATATATATATATATATATCATTTTGTTGTTAATAAATATATTTTATTATATCTATGATTTATTTTTAATTTGAAAAAGCAACATAAAGGATTTATTCCTTGCATTTTAGATATCTATATATCTATCAGTTCATCTGACTACTCAGTATTCTTGATGTATATTTTATCCATATTCATATCTGATACCTATCTTGCTAACTAGCTATTTATTATATAGCTATCTAATAAATTTTATCTTACTTGATTATTATTAAGCTATTTTTTTCATTTAATCTCCGTGTCTAATTCATTGTTATCTAATTAATTGCCTACTTACATCTTCATTGATTTGTTTTGTTTATGTTTTCTATTTATTTTCTTAAACTTCTTTTGGTTATTCTCACAGAAGTTTCATTTCCCTGTTATTGTTATGTTTTTTCAGACCTAAAAAAATGTTTTTGAACCCTTTTTTGGGGTCTATATTTATCACAATATCTTACAGTCAATTATTTTGCTTTATATTTTTTCTTGATAATAATGTATTTTTTGCATTATCCATTTCATAACAGTATCTATTATATAATAATTTTATATGTGTTTTTTTCTTCTAAATTTTTACCACGCTTATATTCTTTCTTTGAAATAATTCCTTCTTAGTATCTTTAGCTTTAATATTCATTGGGTTTGGATATCATGCTTGATGTTCTTTTTTTTTTTTGGGGGGGGGGGGGGATTTTATTAATGACAATTAATTTCAATAGTGTTGGAACTATTATTTATTAATGACATTTACAGAGTGAAAAATCATTTTCCTATCCAATATAATTTACATAAATATATTTACTTGCTTTTTCATGCTGCTATCGTATATTTTTCTCTGTTTGACTATCTATTTATCTGTCTATATATCTATCTATCCATCTCCTCATCCAAACACCCACTCATATTTTTTAATCTGAGCATACAACTAATGTACCCTTTAGAAATTATCCACATTTCACCATTTTTTTGTGTGGTTGACTATCTTTCTTCTATGTAAATATTAAATAATTATCTACAAGATAATTAAATACTAGTTAGTTGTGTTGCTATCTATTTAGTGCATAATCATTATTATCAACCACTTATCTTCAGATAAAAATGAAACACAACAAGATAGAAAGAATAAAAAGTTTAAAAAACAAAGAAGAAAGATGGTCAGAATTCAGAATGACTATATGCTTAATTTAAGGCTAAAGATGCTTTTATATAAATAAAGTCATTCTCACAAATAATGCAGTGGTATTACTAATATATGTCAGAGCTCACAATTTTATCAGTATTGACTTAAATGGCCAAATGGAACAGTGACTCGCAATGAATATTTTCAATATTAACTTATGGACTGAAGCCAGTAAAATAAAAGAAAATAGAAGAAAAAATATTAGTATAGTTTAATGATACTTTATTTTAAAATGTTAGTTATAATTATTGATAAATCAAGTTTAAATAATGATGACATCATTCAATCAATCATTTATAATTACCAATATAGCATGATGATTACTAATCAGGTCACAGTATCTACAATAATTAATATTAGAATAGTACTGTATTGAATTCGGTGAAAAATTAAGTTAGAAAAATAATGAAGGATAAATGTTTCAATGTTGCAGCATTACAGGTTAAACAGATTTAAGCAAGACAAACAGATATCAATTTACAACACATAAAGATAAAATAGCATGTGATGATGTGTTGTATTGTAGTAGCAGCAAACTCTCCACACAGTAGTACCATCTAGTGTGAGCCATAGTAATCAATGGATGATTGAAAATTTGTGCATAAAATCTCTACATAATGCCTTTCTTCCAATATCCCCAGACTAAGTTCTAGCTTGTAGCTTTCACCAATGAGACACCTTAGATATGAGAGCACTATACCATATTTTGAATCTAATGCAACACATCAGCTGCCATCTTTTACCTATTTAATTAACTATAAATCAGTGAGCCCAAACTAAATCACAATAACGTTTTCAATCCAAGCTAATTCACCTGTGTAGTCATACAAATCGGAACTCAATTCAGTATTTATACACTTTAAAGTCACTAGCCATAGTCACCATCATACTAGGAGTAGGATTCGAATTAAACCACTGAAGCAAAACATGATTACCATTTCCTCTTCTTATACAAACTGTTAAACAGTAAAAAGTCTTCATACAGCAGTGCCACCAAATGCAAGCCATAGCAATCAATAGATGCTAGAAGGTTTGTGCATAAAATTCTTATCTAGTGCCCATCCAATATTTACAGGCTAGTTTCTAACTTGTGGCTTTCATCAGTGAGAAACTTTGGATCTGGGAGCACTGTTACCTAGTTCTTTAGATCTATTGTAACTGACCAGCAGCCACCTTTAAGCTATTCAGTTAATGATAAAGCTATAAGACCAAAATTAAAGCATAACATTGTTTTCAATCCAAAAAAAATTGCTTGTATAGCTTTATAGTTAACTAAATAGGTAAAAGGTGGCTGCTGAAGGTTTGCATTAGCTCCAAAGATCTAGTTGCAGTGCTCTCAAATCCAAGAGTCTTCATTAATGAAAGCCACAAGCTAATATCTAGTCTGTGAATATTGGATGAGTTGGCTCTACTATGAATTGTATTAGGTGGCACTACTCTATGGAGCGTTTGCTACTGTTTTACCAGCTTAGATAATTGGAAAATGATCATATGATGTTTTAGTTGTTTAACATGTAAAGATATGTGTTCCATATATATATATATGTGTGTGTGTGTGTGTACAAAGATAATCATATAGACCATCATAGGTTTTAATTTGTCTGAAATCACAAGTACAAAAAATTATAGTTCGAAAAATAATCTATAGTTATTGGTGCAAAATAAAATAAACAAAAGCTTTATTTCTTAAAAGTTTCTAAGAAGTTTTGTGTGCTAGAAATGCTACAACTGGAATTGATCTGATGATATGTCCCAAAGTTTGACATAAGTCCTCAGCATAAAAAATCTAATTAAAGAAATTAGCAAACAAAGTGAAAATTCGAAAATGTTTTTTTTTAAAAAAAAAATAAAAAAAGCAATCCTATGCAGATTAGTAAGATTAATTTCTGAGTCTTGGAAAACATGTTCTTTGAAAGTAGAAGATTTGTTAATAAAAACTTTATAAAAAAAATAGATTAAAACAATATAGACTTGATCAGGCTAGGATTTAAGGACTCAATTATCTAATATACTGTGGTGATATTTGCTGCAGATTATGAATTTATAAATACAAATGGGCTATTAACAACATTTACTGGTAGGTTCTTACAATTAGCTCTAATTGCATCAACAGGGGGAAAATTTACCATTCATTCTGCTACAAGTACAAAAGCAAATTACCAGGCAAGCGTTGGTGGCAACTAGAGGTTAGCATAGCTGCCCCCCCCCCCAGCAATTGGCCCAGGTTCTCTTCCCAGTCAATGCATTTGACATCTGAAAAAAAAGGCAAATTACCAATGTGGAAAAACATTAAATAATTACACTGACAATTCCTGTTTATTTTCTATAAATTTTCCACGATAGCCATCCAAAAACTCTGACTTAGAATGGAGATTTAAGTTATAATTTATTTTGCCCTACCTAACCAGAGCTATTCTGCTTTGATTCATATTGTCTTCTTACAATAATCATGATCAAGAAATATCAACAAATTAATGAAACCTATAATGATGCTAATGAATAAATCATGCATGGATCTGTAGATAACTATGCTTGTAAAGTAAACAATACTTTAAATAAAGAGAGCATTTAACAGATTCCAGAAAAAAAATTAATCAACTGAATGTGTTAGAAAACAATTTCAAGAGTTAATATGTATGTAAAGGTCTTTTCATAGTAGTTTTAGTTATATAAATAGAAAGGAGACTTACATGTTGAGGTACATGCTAGACTCCATTGTATTGCTGCTCCTTTTAACAAATTAAATGACAGAAGATTTCATCACAGAGAAATTTATTCTATGCAAGTAAAACATGGATATTCTGTCAGTACAATATAAAGCCATTAAGATTGTTTCATTTAAGGATGCTCTGTAACATTTTAAAAATACAATAGCAAGATCATAAAACCAAACAATATTTTCTTCAACTTGATAAGAAGTAATATTATAGAGTCAACTAATGTAAAATGATATCTTTATTGGACTAAATATGTTAAATGAATGAACAATACAAAACTTTCTAAAATGGTTTTTTATAGTGATCAAATATAGGGATTTGAACTCAGACTTTCAAATACCCACCAACTATCCACACTATCTCATACAACTGATACATATAACCACACACATGTAGAAAAGATAAATAATCATCAACATATGTATTTCATGCTAAACCAGCATTCATCAGTTGGTCCAGATTATCATCTTCCACACACATATATATAATCAGTGCTCAATTTATATTAAGATAGCAAATCCTTGCACTTTAAAAGACAGGCTTCAATCTACTCCAACCTCCAACTTTTCAGTTGTCCATATCATTGAAAATCTGATGATGAAAAGCCCAAATCCCATGCTGATGCCAACATTATTGCCACACCCATGTTGACCTGAAGTCACTCTGACCTATCATGTATAGGACCTTATCCATTTAAATACATGCCTGGTTTTCAAATATTTATAGTGATCACTAACTTGGGTTTTTTGGGGCAAAAGAACATTCCATCTACTTTATAGGAATTACCTCAAAGATATCTTTAAAATGTGCCACATCAATTCTTTCCATTGAAAAGATATTTCAGAAAGAAAAGTTTGCTGTTGAAAAAAGTAAAAGACAACATCATAAAATATCAAGTAAAGAGAAAAATAATTTATCATATTCTCTAAGTAGAAGTATTTGTGATTCTCATATTGGTTTGCATATTCATCACAAAACTTGTTTCTAAAGTAGTTTTTTTCTTTGCTTTCTCCCCCCCCCCCTTTTTGGAGTTAGAATGATAATACTTGTTTATGAATGAAGGTTTGTTATATTATTATTATTATGCACAGTATCACTAATTAAAACAATACTAGTAAGAAATTTTGTTATTTAAATTTGAAAAGGCCTACATTTAAAGTGTATTTAATTTGCATTTTTATAGAAAATTAATTATTCATCCATTTATACATGAAGGTTTATTTCACTTTGAAATTTTGAGAGGAGTGATAAGTATTCCCTCACTTTTTGTAAGAGAGAAAGAGATTTATACACTAAATTACAAATCTCATTCTACAACATATTATATTTTTTGTATGTTAACGTTTAACTTGTAATGTAGGTGAATCCAAAACATTTGTTATATACTTTAAAACCCATATTCCATTGAAAAGGTATTTCATGGATATTCATGATTAATTAACAGAATGCTGTATAATATGAGAGGAACCCAAAAATAACTAGAATTTTGTAATAAAAAATTGTTTATTTATTTTTTAAATGTTATAAATTTAATCTTTGTCAAATTACTATCTATTTGATGCATCACACTAATGTAAGTCTGTTTTTATTTTCAAAGTAGACTGTAAATTCTTGCACAGTGGTGCCTTTTAATGCCTCCATCATTTTTTCCTACCACATCTAAGTCTGCAAAAAAAATTGAGACATTTTTTAGAAAAAAATTGGACAAAGTGACGTTGAGCAAATATGGCTAATAGATAAGCTGGATCATGGAGAATTTAATTAAAAAGTGTTTTATATTCAAGGCTTTGAGAAATGACACTTCATTGTGGTAAAACATGCATTCTTTTTTTTGCTATAAAATAGGATGTTTACATTTTACCACATCACATAAATGTTCCAGAACTACATTGCCTGACTATTATGAACTGAATTTGAGAAAAAATACCATTTGCATAAAAAAAATCAATGTTTTGACTTTAGACTTCATTTGCAATGCTTTTCAGGGATGTGGTAAATTTAACATGTTTAATTAAACCATTCATAAACTTGTGTTTTTACCAGATCAGTTTGCTTGTAATCTGTTCTAAGATTACAGCTGTTTTGACTGTCATGTTCTGTAAACAAAAACAGAATTTAACATAATTTGAATTTTTCAATCATTGAAAAAAATTGGCAAATATGTGAAACACATTTTGCAAAAAAATGTGTTGTGTGGCATCACAATTTCACATGGTGATGTCATTTGGTAAATTAATGCTAAAGAGCATCTACAAAAAATATAAAACAGCTGAAGCATATATACTACAACAGGAACACAAACCAGAGAACAATTTCAGGTCCCTCTTCATATAAAGGACATATATCAAGCAAAAGTCATCTAATATATATAATTTAAAGTTGTAATTAAAAATTTATTAAACGCACATTGATTACATAAGTAATATTTACTGAGGCTATAACCTCAATAATATGCATATAAAATGCAATAGTAGAGACCTCTACAGGTGTTTTAACCACAAGCTTATGCTATGGAAGAAAAGAGGGGAACCCTTCTTTACTTCAACCTACTTTCTATTTAAATAGATGAAGCTGAAGCGGTTAGATCTGCAAGTATGAAGCTATTCAATACTTCACTGATTAAGTCCACATTTCTTATTATACATTAATACTCACGAAATCTTTAGATTTACAACGAGTCAATGGAAAGATTTTATATTTAGAAATCTATTACAGTAATTTAAAGTTGTAATTATAAATTTATCAAACGCACATTGATTACGTAAGTAATATTTACTGAGGCTATAACCTCGATAATATGCGTATAATAAATTTATAATTACAACTTTAAATTACTGTAATAGGTTTCTAAATATAAAATCTTTCCATTGACTCATTGTAAATCGAAAGATTTCGCTAGTATTAATGTGTAATAAGAAATGTGGACTTAATCAGTGAAGTATTGAATAGCTTCACGCTCGCAGTAACCGCTTCAGCTTCACCTATTTAAATAGAAAGTAGGTTGAAGTAAAGAAGGGTCCCCCTCTTCTCTTCCATAGCGTAAGCTTGTGGTTAAAACACCTGTAGAGGCCCCTACTATCGCATTTTATACCATATTATCGAGGTTATAGCCTCAGTAAATAATACTAATATATATAATGTGATATTAATTTATTAAACAAGCCTATTCTTAATTCATTGTCATTCTTTTAACTATATATGCATTTCATGGAACAAACACATCTGAATACATTACAAGCAGATTCTAGAAACATATTCAATTGTGTTTGTTATGCAAAATACATTTATATATTTAATGTTACATTTGATAAACAGTAAAATCATTTACAAATTGACTAAAATCATTAATATATATATATTCTCTAGGGTATGTTGTTAATTAGTTAAAAATATTTTAGTGCATGCAGTTATCATTCTCAATGTCTACACTTTATGATAGCTAGAACCTAGAAGTAATATCAGAAAAGAATTAATAAAAATATCAAACAATATTAAGTACAAGTAAAAAGCAATCTTTATATCATTTTGCCCAATCCTGATAAATATTAAAATTCAACCATTACCCTGAAAGAATGTTATTATGAAATAATTATAAACAGGAATGAGTTTTTTGATTCGATCATCATTAATACCAACATTTTTTTTTAATATTAGGATAACTCCAACTCTCCATATTAATTCTAATGAATGGATGCTGTCACAAAATCATTAATCTGATTTTTTCCCACTCCTGGTATCGTTCAACCAATGTCCACAACTAATCCCAAAATATATTTAGACCAGAGATTTATTATTGACGAATAGACTTTTAAAAAAAAACCTTTAAGAAATAACCGAAATCAGATTATATTATAAAATTTGTATATAATTTTTAAATAAAAACTATATTTAAAAATATTAAACTTAGTTAATTTTCTCTTTGAGTTAGGAAATAAAAAATAATAAATATATATAATAGTACTGAGTGAATGACCTTTAATTAATAATTTTATACAAGAGTTCATTTTTAATAAGTACATTTAGATGGGGGTTTTTTTAAAAAAAGAAAAATACTTTAGTACTTACGTAAGCAAAAAAAAAAAAAGAATAAAAGAAAAAATTCAAATTTTGTACAAAGATGGCAGCACAATAAAGACTAAGGCATTTTGAGACTATGATTATGAATATGAAAGAAAGGTATGGAATTCTTATAAAAATATAATAATGAGATTAATTTAAAATATTACTGTAGAATTAATTTGGCTCTAGAGTATTCATGTGAGAATAATAATCAAAAAAATAATAATAATTCTTTATAACAGCTATTTAATCAAATAATAATTTTATACATAAAACGCTTTTTTCAGCACCTGCTTTGGTGCCATTTTCAAATGTTACTAATTTATTTAACATTAACAAATTATTTGTGACATAAAACTATCCAGTGTCCGATAATGGAATTAAAATAAACCATAATAATATAATAACTGAAACATAGGCCTATTATATACCTGTGTCTATATATATAATATATAGAGTATATAAGCACAGACTTTCACATGGCCCATCACTCTCCACTCTATCTCATAACACGGATACACTTGAACACACATATGTTGAAAAGATAAATAATCACAAATATGTATTTCATGCTAAACCAGCAATTATCAGTTGGTCCAGATTATTATCTCTACACATATATGCTATAAGTGCTGAGATATATATTAAGATAGACAATCTTCATACTTTAATTGACAGGCTTCAATCTACTCCACACTCCAACTCTCCAACCGTCCATTTAGTTGAAAATCCGATGATGGAATGCTCGAAGGCCACCCTCAGTGCTCATATACCCTATATATTACATATATAGACACAAGTATATTTTAGGCCTGTGTTTCAGTTATTACATAGTAGAGATGTCTGCCCATCCCTTGTATATGTATTAAATGGATTATGTCCTGTACATGAGGGGTCAGATTGACCTTAGGTCAACATGGGTGTGACAAGATTCTCAGCCTCAGGGTGGCCTTTGAGCATTCCATCATCGGATTTTCAATTAAATGGACGGTTGAAGAGTTGGAATGTGGAGTAGATTGAAGCCTGTCCGTTAAAGTATGAAGATTGTATATCTTAATATATATCTGAGCACTTATAGCATATATGTGTAGAGATGATAATCTGGACCAACTGATGATTGCTGGTTTAGCATGAAATACTATATTGGTGATTATTTGTCTTTTCAACATATATGTGTTCAAGTGTTATGAGATAGAGTGGAGAGTGATGGGTCATGTGAAAGTCTGTTCTCATATACCCTATATAATAATAATATAAATAATTAAAACAAATCAAAACCCTCATATATAAATTCAATAATTACAAAATAATTGACTATACCATAACACTATGTTAGATAAATATTACATGCATTTATATATATATCATCTTATATAATTTTCCATACATTTTTAATCAACCACTTATTAATCAAATTCATAGAAGTCTTGTAAATATTCATACAATTAACTAAATTATTTTTAATGTATTAAATTTCATATATTTGTCTTCTTTTTGAATCCTTGATAAAATTTAAATATTTAATACTTTGTAGCATATATTCTATAGCCATATTTCAAGTAGTTAATATATAATGTAGACCTATCATCTCTTCTTGTAATAGCATTGTTATGTTCTTTGGCTCTTACCTCTAATTGTTTTCCAGTAAGCCCAAAGTAAATCATTTTACAATTTTGCATATAATTTTATATACAATTCTTTTTTTAATTTGTAAATCATCCCTTAACCTATTAATTGATCAAGATTTTTACTATATGACCAGCCAATATTTATATTCCCATCAATATAATTTTTATTATACCTTAAAGTATTATAAATCCTAGGATAATATGAAAGTTTAATCCATTTCTTGATTGATTCATTATTACTATTATCAATACCATCATTATTCTCAAAAATTATATTATCTACCATACATTTTTTAAAAGTAAAAAGTATATTTAGGATTATATTCATAATCTTTATATGATTTAATAAATTGATTATTTTGCAATTGAGCTACACTTTTATCTATACTGTATTTATCATTCCTATATTTAAAATTTTTAATCACTGCTAATTTTTGTACCCATGCTTGTTGTGAATCTACATGAATAATTTTTCTTAATTTATGTTTTTTAATAAAATGTTTTAAAGTAATTTTATTATCTTTATCTATATTAATTTCTATATCTAAATATTTAATATTATCTTCAAATTCTACTTTAGTAAATTTAATTTTATATATATTATTATTAAACTCATTGTAAATATTATTCATTACTCTTTTATTACCAATAATTAAAATATCATCAACTTATCTAGAATAATGTACACCTGGGTCTCGTATTACGTGATAGATAGGTTCCTCAGAAAACACGTGCAAATGAAATCGCGCAAAAATAGACATAACTTACCTTGAAAAAGGGGGGATATGGACTGTGATTTTTCAAAACTCGGTAAAAGCAAACCACCAACGTAAAATTTACTTTAAAATTCACGCAAAAAAAAAAATAAGGAAATAAAATATGTCTAATAAAAAATTTCAAATTTGAAAAAAATTGATGCAAGACAAACTTTTTTTAACTATAATATTTAATTTTATTCAAAATAATATATTTTTATGCATAATTTACAGTACAGTAATTTACATTTTTTTTATACACGTTTTAATTATTATCGCCATTTGCTGATAAACAGTTTCACTCTCACATAGTGTTAATGGTTTTCTGTTGACAACGTAATTAGTAATTAATCTTTGAGGCGATGATTTTATTAATTGTTTATGAACTTAGACTTATGATAATAAAAAGACATTTATTCACCACTGCTGGGAAAAATTTAATTAAAACTAACAACTAAAAATTAAATTCTTAGTTTTGTCTTTAATTTTTTAATTTTCAATTCCGTTTAAAAATCAAATTTCATTTTACATCACATTAATTTCAAGTCGCTGTAAATAATTTTTAAATTGTTAATTACAATTAAAAATCAAATTTTAATTGTCAAATTTAATTGTGCCCACTGCTATTACTCACCTTTTAAAAATAAACTTGTGGACACTAAATGATTAATAATTGATTACGTTCTTTTTTAAAAAGCAAAAACAGAATGTGATTTAAAATGCAAAATTAACACGTACAATGTTTGAACAAATTTACATTATAATCTTGTAAAATTTAATGTGTGTATACCTAAAATGTGAAAATCATGATTTTAATTTCATTATTGCATAAAATCTTACTATTATAAAGCACTGAAAATATTGAAATTACTAAGATGAAAGTCAAATTCCAATAATGTGCTATTACTTTCAATATAATGAAGTGCGCGAAATTTATTATTTAAAGTAATATCGCATTATCAGAGTTCAACTTCCGGTGAAACATATGAATCGCATAACTTTAAAATCATGTTAAATAAGTCCACGTAAAAAGAGACCCAGGTGTATTATTTCTTGATTAATTACCATTTTTTTAATTACGTTTTCTAATTCATTTATAAATATTGATGATATTAAGCCACTAATTGCATTCCAAAATTCATTATTATGTTTAAAATATAAACTATAATTTGATTTTGGTATAATGTACATTATAATATATATATTAAATAAATGTCTTCATGACAATTAACATGTCTAAATGCAATTTACAAATGTGTTATGGCTGAGTTCCCAATTCCCTATTAAAATATATATTTTAGAATCAGGTAACAAATAAATAATTCACTAATAAAATAATTTAACACAGGATTCAATAAATTATGTATTCAATATATAGATGCAAATACTAATTTAATATAAAACACCGACGTATCTCTATTATCAAAAAATTTATAATTTTATCAATGTCTAATTACAAGCTATTGATATTTCCATACCGTTTTCAAAATATTCTCCAAACTGCATCCTATCAGCCCTTGAGACTTAAAAATCATAATAAATATTGAAGTGACCTGTTTAGGTTTTTAGTCAGTTTTCTAACCTATGGATACTCTAACTTATGGTTACTGTCTTTTACTCAAAAGATCACAAAGTTGCAAAATAAAGAGGTCTTTACTCCGTAACAGTTACGCCCATTCTTTTGTTCTTCCTGCAATATTGTATCCAATGAAATAGATGGAAATACCTTCTTCTTTTTTAATGTAAATATATTATGCTGATTAAATAAATTTAATCAACTTAATCTAACTTCTGCAAATATAAATCTGCAATAACTGAGTTCTTTTGATATCTGAAATATTTCCTCTGAATAACAATTGATTTCTCATATTTGTCAATTTTCATTGTGTTTAATTATAAATAATTTTCAAAGTTAATTGATTAATTTTGCTTTTGAATTATGCATAATTGATTCTAAACTATTTGTATTTTATTTTGCTTTTAATTCCCTTTGATGCTTAATTTTTCTTTGCTCTTAATCACGTTCGAAAAGATAGAGAGAGATGAAATGCATTATGTCTTTATAGGATGTTTATGGTTTATGAAAACTCAATATTGAAAACTGATTATCTGGAAATATGTCGCTATCTTATGAAATCCATTGACAGTTTATTCAGATTTACAATAGGTGGTGCTAAAATGAAGTCCCATAGAGCAAATCCATTCTCATAATGAGAATTTAATAGTAAATTATTAAAAATACATTACATATATCTTTTAACTTGTAGTTTACAATGTTTTTCAAACACTTTTTCTATTAATGATATGTTTAAAACTCTTATTCACAATGATTAGTAAATATATTTATAACTCCTATTTATATATAATTTTAGATAGAATATATTTAAAACATTAAAAATATTTTAATTTTAAATCTAATATATTTCAATGTATATTTTAAGAACAAATTTAAAATTATTAATTTTAAAAATGTTTAATATCTTTATAATTATTGTATTTTTTAAGTTTATTATTTTTTATGATATGATAGCATTACAAAATATTTATTATATATATAAAATGCATTATTAACTTATTAAGAAAATGGTATCCTGTTTTCAATAATAAACTGGTTTTGGTTTTGAAATTCCTTCTTCAATAATTGTCCATCCTTTTACATAATTATGATCAATATTAGGCCTATTCAGTTATTGAACAGCATTCCACAAGTACGAAGTTTATGGAAGCCTTTTTTTTTAATTATTGTTTTATTTTATTTATGCAGATTAGCTTTATTTTTAATTCTGTCTGAAGAAGTTGATGATCAAAACCAGATTCTGCTCCAGTAATAATCTTTGATGTTAGAGATTGTTGATTAGCAATAGTTTTGTTACATATTATGCAAATGAAGAAATGTTCATGATGGATTCATTATTGTGAAGTTCATTTCAGCAACAATGATAAGAGTCATTCTTCTTTTGGATTTACCCATGCCAAGTCTATATTTTCCCTGATATTCTATACATTATCATTTGCCGCTGTCTTACAATTTCAACTTGAGGCCACCATTAATTTGATTATTTGTTTATTTATGAATAATATATTGTCAAATAGAACTGGACTATGTCAGGTCTCCACAGTTTTGTTGTAATGAGAGAATCAATAATCTTGCATTTACTGCATCTTAGACTTCAACAAAATGAGGTAATATATCTTTCACAATGTATTTCATCCCTTTTCATCCAGTTTAATGTACAAATAAAGCATAGTTCACATATTTACTTGCCAAGAAGTGGCCATTTCTGCTAATATATCTTTTACATTTCATAAAAATGTATTTTAAATCTCATTTAGTTTTTTTTGTTTGTTACTAGTCTTTTTATATTCTAAGTTGCATTTGTCAGTTTTTTAATTAGGATTTTTTTTGCATAATTTACATTAGGAGTAAATTTACCATAGAGGACCTTTTCTGCATGTCTAGATAACTGGTTGGATTAAAATTGGAGATAATTCTTATTGTGTTTACATAGCATATTCAATATTTAATGAGTTTTTATTTTTATTTTAGCATACTTCAAGAAAGCACTTGGGTAGTTTTTCCTGGCATGTCTGAATTATATGCTGTTTTCTGGATCAAACCACTTTTATTTTAGGGGAAAAGAGTGTTATGTGTCAATTTATTTATTTATTTTAAATTAGTTGCCTCCCTGTGAGTCTAGAGACCCATATTTCCTGGGTGTCCTAATTTCACCAGCATGAGAAGTCATGAGATTTGCCTTGGAAAATTCCTCCAATAATATTATGAGAGTTTTTTAAACCATTACCATAAATTTAATAAAATATTAAAGTGCAGTGCTTAAGATATAAACATGTTTCAAAACAAATAAACAGTCCCTGACAAAGAGTGCTTCCTTCTTGCTTATAGGGTAGAAGTCTGGTTCATCAAAACTGTTAGTCAAATAGAATGTTTGGCTCTTTTTTTCTCAGTTACTTAAATTAGTGTAGGATATGCTCATTGTGATCCTGTCAAGTCATTACTTATCATACTATATTCATATTGACAATGGTTTCTATGTGCGACCAGATTTTCTTCCTTGAACTACATGTGTCAGCATTTCTGATTCTAATTCTTTTTTATATTTTTAGCCTATTCTTTAGAGAATAAAAATGCAATAATAGAGACACACTTAGTAGGCTGGCAGTTCTTAATTGTAATTTTTTCTTAAGGTAAAACAGACATTTGAGAATATGAGGCAGAAGTTTTAGCAGGCAGTGATTGTATGTTTAGGCAACCTTATTTAGTGATTCAGCTACTTTCATCAGAAATGGATTTCAGATAGCTTATCTAAAATGGCCTGTTTTACATAGACTGGATAGGTTGTTGTGCTTCATGGATATAAACACATGGAATGTGCAAACTTAGCTACTAACTCTTCAAGATTAAAATGAAAGGATCGCACTGGTGACTAATAAATGATTTACATTTAAGATCAATATGGCTGTTGTTTGCATCTCATCTTTCAAAAAAAGAAAGTTTCATAAATTATTTAGTTGGCTAAAAGTTTTTTCGGAAGAGCAGGTAAGCCAGTGAAAAGAGAATTTATGATATAGGATTTTGCTTTAAAGTCTAATTTAGTACAGTTTTTTCCTTGAATTTCTCAATATATCAATGAAAGACCAATGGTTGTGAAACTTAACTTGCAAAATAACAACAGTATTTATTTTATTAATGCATTTGCTTTCCATTTTTAAAATCAGCATTATTAAACAATACCATTAGAAAATCAATGTTTTATCTTACTGACTTTACAAATAGTAAATATTGACCAATGGTCATTGGAAATAATAGTATTAATGCTGTTAACTCAACTGGTCTATTATTACTGAACTTCTACCCAGTAGATAGATTGACTGCCACAAATACTTTGTTTCAGTAAAAAAATCACTACAGAAATAACATTAATGCAACCACACTCAAAACAGTGACATTTAATATATTATACTTGAGAGTCAAAATACAAGAAAAGTTTGTATTTTGAGCACATACAAGGAAAAGTTGTTGGATGTATCACAGTTTATTATGTCCCTTGATTAAAATATTAAGATTAAAAAATAGGTCATATTCCAATAATATTTACAAAAAAAAAATGATGTTCATTTTTTATAAATATTTGCTATAGATATATTTCAATAACTACTAAACATTAATAATCTGATGCTTAGGGGTATATGAATACTATAGATTTTAAAAATAATCTTTATATTGAAAGAAAATATGTATCTTAGAGAACAACTCGAAATTCTAAAAATCCTTAAAATAAATGTGTTTCTTTGACCTAATAAAAAACTTTGTAAGCTTAAGTAATAATAAATATCCATAAAAAAGTTTTTAGTGGTATACAGGTATGTAATATAATGTTTTAGAGTTATCAGCATTCATCAGTGTCATAGTAAATCCAAAATCAATTGCACAATCGTTACACACATATATAAAGCAATTATGTCTCAACATTATGCAATTACACACACTGTCATGCATTATAAACTAAGTATTAGTCAGCCATTGGCCTAAACCAAGTAGAACTTCATCTAAAATTTACATGGCTCATGGTGGGACTTGTCATCGTAACTTATTTGTGGTAGAAATTTCTCTATATGTCTCAAAGAGATTAATAACCCATCATGCCACATGAAGAAATCTATTGAAACTTTAAATGTGTTTAATATGCATGAGATTCTCAAGAATGTTTTGTCAAACAATTGGACAATATTTAAATTTATCATGCTGAATGTCTGTCTTCTAGTAAAATATAATACTGAACACATTTTTATTTCATCATTTTTGCTCTAAAGATAATAGACAAACTAAAAGAATAGTGCAAGAAACAAAAAAAGTATTTCATGAAGTTGAAATGTCTGCTTATCTAGGTATGGTTGCTAAAATTAAAGTATATGATTTTCTTATTAAACAGGCAAAACTCTTCAGACAGTAGTGCCAGCAACTTGTGCATAAAATCCTCATCTAGTGCCTACTCATTCAATATTTCCAGACTAGTTTCTGACTTTGTGGCCTTCATCAGTGAGGAGCCAGGAATCTGAGAGCACTGCACTTAGATCTTAGGATCTAATGCAACCTTCCAGCAGCCACCTTTTATCTCTACTTAACCGCAAAACTATGAGAATGACATTGAAAACACAATATTTTCAATCTAAGCTCAATAACTTATATAGTCATATGGGTCTGAACTCAGTTCAGCACCCATACATTTTGGTGACTTTGGTTCTTTAACAACCATAGCCACCACTATCCTATTAAGCAGGATTGGTGTTAAACAACTAAACATTACATGATCACCATCTCTTATGCTGGTTGGCACAGGGTGTCATTACTATATATAGATTTTTGCCTGTTTAATTACAGTTATGTGCTAACATAAGAGATGGTGATCATGTAATATATGATTTTTTGTTGTTTTATGAATAAAAGTATAGCTTAATACATCACAGATTGCTTCCTTTTTTTATTTGTTTAGTATTTTGACAATAAACCTTTTCAGTTCAAACCAATCTAAAAAAGCTGACATCTTAATTCAGTGGCTTTCTACCATCATTATAACCAAATGAGACCAAAATACTCTTAATATGTACATTTTTATTAAAAAAATCAACGGAAGAAAATGCAAGTCCAGTTTTTAGCATTTAAGACAATCTAACAAGATCCCATTCTAGAAATGCCTAGAAAAAAATCAAGTTGCCTCTGTCCCAATCAGTACCAGATCATAGTATCATGAAAAGTATTAAAGACATTGGTTGTAAAAAAAAATCACTAAAAGATGTCCAAGAACAAAATAAAATCGTAATATCGTTAAGACTGCTTTACAATGCCTATATTTATGTTGATGTTATGCTTATAGTTTTTACATAATTCCAAAAAAGAAAATGAAATTTCAACCAATCAGCTACAATGCATGACTGACAAGCTGCTCTGAGCCAAGTTAAGTTAGATTGCTAGATTTGAAGACATTTATATGTCTAAAATTTTCAGATTTTCTACTTAATAGTTAAACATTAGATAAAATGCTGGGATTGACCTGGTATTTTAAATCTAATGCTTGAATCTCCTAGCACTTCACTGATGAAAGCTAGAGCTAGAAACCAGTCTGGGGATAGAGATGTTCTGAAAAGATTGTTAAGAGCTATTGGCATACTCATTATATTATATATATAAAACATGGATTTAAATATTCATCTCTGAGTTGAACATAAAACACTTTTAATGCACCAATTCTAAGTATTAATCCATATTATAAGCTTGTTCTTGTAGATATACAACACTTTTAACCTAGGGATAAAGTTGTGCCATATTTCACTAATTGACTCTGATCTATTACATCTCTTCAAGATTTACTCTCTATCTAAAATAAATAAGTGAAATAATGATTCTGAGTGTATCAGAAAATGTCTTCAGCTGCCTTAAGAACCTGAAACTCACTCTAAACTAGAAATACAATGCAGATGTAAGTATTTACAACTTGCAAAGGTAAAACAGCCTTATAATAAGAATAGGAATTTTTGTAGGTACTATTAAAGATAAAATGTAAAAAGGATTACTGGATATTTTTTGATGTGATGATTTATGAAGTAGGAATTTGGATGATTAGAAAAAAGATTTAACAACACTAGATCAATTTTAAATAGACTTACTTATTGTCGTATTAATATACAATAATGATAAACACAAGTAAATATGGTTAAATAGTTTATTAAATCGAACTTATACACAAATGTATTTACATGTATTAAAATACAGCTTACAAACTGTTTATACCATTGGCTAAATATATATCTAGTTCTCATGCAACTATTGTAGCATTTCAGATAACTTCCTAGGCATCACTGATACCTCATCCATTTTCAGTTCCATGTGAACATTCTTCACTACTTTACAATATTGAGACCACTGTATATTGCTATTCAGCTCTGAAAATTATCTGAAGTTGTCTTTTACTCTCTCTGAATGAACTGCCAATTTGTAGCCAGGTCTCTGTCATTAATTGGACTAATTAGATTTACTAAGCATCTTTTCCTATTGACCTACTTCTGACATTGGCTATATTTTATATGTACATGTATTCATTAGTGACTGAATGCTGAATCGTGTCAAGATTATAATGTGGGAGGATCCCCTACTTAAAGATAAATAGAGTCATCATAATACATTTTCCAAGTTAAAATTAACCCTGAGGATTCAGTCACTGAGATACATTGGTTGACATCTTTGTCACTTCCCAGTTGTAAGTAATTTTATTATCATCAGATATAGTGACTTCATTAACAAATGTTGGATCTTCATTAGCAGGTTTGATGTGCCTTTGAATTTTGAAGAATCTTAACTACTAGTGATTCAAAATTTAGCCTTATTTGGTCTTTGCACCTGTGGTAGTGTTGTCCAAGAGCTGTTTGAATAACAACTGTCTGCAATCCTTTTGTCCGAACAACAAGAACCCATTTGGTAATCATCTTGAACATATGACAAAGGACTTGAGAAACTATCTACATTCTATTTTCATGACTAAGCTAATTAGGCTTCAGAGCTAATATTATTATACTATGTTTCTGACCCAGCTTTTTACCAATCTCTTCTGCGTATTCCCATTTAATTTTATTTTTGTGAGCTGGTTCACTATAATCTCTATAAATCCTAAGTGATTTAACCAATTATAACCTAAAAATTGTTGTTGTGCTTACAAACTAATATAGTAAGAAGCAAATGAATCATTTTATTAGGCATAGTAATTTTAATTTTGTTTAACCCAATGGTGATGTTTGATTGTCTTGATAATTAACAGCAACTCTGCTCCTAGAAAGCAGATGATTTTTACTAATGATAGCCCATGCATTTTTGATGGAATGGACATTGCAAGCCCAGCATCCAGTTTCATTGTTATTGGCATATTATTAAGTATAATTTTGTGTTTGAAGGTTAAATCACTGCCTCTCAAATTATTTATTATACAGGGATTGATTTTACATTGTCTTTCTGTTCTTTAGAATGGACTCTTCTATTCTTTTCTATGTGGCTTGCTCTAGCTATTTGATTAAACAGGCAGTTGCTATATTACTGACTTGCTTATAACATCTATACATTGAATGCTAATGTGAACATTTAGTACATGCATGTTTAGGTTTAATACATATATGAGACTGAATACTGAATCCCATCAAGATAAGATTTGTAATCTGGATAAATCCATTACAATTCTTCTCTCTTTTTATTTCTAAATATACAACTAGTAGAGTTGTAAAAATATCATGAAGAACAATGTAATGTAATATAAATATTATGTGGGCAAGTTCAGTTTGTAGTATATGCATGTCACATGATCACCACCTCTTATACTCTCAGATCCAAAGCTCCTCCCTGATGAAGGCCATAAGTCAGAAATTAATCTAAGGATATTGGATGAGTAGTCATTAGATAGGGATTTTATGCACAAGCCTTCTGGCATCCATTAATTACTCTGGTTGGCACAGGATGGCACTACTGTATGGAGAGTTTTGCCTTGTTTATATGCATCTCCTTTATTTCCAATAACAATTTTAGTATTCAATTAATAAATCATATATTTTATACCTTTATGAAATTGAGCACAATACAATCATTTCTTCCCACACTTTTATAGACCTTAGGCAATGTTTTATGCAGCAATTTTCTATTAAATTATAAAAATTTTGTAAAAATGATAAATTTAAAAGTCATCGATATTAATTTAAAAAATTGATTACACTATGTGGATTCAAACTAGTCAAGAACATTTTTCCTCCTATTAATCCATTCAAAATTGAATAATAATTCACTTTAATTAGCATATAGCTGCTGTACTCAAACTCACCTTGGATAATGATACAATCTTTTGTATAATTGTCACCTGGGAATTCCTTAGAAAGCAATTACTTTTGCAACATTTATTTCAAAAACATTTATTATACAGTACTTTTATATTTTAATTTGATTTTTGTCATTAGATGGAAATTGTAATCAGGAGAAGCCAGCATTATTGAAAGTTTTAGTGAAATTTTATTTGAATTAATTGCCAAGGAAGTAACACATTTATTATGTAGGCAATTAAATTTTTTTAAATGACTTTTTATTTAACTTTGAGTATTCATTCCTTGATTTTTATAAATAATTAATATTTATTTTTCATATAATTACCCTTTTTAAAGTAAATTCAGATTGAGAAATCTCATTACCATCAATATTATATACTTATATTTGTAAGATTGAAAAGCGATTTTAAAAATAATTTTCATTATTATGCTACATCAGAGAATATATAAGAAATCTATCAAGTTTTTCTTTTTTTCATTAGTTATGTAATTTTGTAAGTAATGTTAATACACTTCCCAAGAAAAAAATAAACTTCATTTCACAGTTTAACTAATAACTCACTGATCAGTATTTATATTTTGGGAGGTTATTATCATAGCTCTCAAACTTAATGACTAAACTGATTTTATTAGGAGAAAACATGACATTAATACTTGATGGCAAATATGTAAATTCATAATTTACATATTCCACTTCTGGGAAAGGTAGAGTCTTTTTTGCTTATTGTGATGATGTTATTAGTAATAAGCCCATGCATCTTTAAATTTTCTTTTCTGATCGATATGCTCTGCACATATTCTAATCTTCCATGGATTGAAATCTTGGTGAGATTCTATTTGATGCTCCAGAAACAGTGACTTTACATTGGAATATTTCTTTGAATGGGAATACATGTATTGATGTTAGCCAGTTTAGTGCTGTTGTTAGGGCTTGATGCTGCATAGTATATTGCTTTGTGATTAGATTCATTGCAGCTTAATTTTGTGAACAACTTTGAGGCCTGGTCTGGAGACAAATGTGCCCTTCATATTGTTTAAGATTTTACTCAAATTAGGAGGGGTTTTAAATCTGATGTTAAATGTGTCAATACATGTATTCTTTAACCATTGTGATAACTCAAGTATGAAGGACAGCATCCACTTAATCATGTTATCATACTTTGAAGAGTGGGTATTTAATGTAGAATAAAAGAATTTAAAAGCTCTAAATAAAATATTCTGCTGATAGCTTGAATTGATCAAATCTTTAATGTACATTTCGATGTTATTCTTCCAATCCACTTCATACTTGCATAACGTTTGATTTCTATAAAGGAAACATTTAAAACAGCCAACTTGTGCAAAATGGAAGTGCATGACTGAGGATGTACTAATCCAGGACTTATAAAAAATCTAATCATGATTTTATACTTTATTTCACTGCAGATCTTTAAATGTAAAGGTCCAATAAATTTATTCCCATGTGCCATCGCTGATCATTGTGTATTTTATTAATATTATCCTCTGATGCATAAATTTTGTCTACATAGCACATATAAAATGAATTATTTGCTATAGAAATATCTTTGGTGATCACTTATTGCAAAACCCATAGGCCAGCCATACTCCAGTATGTAAAATGTGTTATTATGCATTGCAATAACGTCACTATTAATCCATCTCAGGGCATCAACTACATTGCTCTCATTAAAGCCTGAATTTCTTAATATTCTGTGGATTACATCTTGTGCAATATAGGAGGGTGTGACAGGATGTATTGCTCTGTGAATGATGAAAAGTTTGATTACTATTTTATAGTTTATCTTACTGTTGGATCTTTGAACGTAAGTGTTCAAAACTTTTATTTCCATGAACTTATCTTCTTGTTACATAGTCTATATTAAAGATGAGCTCTGCATTAAATCATTTTGTGTTTACCCTTCAAGTGTCTAATTTTCTTATTGGACAGATTGAGTAAAAATTTGAGTGATTTCATTTATCAAATATGGATCTATCCTATTTCTTTTCATAAATATATTAATGTATAATAATCAAAATTGTTTTAATTTAGCTTTTAAAAATTGAATTATTTTACATTTATATTGGTTAAATGTAATGAAAAATTAAAAATAACATTAATAACAAGAAAAGTATTTTAAAAAACATAAGAAAAATAGCCTACCGTAAAACAAAATAATTATATTTCAATTAATTATGTTAAATTAACAGTCCATTTTTGTGTCTTAGAAATTATGAACACTGATTATTCACTTCAGTTGTCTTTTCTTCATCTAAAATTAAATACTTTAAATAAAAATCTAAATCTAGCCACATTATTAGTCAATATGGTGTAAAAAATCATAAAATACATGAATATTTATGAAAAATAGTTGCATTTTTGTCACCAAATGTCATTGATATGCAAATAGCTGTCAATGTTATTCTCTTGTCTTAAATAGCAGTCAAATGCTATTCACTTTCCCTTGATTATTTTTTTTGTAAAATTTAAAAAATTTTGAATCAAAGTTTATGTTTAGATAAAATAATGTAAAAAATTATGAAAAATATATTTATGTTCAAAATCTATTATGAAAGCAATAGTGGTCAATACGAGTCAACATTATTCACTTGCTTTGAATAGTGGGGTTAAGCACTTTTCACTTTCTCATGATTATTTTTCTTGTAAAATTTAAAATTTTTCAAATGAAGTTTATATTTAGATAAATTACTGTAAAACTTTAATTATAAATGTAAAAAATTAAAAGGAATATATTTATTTACATTCACAATCTATTATGAAAGTGTAAAACATTTTGGTTTGATTTATGACTTTGACAGTTAAAAACACCTGGTGAGCAATGGCCAAGATTGACAGTCAATACTTTGCAGTCTCTTATAAGAGAAAAGAGGCTGGACTATATGACAGTAGACTGCAATGGTAAATTGATTTTTTTTTGTGAAAAACACTGCCAAATGCAGATTTTTTTTAAATTAAAATTTTAAATACTGATTAAGCTACAAATTTACTATAAAATAAGTGTAGAATATATTATCAAAATGGCTGAGATGTTATGCTTAGATTTTGTAACAATCAATTAATATTATCCTCTGATGCACAAATTAACACATTATCTACATAGTTCATATAAAATAAATTATTTGCTATAGAAATATATTTGGGGATAATTGTTTCTTTATATTTGTTTAACATTATGCTACAGAGTATACCACTTATTGGCAACCCCAAAGGCCAGCCATACTCCAATGTAAAAATTGGTGTTAGATAGCACAGTAATACTACTAACAATTCACTTCAGAGTATCAATAATGAATATAGTTTTTCTCTGAGTAAAGCTTGAATTTCTTTATACTTTGTGGGTTATATCAAAGTTCTATAGATATAATTAACAAAATATTAAAAAATTAAGGTCTTAATCAGAGCAAGTGTGAGTTTGTTATTGGTGTCCTGAAATGGATTGACAGTAACATTCCTGAATTGTCTAATAATAAATTTTACAGGATGAATGATGACTGGCATATGGAGTTGCCAATAAATAGAATATTCTGTAGCATAATGTGACAACAATTTATCCCCAAATTTATTTCTACAGCAAATAATTTTTTATATGTGCTACATAGTTCATCGATGTGCTAATTTATGCATTGGAGGGTTATATTAATAAAATACATAATGATTTTATGCAGAGCTCATCTTTAGTATGTACTATTGAACAAGAAGATGAGTGCATGGGAATAAAAGTTTTGGATATTTACATTTAAAAATCTGAGAGTGAGATAAACTATAAAATGGTGATCATACCATTCTTCATTCATGGAGCTGTATATCCTCAATTGCTCACTTTCATTTTGCATAAACTTGCTGGCTTTAAATCTTTCCTTTATAGAAATCAAACAGATCAAAAGAATAATTTTGAAATGTGCATTAAAGATTAGGTCAATATGGGCTAAAAGTGTAACATTTATTTAAAGCATTTAAAATTTTTTATACTACATTGAATACCCTTCTTGCAGAGTATGACATTATTAAGTAAATAAGTCTCCCCTTCATGCCTGATTTATCACCACAGTTAAAGAATATATGTTCTGATGCATTGAATAGCAGTTTTAGAACCTCTCCAAATTTGAATAAGCTCCTAAACAATAAAAGGACAGGTTGTCTCTAGACCAAATTCTTCTTCAGCTTCTTTACAAAATCAACTGCAATGAACACAATTGTGAAACAGTAAGGTCTGCTTTGCAGATCTTCGTTTCACCTTTTCTCACCTATTTCCTACCCTCATACCTTAGTTTGAACTCCAATCTATTGTAGTGTGTCTCCAATACGCTTACATACCGAAAATCCCACCTAATTTTAAACCACGAGTACAATGCTCGTATTATATATATAAGTCATTCCCAAATAAATAAAAGATTATAGATTATGTATATGTTCACATAATTTTGATTTATTAAAAAGTAGGTTGTATAAGTCGTAATTGTGCACACACTATGATATGCATTTTAAAACATATCAAAATTATAAATTGTTAAAGTTATTTTGTTGAATCTATTTACAAATATATTACCATCGTAATATCTTTTGATTTAAAATAAAACTCATTTAGTAAATATTCGTTTAATAAATAGATTCAAATATTGCAAGTTAAAAGTAAAATAATTTTCGTTTAATTTAATAAAAGTCATTCCAAATATTTCTTTAAAATAAATGAGGGACAATGGTTTAATTAGTTAATATTATATAAGTTTATCTAAAAACAGCAGATGTCCACTTAAGGTTTTCTTTAATTAATAAAAGTAATTTTAATTAAATCTAGTTTGTAATTTGAATGTTGACAGGGAAATTAACAAAAGAAATTAATTAATGTTGAATTCTTTTAGACATTCGGATAGATTTAATTACAACTGATAAGTCCGATATATTTTTGTAATGCTCCAGGGCAGTTCTATTGTTAAAGTCTACTATAAAAGAACGGTTTTCTTTTGTTCTCCAAGTTTTTCTAATGTTTCTAAGAGAAATCATTCTGAGTTCTATTCTAATAATTTGCTAACTTTGACATGATAGAGTAGAGGCGTTAAGATGGCTATGTCCCCTCAGAATAGCCAGCCGCTGCTCCAGACCATCGGAAGCTATCGCATAAGGAACCCCGGATTTGCTGCTGCTGCAAAAATATGAACATTCCAGATTTTGCTGCTGAATTATAAAACCTGCCGAACATCTACCTGCAAATGCGTCTCCAGAGGTAACCTAAATTAACCCAAGAGCTCTTGTGATTCCTAACTAACATGCTATAGCTATTCTAAATTGATTTCTGAAATTTCACATAACTTTATTATGTACTTCTTTAAAGTGTTCAAATATAATCAACAGTTTTGCTCTATCCTTGGGTTAATATTTTCTATATATAAAGCTTTCTTTTATTTTATTATGATAATGTGTCAGAATCGTCTTTGACCGAGTGAACTATTCCCTTTATTGAAAGTAAGATGCCGCTATTAAGGGATATTTTAAATTTATAATTTTCCAATTTTATTATCTTGCAAATCACTCGTTCGAAGGCGATTCTTTTCTTTAATATATAATATAATCACATAGTTTAAAATCTACATGTTATTGATTTTAATCTAATATGAGAGTATGTGTGAGGTCAATGATTAAATGTGTCCCCTAATACATGATTGCGTATATAAATCTATACTTTTCAAACCCGCAAGCATGCATTTTCCTATTTTAATTACCATGTTCTACTTTAATTACAAAGTTCATCATTGACGTCGAGAATGTGCGGACCCTTTTAAATGAATTTCTGGGAATTTGATTGGGCATTTCTCTTAATCCAAGTAAAACTCATTCAGTATGTTTTGTATACATTCGTTTCATATTGCTGGTAAATGAATTGGTTGTTGAGACTGCTTTGTTTTAATTTTCCAAGGATTTTTCACTTATTGCAGTTTCCAGGCAGAGTGTGTCCCCAAATGACACACCTGGGAATTAAACGCAATCGTCACCCAGTCGCTAAGTTTCGGCTGTTCATAAAATACTTTCCTATGGGTTAGCAGCAGGAAGCCCTCCGTAATCGTTCTAAACATTCCATTATTGTTTTATTTTTATATTTATTTTACAAAGCATCCGTGACTTAAACATGTCACACCCTCCAACTTTAATAAATTCATTATCAGCAATAATGACTTCCCAATGCAACTCTATTCTTATTATTCTCAAATAAATGCCTTGATCACATTCCCACTTTGTTGCTTAGTAAGCTTTTGTCCATGCTATTCTCGAAATCAATAAATATTTTATAACACTTAATTTCAAATATTTTCTTAAACTTGTATAATTGCTCAAAGCACCTTGCACATGTTCCTATCTCGTCAAGCACATTATCGTAATGCTATTAGCCCGAGGAATAGAATATATCACTTTGTTTTAAAGTCTTTTTGTCAGTTGTGGGAATATAATGCCAACAATTATTTAATACGCGTCCCTGTCTATATAATTTATATGAATAAATTTTGTGAAATTATTTAAAACTAAATTTGATCTCTTATTTTATTTGATTCCTATCACTGTCTCGGTCTATATATATATTTTCTGCATTACTTTTGTAAAGCCATAGACGTTAATTAGCCACCCAAACTTCTTTTAGTATAGAGTCTTTTGCTTCTCCCTGACCACCAGGCACCGGTCAAAAGTCATACTAGTAGTGGCATCAGATGCATTGTCACATAGATGGCGCTGTGAAATTTGGGCTTTAGATTCGAACTTAGTATATCTAGAAGGCAACCCCTCCTAGAATGTTCAGTTTCATGTCTGGGTTTGAATTCTGCAGTGTGTTAGCGAGATAGACGATTCTGACTGTTACAATTGCAAAGCAATCTACCATGAAGATTCATGTGCTAACAGTACTACTAGACTAGTGCAACACCAATTCATGTATTCTTGTGCAAAGAAAGATCCCAATGTGAAGTCAGTGTTTTTGTAGCATCAAATAGAACCTACCCATGATTTTGATCCATGGAATATTTAATATGTGCAGAGCACAATGATTGGAAAGTAAAATTTAAATAGGCAATGTTTATTTCTAATAGTATTCATGTGATAAACAAAAAGGACTCTTGTATAGCCTTGTTCTGGAAGTGAAATATGTACTTTATGTATTTACATATTAATCATCTAGTATTACTGTTATGTTTTCTCCTAATAACACCAGTTTAACTAATAGTTTGAGTGCTATTAATAAAAAGTTACTAAAAAATACACTCTTATTTCTTACTAACATTAATACATTAACTAACTGAATGGTTATGTACAAAAGTATACATTCTAAACAGTGAGGATTTTATACGTTAAACTCACACAAAGTAGAGATGAAAAATACACTTTATTTATTTATTAAATGCTAACTATATTTAACTAATTACAAAACTGCTAATTTTAATGCAATTATTGCTTAAAATCAAAAAATCAGCATGTAATTCTATAAATTCATATACTTTTTATAAAAATGATTAAAGCATATAGTAACTATATTCAATAATAATCCTATTTTAATTGCATAAGTCAGAGACTTTTTGAAATAGCTGTTTTGCATATAAAAATCCCAATAAAATATATTTTAAGTTGTGAGTTTGGAAAAGAATAAAATATAAACTTAGATGGATAGAGATTTTTAAGCTTAGATATGAAGAAATTTAATAAAAATTATTTTATGTGGTCCATATAAAGTAAAATACTGTGAAAAAAAAGAGAAGAAATTGGTTGACATTCTAGTGCAACAGTTCACAAAGTGTTGTCTGTCTGTCTGTGAAATTGTCCATGACCTTTACAAGATTTTCTCAAAATTGTTTTCATATTTAATGCAATAATATTAAAATATTTTTATTTTGAAATGCATTAAGAAATAATAAATACTATAATCAATTCTTTAAAATTATATTGAATCTCCATTATGAAAATGTTTTATTCTATTTTCCTGTTTTATTTTGTTGTTATTATTATTTTACTTCCACTATAAAACACTATATGGTGTTTTATTTACAAAAATTGGGTAACATTAAAATAGATGCTTAATATTTGAAAAGGACACAAAACCATGTGTTGAAAAAGATTTTTGTGTAATTAATATTAATATATATATAGCAGTTGTATATGATTTTTTATTGTTTATTATAATTTATATCAAAGAACAGTATAATGGACTTTATTCGATTTTTGATGATATTAGGAAATAAATAATTTAAAATATTCTCTGTTTAAGATATAAACTCTCATTTAAGCAATTACTTTTTAGGGGTTCATTAATAAAGAACAAAAAGACTAGAATAAATAAAAACTGCTTTTCTAAAAAAAAAATAGTCATTATTGTCTATTTATTATATACAGTAAAGTTGAAAAGAAATGATTGTGATTATCTTGATAATGTTTGATATAGAAATAGTAAGGTGTGATGCAATATTTATTTTTAGTTCTATTAATTTTTATTGATTACAGCTAGTATATAATAAAATAAATAGATAAAAAAGAACATTAAAGATCATTAAAGAATATATAAAAATCTTGATCTTTTTGAGAACAGAAAGATAAAATCCCTATTCATATCTTACAGTAAGTTATCATGATTTACGAACATCAGGGAAATCAATTGTGCTGTAAATAGATAGAATAGTAGAAAAGGCTAAAATTTTATTTGGTTGTCTGTTTCTTCTTGAAAATTATCAGAGTTGTCTTCAAAGTTTTTTAGTGAGAATATCTCCTAAAGATTTATGGGAGTTTAACAGGTATTTTAAATTTAAAAAAACCAATCGTTATTGCAATTTAATGGACCGTTGATTAACGATTCGCTTTAGGAATCAGTAACTGAAACTATAATTTCCATTAACCACTTTATTAGCACTTTTACCATGAAGTGTTAGAAATTCTTTATTTGGGCCCATAAATGAATTCTACCTGAAATATAATTCTAGTGAAAAAAAACATATTTACTCTGAGAAATCTCATAACTAGCCTGAAATGTCTGCTCCTTGTTCCATAAGTTTGAAGATCATTGTCCAATGTTAAAAACTCAATAAGAATTCAACCAAACTGCATTTCATATAGAGAAAACTGTCATAAGGTAAAAAGCCAAATATATCAAATTTATTAAGCGCAAGCAAATAATATTATAATAACGTGAAAGGCTTAAACCTTCAAAACCTGCGCCTTAAACAACAGTAAAATGTTCCTAAATGTGCATACAAACTTCAAAAAATAGAAGCCATAAGAATTATAAACAAATATATTATAAAACTATCTAAATTAGATTTATGTTACTAGTTTTATATTTTATAATATATTCCTTTTAAAATAGATGATGTATTCAACTGCGAGATACTTTCTGATTAATATTTTTTCCTGGGTATTTTTTTGATCTTTCACTAAACCATTGCATAATTTAAAAAATTATTTTTGAAAATTAGTATTTAATAAGTAATGCATGTGAGAGTATTTAAAATTGTGATTTAAATGAATAATAACTACTTAATTTTAATTTATACTTAAATTTAATTATTACATTACAGAATTTAGCAAGATATATATATAAATAAATACCAGGCTGCTTGGTTTTTAATTTAATTCATTCTAAGTATACTCATATGCATTCACATATAATATAGCGGTTTCATGTCTTAATATTCTCACATGTCTATACATATATGCATATAATTTTAGTAAAAAAAAAATAACTAATTGTATTAACTGAGATAATATAATGCCATGAATCAGCACAATTTGTAGTTTCAAATCTTTATGGCTGTGTAAACATGCAACAACTAAGAGATTTAAAAGAAACTGAAGTTTATGCATTTAGGAAATGGAAAGATAGTACCTTCTCTAGAATGAATTAAGGGTTTTTTTTCTTCTTAGAAACAATTATAAGCTTATCTTCATTATACAAATCTTTTGTAAATAGTTAAAGAAAACAAAAGTGTTAACAGGGAAGACAGCGGCCAGATAAATATAATTAGGATATCTACTCATTTTGAAGATATACTTTTAGAAATCAAACATTGTGGCTTTAAGAGATAAATGTGATAGTAGTCTAACAACTGACATCCTGATATATAGATATATGTTGAAAATTAATTGTTAACTTCTAAGAGAATATTTAATATAACTTACCTTTTCTAGATTCCAGCATTTCTTGAAGCAACATAATTTGTACATATATGTATAGATTTTAAAAATCCTACTTATTGTCCTTAGATTCATACTTAGACCATAGATAAAAAAAAAAAGTGGGTGCATTACTCACTATAATACAAAGACTTTTGTAGATGCATATAGATACACACACATGCATATATATGTTAACTAATATGTTCTTTAAAAAACACTGTAATGCAAAATTTCTTTAAAAATACCTCAAACAGGAACTGTGAAAGATCAGGCATTGCTCATTAGACTGGTTAATTGCCAGAACAGGTCAAGTAATCACTTTTCAATATTTATTTCAGCCTCAATGATGAGTACTGAATACTTATCCGGGTTTGTTGTCAATGCATCATAAAAAAAAAATCACGAAGTTTGTTGGAACCTGGAAAAAACAGTATTTGCTTAGTCTAGTTTTGAACCAGAATATAAAAAAGAGAACATATGTGCCTTCATCATACTGAGAAGCCCATACCATCATATATAAGTTAAAAGGTAGTTCATTCATTAAAAATTGCAACATATAAAGGTCCTTCTAAATGTAAGCAATGGAAACAAAAAGTATTATTCACCAGGCTTGTTTTTGAGTAATAAGGTTTGAAAAAAAATTATCTTTGTTCTATTATCTACTTGGGAATTGTTGTGTGTGTGGGGGGGGGGGGTGTAACAGAAGTCAGAGTATGTAAAAAATGTATAGTAAATGTGCATCAATTTGATATAAAGTTTGATACATTGCTATTAGACAGTATGTAAAGACTTGATTATTTCAATATTTATATTCTATTGAATCACTATGTTAGTAAGTTCATATGTACACAATATAGTAAATGTTCAATTTTTAAATGCTTTATATTTTATTTAAAACTCAACCAAAATGTAAAAACACAAGCAATCAATTAAAAATTGGATCAGTAAATGCATTATCCTGTATTAGTCTGATTTTATAAGCTAATAGAGGAAATCACTTTTAGATTATACTCCAGGTGTGAAAAATTTCAAAATAATATGACATCACCTTTCAATAAATAAATATCCTTTCCCATCTAAAAGCTACATACATTACAATAAGAATTTTTAAAACTGTATATATAATTCTAGCTAATTTGTAATGTTCAAATTAATCTGAAAAGATAAATCAAACTATAAAAAAGTCTTAAATGTACTAAGCCAGCTTTTGGCAGGTCACTGCCGGAATCATTGTGCTGAATAAGAAGCAGTTAGAAATATGTTTTACATTAGTGCTGTCAAATATGTAAATTAGGCTTGATATGTAAATATTAAAATTTTAATTTTTTTCATGATTTTTTTTATTAGAACTTAGCCAAGATGTAACTAAACAAACAATTAATTAAAACTGTGAAAATATTTTAGAAACCATGTTTCTTTAAACATATAAAGTGTTAATATCCGAACTTCCTTTATTTAAATATAAGCAAATTTTCACTTTTGGTTAATAAGGGTTAGACTAATAAAAAATACTGTCATCAGATAATGTGATTTTTGAAACTACATGCTTCTAGTCAATGTCATTTATTACTTGTATGGGTCAGCAGTGATTTTGAAGGTGTTTTAAACTTCAAAATAGTGCAGAGCTTGTACTATATCAGCACTGTGATTTTAGTTTATCCATTATATTTTTATTTGTTGCTTGCAAGGAAAATAAACATTTAATACAATATGTTACATAAATTTACTCACATAGTGTTTCAAACAAACAAATATTAAAGCAACAAACTCCTGACATGATGTTTAACATCAATGCACCAGGCACTATATCAAATTAATGCATAATTAAAATGACCTTCTACATATAACACCTATTGGTATATACACACACATATCAATTCACATCTAGATAACATAACAAGGATAAAATTGGTTCAAACTTTATCACTCAAAAATTGATAAGACCAGTGAATAATGATTTTTTTCTTTATTATCCTACAATGAAATACATTTAAAAAATCCTTTCTATGTCACTGCAATATTTAAGGGCTGAACTACCTTTTAACCTATATATAGTGATGTGGCCTTGTTTGCACATATGTTCTTCTGCATATAATCGGGTTCAAAACCAGTACCAAACTGAGTAAATCTTGAAGTGTGTTTTATATGTTTTAATAAGATTTAGGCTTTCTTTCCAGGATTTATTCATAGCTAACACAGATAAATACCTTATGTTTATCTTTGAATTAGTAGGTAGCTAATTTTAGTTAAGACTTAAGCAATTATTAAAAACCACTTAAATATTCTAGTATAACATGATCATCATTTCCTACACTTACAAGCTGTTCAAACAATAGTAAACTTTCTACATGATGTTTGATATTAATGCAGTTGATGCTATATCAAACTGATACACAATTAAAATGACATTTTACATATACTACATTCTGCATAAACAATTTTTTATTATTTAAACAACTTCCGTGGGCACAGGAAATGTAATCATTTGATGTTTTAATGGTTTTAACCAATTCTATCCATAGGATTATTGTGATTGTGGGTTTCAAAAAAACCAAAGGCACCAAAATGTATATATACTGAACTGGGTTCAACTCTGTATCACTATACAAGTGAAAGATCTTGGATTAAAAACATTATTGTCTTTTCATCTTGGTCTCAAAGCTTTATAGTTATCTAAATAGGTAAAAATGGGTTGCAGGAGGATTATATTTGATCCTATGATCTAGATGCAGTGCTATCAAATCCATAGTTCCTCACTGGTGAAAGGCACAAGCTAGAAACTAGTCAGAAAATATTGAATAAATAGGAACTAGATGGGGATTTTATGTACAAACTTTCTTGCATCCTCTGATTACTAAGGCTTGCTGTGGGTCACAATATTGTATGAAGAGTTGTTACTGTATAAATATCCTGATATGCCAAATAACCAACTTAGAGAGTTATGCCTATTCTTTCATAATTACTCCTTTAGATGTTTTCGAAGAAATATTTGCAGTGCAGTAGACTTTTACAGACCATTCTTGTCATTATATAATATGCCAATGTGAATACTTTTCTATGTACCTACAAAAAACTTCCGCTATAGTGGTTAATGTGTCCATCTTTCTTGCCTATGGTCTGAGCACGAATTTAATATAAATAACTAGAATTTGAAGGGGGGGGGGGCAGGTTTTTTTAAATAGGTTTGTATTTTTTTTTAAATAGACCGCAATAACAAACCTAGCAAGTATCAAATTTTATTAGTCAGAAAATAAGTATCTATTTATTCTTTGCCTATGAATAATAGAATGAGGAAAAATCGCTAAAATTTTTCATCACCCGGCATTAATCAGACCTGTAGGGAACGCATTCTCCTTTATTGTTTCTCGAAAAATATTAGGGAGGAAATTTGCTCTTCAGTGAATTATTTAAATGCTTTTTTACCAAGACATAATTTTTTAAAATTACTATTCTTCTGGTACGTGCTTTACAGATCATCTATTACGGATATTACCTGATGTATCATAAAATTTAACCTTTTTGACAAAAGTTAAACAATCCGGAAAATATTTATTTAAATATAATAACTAGACTATAGAAGTATTTTTTAAAAGTGATTAAACAAAATAATATATATATGTGTGTGTGTGCTTGGAATATGAACTCAACAATTGATTTTATTTTTAAAAAAATTTTTATAATCATTTCTTTTTTTTTTTTTGTCCAAAAGGCATTATAGCTAAAAAATACTTGTCATGAAACATTAAGTGAATCCTCCCTTTTCATTTCACTTTTTGACATACATTCGATTATAAGTTAATGTCGAGATTCGCAGCCGGAAGTTAATTACTCAAGGTGATTAGAAAGTGAATAGTGTAGGACGATTCCGAAATGTTTAGACGACAAAACACCCTTTTACTAATCTGTTGTCTGATCTCCATTAAAGCTTTCAGTATTAACAGTATTTATAAGGTATTATATAGATTTTGTTTTAAAATGCAGTATTTTATACAGTTTTGTATGTTTCTACATTTATAAGCTCCTGAAATTTATATGTTTATATGCGTAGGGTGTATTTGTTTATGTTTACATGTAAGTGCCTAATGGGATATTAATTGCGCATCTGGCTGGATTTTGAAATCTAGGGGTTGTTTTTAATTCGGGTAGCCGGATCATAGATTATGAGAATTTTCTAATTGCTCAAACAATAAGTGTATGGCTATTATTATCTACAGAATAAATGCAAGACAGATAAAGCTCTCACCATCCGGCATTTGAGAAACATCATAAATAAGTATTCTTCTTTTCTCTTATGAATGCTTTTTAAAATTATTTTACTTTGCAGGGAGTTTCTTTTTTGCCATTATATTTTAGACAAGCACAGACACAGATTTATAAATATACATCCATCCTGAAAACCTATGTTTATGTTAGAGTATTTTTATATGCATATACAAATTAAATATAAAACTTATTTTTTTTAAAAAAGTAATTTATTATCGAATAAAGTATATATTATGTTTTTTTTTTTTTTGTATAAGCATTTAATTATGTATCATTTGATCATCATCGGTGATAGCATACCATTGCAGGCCATTTACATAGCACAATTTATTTTAGCATCTTAATATTTAGAATGGCTTTATAAACGTTGATGCTCTCTTTATAGCATTAAGATACAAATATAATTCCTGAAAGATTAGCGACTCAATAAATAAAACAATTGAGTTGACATTATTAAAAAAAATTATAATTAAATGCGTATATGTATATAACATTTAAGGCTAAAATCTTCTAACATCACTCAATTTGACAAGAATTAGTCCGAATAATGCATAACAATTTTGATCTATCTAGCGGAATCAAAAGATAATAATTAAACGTATCGTTTAAGACTTCTTATCATTAATCCATATGTGTGTTTGTGCGTGTAAATGATGAGTTATTTGTTTTGAAGATGATTAAGTAATTGAATCAAGCTATTTACGAGATGATTATTGATAATAGTTAAAAATTGTCTGTCATTCTTTTATTATAATGTAATTGAGCTCTTGTATTTAGAGATACAGCCTATAATAAAGAATAATAATTAGCGATTTATGTTACAATAAAGAAAATCGCTTAAGTCATTAATACACTGGTATGTTAATAAGTAATATTTTTTTAATAAAAGAATCTGTATATATTAAAATCATTAAGTAATCGGCCTATTATTATTATGCGATTATTAATGACACTATGTGTAGACATCTAAACATCTCTCTTGATGTTTTAATAATCTCAATGTATTTTCCCAAGTAAATAACAGATGTCATAATTTTTAATAATGCATTGACCAGAATACTAATGAAAATTTTACTTTCATTAGTCTCCTATTGCATAAAAAATCTCTGAATTGTATTTGCACATGGAAAAGATAAAAAAAATATTGGTAGGCAAACAGTATTTAAGTAGCCAAAACAAGAAAAATATCTCTCCAACAATTAGCATCAAGGTATAATGAAAAAGATGAAATTACTCATGGAACAGTTCAATTGTCCTATTGTAAAGATTTAAGTATTATTTAAACACTTTTATTTAACTTTCCTGCTTTTATCTGTCTTTTTATGAAAACTTGTAATTCACTTTTTATCTATTTGCCAATTTCCATTCTAGTTGAAACACTGCATACATATATATTCCTAATGACAACATTTTTTAAATTAAACTTTGCAAACAATTTTAGTAAAAAAAAATATGAAAAAAGTAACTTTTTAATTTTATATGGGATTCAGTATTCTTCGCAATCCTGCTACTTACCAATAATAAATTATATCTAAACTCTCCATTCATAATTTTTGGAATTATATTAAACTGAAAGGTAAAAAATAAAAATTAAAAGAATAAAAAAAATATTTTTATTCATGGAAATGCACTAAAACGTAAAAAATAAACGTTCTTCAGCTTCCATGAGATGATCATGTTCAGAATTACTAAAGAATCATTTAAATAAGTTATCATAAATTTCTTACAGCATTGTCAGCCTATTCAAAGTAGTTGCATATTTGTTTAAATGATTCTTTGAGAATTCTAAATATAATTATTTTGTGTTTTTTTATTTATGAAAGAAGACATTTCATTATTTCTTTTTCTTTTAAGTGCTTTTACATAAACAATATTTAAATATTAACGTATTGCTACTTAAGATGGTGGAATACGCCGAAGCTCGAAGCTCGCTATAGCAAAGGATATTAATCTTCAATTTTATTTAGGCATTTTTTAAAATTTTGTAGTTTTATTCTAGTAGATTGTTTTATATATATAATAACAATAACTTTTGTCAAGCATTGGTGGTCAGGAGGTCAGCAATGGCTGCTTTACAAGCAGTTGTCCCAGGTTGGTGGGTTCACTTCCCTGCTGATGCTATGACACATGAGAAAAAAAAACAATAACTTTAGTTTCTAATTAAAAATAACTAGATACTTATTTCCTTACTAATTTTGGGTGATAATATGCTTTAATTAGGGCATAACTAAAGTAATAAAATCTTTATTCTGAATAGATCGTTAAAACATTTTCGAGATCTATCAAATTCAGGACAACTATATGAAAAGTTATTCACACTAAAATCCACATACAAAAATATATTCAGTTTTGTTAACAATAGTAAAATAAAAATTAGGGCATAGATTTACATTTGTTATTTAGAACTTACAAAAATAATAATATAAAGAATATATTCTATTAATTTATTAAAGCAATTTCACTTCAACAATAGATAAAATAATCTTTGACTAATAAAAATGAACAACTATTTTATGAATGGAGCCACAATAAATAAATAAAATCCAATCCAATTAAAAGCTCAATAAATTATTTTATTTATTGTTAGATATAATAATATATTATTGGTTAGTCTCTGAATAATTATAACAGCATATACTTATATTAATAAAAATAATTCCAGTGCATAATGATGTATTGAAATAAATATTCAAAGATCAGATCGCTTCCAATGTTAAGAAATTCAGGTACACCCTTTGTGAATAAGTGTACTATAGTACACAGTGCTAGCTATATGTAATCACTAGTATAAAAACTGTTTATTTTAATGTATTGCTTTCTTTTTTAAAAACAAAACATAATTAATAGACAATAGATGGCAGCACATATATATAAACAATTTGAAGATTTAGAGAGAATCTTAAATAGTTATCTAATGAATATAGAAAAGATGTTAGATGTGAATGATAGAGTGTTAGAAAATATGAAAGAATATAGTAATGGGAATATTAGATTTTCAGAAAATGAACTAAATGAGATAGAGAAGAAATTGAAAAGTGGGAAGACAAGAGGTTTAGATGGATGGGCAGCAGAGATGGTAATGAATTTAGGATATAGGGCAAAAGTAAAGTTATTATCCTGTTTTAATAAAATAGCACAGAATAGAGTTTTCCCAAGTAGTTGGAGTAATACAAGAGTAAGGTTATTATTTAAAGGAAAGGGTAAGGATCATAGAAAGTTGAATAATTATAGACCGATAGCGATAACATCAGTTTTATATAAAGTTTTCTCGTATATGGTGGCTAGTAGGGTTGTAAAATGGATGGAAGGGAATAATGTAGTGGGGGAAATGCAAAGAGGTTTTAGATTAGATAGGCATATAGGAGATAGTTTATTTGTAGTTACACAACTTATGGATATGAGTAGGAATGTAGGTAAACAGTTATATATGAGTTTTATAGATATAGAGAAGGAGTATGATAGAGTAAATAGAAATAGATTATGGATAAGTTTAGCAAATTTGGGAATGGATGAAGCTTTAATAGATATTATTAAGAAATTATATGAAAATAATTATTATATATATCAATTAGAGAATATAGAATCAATTAAAGTTAAAAATGGTGTGGGACTAAGGCAAGGATGCCCTATATCACCTATTTTGTTTGTGCTGTATTTGAGTGAAATGGAAAGAGCAATAGAAAGATTAGGAAGAGGGATAGAGATACTGTTAATAGGTAATAAGGGAGTATATATTTTGTCAGGTCTTTTTTTTTGCGGGTGATATATTTTTATGTGCAGAAAAAAGAGAAGATATGGAAGTTATGTTGAGGAAATCTGCAAGGGTGGGTAAAGAGATGGGGATTAAATTTAGTGAAGAAAAATCAAATATAATGATGATTAATACTGGGGAAAGAGAAGATGTAGAATTTTTATTGGGAGATATTAAATTAAGTGTGGTGAATAGATATAGTTATTTGGGAATTATTTTAAGTAATCAGAAAAATTATTTGGATGAATGGGAGAAAAAATTGATAAATGAAGCAAAGAAAAGAAAGGGATTGATAAAGAAATTAATAGTGTTTTCATATAATAAATATGATGTAGCTAGAATTATATGGAAAGGAGTTGCAGTAGCAGGGTTAACATATGGTAATGATGCATTATATGTTAGTAAAAAGATATTAAATTACTTAGAAAAAGCTCAATGGGAAGTAGGAAGACATGCATTGGATGCAGAAGTATGAACAGCAAGGGAGGCAATTCAAGGAGAAATTGGATGGTCAAGTTTTCATATGAGAGATGCAAAAAGTAAAATGTTTGGTAGATTGCAATTTATGGATAATAAAAGAATAGGTAAAATAGTATTTAATTGGGTTATGAGTAAAGGGCCGGTAACAAGATGGGTGAGAAAGGTAATGCAGTATGCAAAAGATTTGGATAAAGAATTTATATCAGTATGTTTGTACAAAAGATGGGGTGATTGTGTTAAGAGAGTTGTTGAGTATTATAGTAGTAAGGAATGGGATAAAAGAATAAATTTATTAATAAAGAATAGGGAGTTAGAGAGATGGAGAAATACTATGGAGAGTAAAAAGAGTTTAAATATATATAGAAATAAACAGAATATTGGGTGTGAGTTAATATATAATAATAGTAAGAAAAGTAGTTTATTGTTTAAGGCTCGAACAGGATCTTTAGCTACAAAAGAATATACATGTAAATGGAAAAATATGGGTGATTTATTTTGTAAATTATGTAAGAAAGGAATAGAAAATATTAGGCATTTGTTAATTGAATGTAAATGTTTGAAAACAAAAAGGATACATATAATGAAGTTGTGGAAAAATAAATATGAAAAGAGTGATTATACAGAAAGTGAATTATTGGTTTTTATTTTGGGTTTGGGAAAAGATAAGGGGGATTTAGATATAAAGGTTATAGAGCTGACAAAGATTATGTTGTGGAAATGGGATAAAGCAGATTATGGGTAAATTTAGAGTGGGGAATGTAAAATAAAGTGGGTAACAGGTTTATCTGGGCATAATTGCTGAGATATTCTTGACTTCGTTTAAGGAGAAGCCATAATACCTCACATCACATGAAATGGTTATTATTTCATTAATTATATATGTACATTAGTGGGGGTGTATTTAGGTTCTTGGATCAAAGCTTAAGCTATCACTTTTGATGTGTTAGTGCATAGTAATAAGTAAAATGAATTTAATCAGTTTCTTTAATCCAAATGCAGGCCTATAGAGAGAGAAATTTTCAAAAAAGTATGGGAGTCAATTTACTTATATAGCCTTGAGGTATTTTTCTATTTTTTTTCTTTTAATCTACAAATTTACTTATATTTTATTCTGATATTTTAATTCAATAAACAATCTAAAGATGTCAGAATAAATAAAAATGCAGAAACTTAAAGAAGTTAAGTTCAGCTTTAATATCTGTCTCTTTCTGTTAGCAGATTTTCATATTCTTTGTGAAATTATCTTGAGAAAATGAAACAAACTATTAAAACCTTAATTTTTAGCAAAGTTTATTAATATCGATAATTATTTTTGCACAGTAATTATGTAATAATTAATAAATGTCAAAAATATATATGATTAAACATTTATTTTGTATGTATATGTTTTATTTTTAAAAATAGGTTATAAATACTAGCATAACATTAATAACAATCATAATCTTCTGATGGACATGTCTTTCCAAAATGATTATTAATATGTCATCACTAACCAACTTTATGTTAGAGTATCAGGCACTGATATTTAGTCATTCAGATTTTAAAAAGAAATATCAATAAAAAAGATTTTGTTAGTTTTAGAAAACAATCTGCTCTTTACTCATTAAATGACAAAACAACTTTTTTTAAGTTATTGTTTTTTAAAATTTGTAAAGTTCAAATATTATTTTTTAAAAATTTTTCATTTGTAAGTGTATATTATTACTGAATAAAATTCAATTTATTATATTCTTCTAGAAAAATGGTTTAATACTAAAATCAAATGTTGATAGCATACAAATCTCTCATTAAAGAAAACAATAAATCTGAAATAGTATAGTAGAGTTAGCAATTTAAATTATCTCAGGTAATATTAAATAAAATGCAAAAATATCACAGTTGACTTAAAAGCTGTTTATACTCGGTTAGCTACAATATACATCACAATAATTCTCAATGCATCAGAAAGACATTTTTAAACTTCCTTCTTACAGTTTTAATTAGTAGTTTACTTTCCTTTTAGTCAATAGAATCTGTATATCATTATCATCAGTCTTCCATAAGTGGTAGAAACTATTTTATCATTTCTCAATTGTGAGATTTATTTTTATATTTTTTCTAGCTAATGATGTGAAAGGTTTAAGAAAGTTTGGAATTCAAGGTATCATGCCTTCTTTTATTATATCAATGATATAAAAAATGGTTTTTGAAAAGTTTTGTGAATCACTTTATTGTATATCAGGAATGTTTGCATAACAATTGTTATACTCTTACACAGAAATATCACTTAAAATGGCTAAGGAATAATCAAATTAAAATGATTATACAGTTACATTTGCATCAATTGTAGATTGATACCTCTACTCATAATAAGTTGATTGACAAAAGTCCTCTGTCATTGTGTATAAAATTTTTGTAAGTATAATAATACAAACTATATAAGCCAATGCAGAAAAAATCTTTTTTATTCATCTTCCTCAGAAATATCAATGATTGAAATGAAATTTCTCAGGTTTTCCAATTCTTTGATAATAAGATATAGAATATCTTTCTATCCTTCCTATACTATCTATTTAAGAATTTTTTGATATGAGATATATTAGATACTTTTAGATGGATTGGATAAAGAATGGCTATCTGAAAGGAAATATAAGCCTCATTGACTGACATTTTAATTCATGACATAAATAGGTCAAATAGGTGTTCTATCACTCCATAATGAAATTATATATATATAGTTCTGTATTGGTTTTGGTATAAGTTTTGCATTAGAAATTTATAATTTTTAATTTTCAAATTCCCATAAAGAAAATAATATTTTTTCTCTTCAAATATCATGATTGTATTTTTTAGACAATGTAAGTTATATTTTTTATGTTAAAGAGATTTAAAAAGAGAGAAAGAGAATAACAAAACCTTACTTTAATTTCTGCTAAGATAAGGATAGAAATTTTTATCACAAATCAATGAGCAGCACTTTAAAGCTTGCCATCATTGAAGATGGCCACCAAAGAAGAAAAAAATGACTTTGTGAACAAAATTATTTTAAATTTGTCAAAGTTAAAAGGTGTCAATTTGATGTGCATGGCGGACTAAAGTCAGCAAGGGGATATAAAAAGCAAATATATCTTGTATCTTAGATCTTCATTTTCTAAAAACAGTTTACTATAAAATTGGCCTTTCTTTGAAGTCATATAAAATGCACTAAGCTACTCTCACTAGCGTATTGAGTCATTGTAATGTGTGAGAGTAGAAAAGAGTTCATTTGCCAATGTTTCTTCCTGAAATCTTAAAATGCCAAGAGTGAATCTATTTCCTACCTAAATCTTTGAACTCCAATCTACCTACAAGCTGGAATGAGAGCATACAACTTATCTCTCACAAGACAACAAAAACTATGCATGGTAATTTACACCAGTGGTCTTCAATTTTTTTTACACCTGCAGACTGGCAAAAATAAAGATAAGATTTTTATGGACCGGTAGAAGTCTACAGATAGAATTTTTTAAAGATTGAAACTACTTAGCCTTAAATGAGCATAATTGTTATAACTGACCAAAACAACACATGGTGTTACTTACCTTCACATGCTGAACACTTTTTATTGAGTTGTGCAGTCATACTGCTACAGAAAACAGTACAATAACAATTGTTTTCCTTAATGTGCCTTCATTGCTACATTTATTATTTCATTGTTAAAACATGCAAGAATAAAATGTTATTCACCTAAATGTTGGGAAATATCACAGTGTAATTACATGACAATGATTATGATAAATGTAATATCTGTATTTAATGTTAAATGTACAAGATGAAGTTATATATATATATGGAGTTTTTATAATAAAAAACTTTTTTTTTAATTTTGAATTTTTTTAGAAAAATGATAAAAAATGTAATTCTACCCCCCCCCCCAACATCTGTGATAACTAGAAAAACAAATTAATTTATGTATGATTGATTACATTTTGTTTCCATTCTCTTTCTTTTTTTTAAATTGGATAATAATGAGATTAAAATAACACCAGATTGCATTAGTTGTTTATTCTTGAAGTCACTTGAGCACCACCTGTAAAGACTGGGAAGATTGAGCTGAAAAGTTGTTTTGGTAAAGTGTCACATAGAAATAAAACAATCATTATAACTTTTTAAAAAAAAAAATAAGATAATAGATTTACATTCTCAATGAAGGGAAATCATCATCAATGATCTGTAGAATTAAAATATTTTCAGGTAGTCAATGGTCTTTTACAGTTAAAGATTAAAATTATGATTCCTTAAGATCTGATGATGATTATAATAATTACTAGAAATTATAAAAAAAAAGCATTGAAATGAACAGACAAATATATCAGTAAATCAAATGGATAGCCAGTAGATGAGTGATTACAATTTATGTGACCCCCTCCAGTAACGAGGTTAATGAGTTGTATTATATATTGGTTCAATTACATATTAAGTGACCCCTTCCATTCAGGTGGGCAGTTGTGTTCTTGTTGCTACATATATAATTCGTTTGACTTCCAATTAAAAAAGAAACAATCAGGTTTTAAGGCTTAAAAACATAGGAATTAGAGGGAAAAAATTCACATATTAAACTGCATTTAAAAAATTCTACAGATTTATCTAACATAGAAATAAAAACTATTATAGGTAATATTTTATTTACAAAAAAATCTAAATTCTAAATTTTTTTACCTACCTAATGTGACATCTGTAGTTGTTGTTTTTTTTTTTGTTACTAAATTTGATATGCGTGGCTGTAGCATTGTTTTAAACAGATGAAGTGCTGCTTTAACATCCATTGTATTTCTTTGTTTATTTTTTATTATTGACATTGCTGAGAATGTTTTCTCATATAAATATGAAGTTGAAAAAATCGCTAATAATTTGATAGTTTTATAATTAAAAATTGGATATTCTTTGTCAAGTGATTGCCAAAATTGAGACAATGACTGCATTTTATGTCTGGACACCAGAGTGAGATCAGATGTCAATTCAATCAGATTTTCTTTTTCCTGAGATTCAAGTGTACAAGAATTTACATCTTCTAAAAAAAGATTATTAATCCAGAAGTTACTTTTATCAAAATCCTCACTTTCAGGAAAATAATTATCAAAGTTTTTAGCTAACAGTCTTAAATGCTGACTAATTATGTTGAATATGACTTTCTGATTGACATCAGCAGCCAACAAGAATTCTCCTAAAAGTGAAAACATATCTATATCTTTTTGTTGTAAGCAACTATCCCAAAATGCCAGCTTTTTCTAAATGCATCCATTTTTTTTCTCAATATAAAAATATTTGTACAAGGTCCCTGGAGAGAAAGATTAAGTCTGTTATAAGGTCAAATATATCTGCTAAGTATGCAAGCTTAGCCACCCATTCATCATTCAACAATTGTTCTACTAGGTCTGATTTCTGCTCTAGTAAAAACTGTTTTACTTCTTTCAATTTGAAAAGACATGCAAGAACACTTCCTCTTGATAACCACCTCACTTCTGCATGTAGAAGAAGATGTTGGTGTTGTGATTCAATGATCTCACACAATATTGTAAATAATTTGGAGTTCTTTGCTTGACTACAAATTTCATTCATAATTTTAACAGTGTTATTCATTCCAATATTTAGTTCAGCAGAAAGCTTCCCTGCAGCTAGTTGTTCTCGATGGATCATTCAGTGAGTGAACAAAATGTTCAAGTGTGTGACTTTCTTTATTTTTATGATTAATCCTGAGTGGCATCCAGTCATGTTAGCAGCACCAACCATACATACTCCTATGCATTTACTCCAGCCCAAACCTTGTGCTTGAAAATACTCACCAAGAACATTAAATATCTCTGAACCTGTAGTTCATGTGGGTAAATCAAGGCAACAAAGAAGTTCATTCCTTAAGTCTTTATCTTTGTTAATCTCATGAAGCAGAGTAGAATAACATTATTACTCACATCTTCAATTTCTTAATGTCCTCTATAACTTGTTCTTCAATATCTGTGGCCATACCAACAATTCTCTTAATAGTAGTATTTGTAAGTGATACAGACTTTAGTTTTTTAGCAGCTTGGAGCCCAAAATGTCTTGTACAACATCCAAGATGCATGACTTTACTAATTCCTCACCAATCATAAAGGATTTTTTTTTGTTTTAGCTATTCAAAGAGCAACTAAATAAGATGCTTAAAGCACTGGTTTGTCACTAGTCATCATTGTACTCATTTGATTTATCTGAATTTTCATTTGATCACATAATCTTTCAAAAAAGTCTAATGGCTTATGCATAAGTTCTCTATGCTTTGAATGCAAATGATGAGCAAATTTGGAATGTTTCAACTCACTTTAATCATTTGAAAAATAATTTTGTAGCATTTTATCAAAATATGTTATATAAGCATTAATTTAAAAAAATTGCTAATCAAAATAGATGGTGAAATTTTATAATGACCAGTATATCTACTGTAACATAAAACATGCTCATTTTAATTTCAAATCAGAAGTAATACAATATTAATTAGTTAAATTTATAATAATTCTTTTTAAATTCAAAATTATTTAATCCTCAACTGTTATTCCAGTATAATATAAAAAATATCTACCAAAAATTTTGTCTATGTTTATTTCTGCTTTTTCTTTCAACTCCACATATATATGTGTACACACAATTCTATGTGGTTGTATGCTATGAGATACAACCACTTCAATATATATAAATATGTATAATTAAAGGGAGCAAACCATTTTCTTCAGGCTATGAATAAATAACATTCTGTATGTTTGCAAAAATCAAGAATAGTTGTAATAGAAAAACAATTAAACATCAAATTTAATGGACAGTATTACTATTAAAGTATGAAGGCAAAAATCAAAAATTAGGAAATGTAAATACTTAATGATATTCAAACAAAATGTAAGGGGAATCTGACTGATGAAAATAGTATTTTTTACGATTATGTAATATTATGGTAACCTAATTTAGATCTAGTGATGATGAACTTAAAAATTCTGCAAAATTTTAAAATTATTTCATTACAAAATATTTTTAGGATGCTAATTGCATTTTTAGGAATATCATTTAACCTCCAATGATTAGTATAAGGAACATCCTTCTAAAGATAAATCTGTATTCCTAATTAACATAGGGAAGAATCTTGGTATTGGACACCACCTTCAAAATGAAACTATTCTTCAGATTTTAATCCTACCCTTTCCTAATTTTTACTAACAATATTTTTATTGTTTCTAGACTCTAGCTAATGTAAAGCATAATTATGAATAATGGTGATCATACATATTAATTATTCATAATTAATAACTATGGTTGAAATATACATTTATGAAAATGAGAACTAAATGAAAATAGTCTGAATTAATTAATACATATCTGCATGCATTAAAAGATTTGAATATGGACATTTGTTTATAGATTTATATATATTCATCTTCTAATTAAACATTAGTTTCATTTCCCCTCTTTTTTCCAATGTGTAAGCTTGTGGTTAAGACTTGTAGAGGTCCCTACCTTCACATTTTCAACCACACATGCTTTAGGTTTATTGTCTTAGTAAATATTACTTACCTATTATTATTCACTAATATTTATAAAATCATAGAATTACTATTTATTACACTACAGACTTGGCAATTCACAACTTAATTGTTTACATAAGAAAGAAGAAACAGTAATATTAGACAAATAGAAAATATACATATATTTTAATCTACATATAGTCAAATTGCCTATATTTGAAATTTAGATTTTTTGTTGTTAAAATACTTAAATTTTTTACCAGAACCTTTTTTATTGAAATGTTCCATGAAGTTAAGATTATGATTAGATACATAATATATATATATATATATATGAAAAACAAAAAACAAGTTAAAAATTTGCTAACGCTTGTATATATGTCAACAGATGGCGTTCTACCAAAAACACCATCAAGCATATGTTTACATAAACGTCAGAGCAAGCATTCACTATCTCTAACTTTAATTCCACTTTCAGATCATGATTTCAAGCTATTTGCTATCTTCAGTGAAAGACAGGAATAAGAAACTAGATCTAAACACAAACTCTGAGCGTTTATGAAACAGTTTCTATTCAGCTTGCAAGCGTGAATCTTTTAGACATGTAATGTCTTCAAAGTCAGCATAGCAAGCCAGATAGCTATATGGGTCTGATCTCAGTTCAGCATCACCACATAGTAGAAGCCTCTGCAATATATATCATTGCTAGAAAGATCTCAAAGGTAGATTTATGAAAAACAAAAAACAAGTTAAAAACTTGCTAACACTTGTATTTATGTCAACAGATGGCATTCTACCAAAAACACCATCAAGCATATGTTTACATAAACATCAGAGCAAGCATTCACTATCTCTAACTTTAATTCCACTTTCAAATCATGATTTCAAGCTATTTGCTATCTTCAGTGAAAGACAGGAATAAGAAACTAGATCTAAACACAAACTCTGAGCGTTTATGAAACAGTTTCTATTCAGCTTGCAAGCATGAATCTTTTAGACACATAATGTCTTCAAAGTCAGCATTACATGTCTAAAAGATTCACGCTTGCAAGCTGAATAGAAACTGTTTCATAAATGCTCAGAGTTTGTGTTTAGATCTAGTTTCTTATTCCTGTCTTTCACTGAAGATAGCAAATAGCTTGAAATCATGATCTGAAAGTGGAATTAAAGTTAGAGATAGTGATTGCTTGCTCTGACGTTTATGTAAACATATGCTTGATGGTGTTTTTGGTAGAACGCCATCTGTTGATTTGTATATATATATAATTAATAAAATAAGTCACAAATTGTGCAACTTGCCTTTAAGCTTGTGCTACAATGTTCACTAGATTGAACTTATCACTAGCTCCAAACAAGCTTTAATTATAAGTGCCAACAGAGAAAAAATTCAAAATCTAGTTTCTGAAATCCTAACTCTTCACTGAGGTGAGCCATTAAGCTCGAAACCAATTGGTCTGCAGATGAAGATAGTACAATAGAGATTTTGAATTTTTTCTCTGTTGGCACTTATAATTAAAGCTTGTTTGGAGCTACTGGTAAGCTCCATCTAGTGAACATTTTAGCACAAGTTTAAAGGCAAGCTGCACAATTTGTGACTTGTTTTATTAATTATTATAAGTGTACCCTTGAAGTATTTTGTGATGTAATATTGCTTTAGCTATTAATATATGGTGAAACTGAACTGAGTTCAGACCCATATAGCTATCTGGTTTTTAAAGCTAGATTTGAAAAAATTAACGTTTCTGAAAAATTCGAGTTTTCAAACTGATAGTAACATATTAAATAAGTGCTCTGAGTTGGAGTTTTAGATCTAGTTTCTGAAATCCTAACTCTTCACTGAGGTGAGCCATTAAGCTCAAAACCAATATATATATAATATTTTAGAGTTACCAAAGCTAATTTCTAGGTTGTTTATTTTCCTGAGTTTTTCTATAAATCCTTGTGAGAATTATTTTCAGTAATTTTGCAAGTTAATTTCATTAACAGCTTAACATTTTTCAGTGTGGTTGATAAATAGTCTACATGACATCAAAATAGCTTGACTCTGGGCAGGATTAATACATCTTATGACAAAGAAATAAACAGGCTGACTCAATATTAGATTTCGGCAGATAGCCCACTTCTGCAATGCATTATCCACTGCAAAATGATGAGTGATACATATTTATCTAGTCATTTTGAGAATTTATTTGGCTGATTTCATTCTGCAGCATATATTAGATGACTGTGAAATCTGCACTTTGAAATCTGCACCTTGTAAAGTATCAAAAAAGTAAAATCATTTCTTTGAAATGTCTTTTATAAACTTTTATATTACCACCCACATCTATTTGTCAAAAAATGTTTGCTATAATTAAAACACTCATCCCATCTATTTTAAGGTGTCTTTTGAAAATATTTAAAAAAACTTATCTTTTTTTTTAAATCCTCAATTATCACATGGCATCTGTGAACAATATGTTGTTCATCAAATAATAGCTTTTGAGATATGTTTTTTTTAAGTTTACAAATTAAAAATTTATAATTTGAAAGTATATTTATGTTTAAATTATGGCTTGATAAACCGAATTTATATTGGATTTCGAAAAAATTACGATTTTCATTATCAGTTAAATGCCTTTAAACATATCTCTGGTAATAATATTTTTAAATGTTCAAATTTACTACTGAAAGATAAAGCTATATGTATTCAAGAAACTTATGAAAGGCGGAAATTTTTATTTATGTAGTCTTAACTGAAACACAGGATTATTATATACCTGTGTCTATATATATATGTAATATATAGGATGTATGAGCACAGACTTTCACATGACCCTCCACTCTATCTAATAACACTGATACACTTAAACACATTTATGTTGAAAAAATAAATAATCACCAATATACGTATTTCATGCTAAACCAGCAATCATCAGTTGGTCCAGATTATCATCTCTACACATACTATAAGTGCTCAGATATATATTAAGATAGACAATCTTCATACTTTAATGGACAGGCTTCAATCTACTCCACACTCCAACTCTCCAACCATCCATCCAATTGAAAATCTGATGATGGAATGCTCAAAGGCCACCCTGAGGCCGAGCAAGAACACATTACAAAATGCATGCAGGTTCCATTTTGTCTTTTAGCCTTGAATAATTCCTGAAGTAAGCTGTACAATTTTATTTATAATTTTTTTTCCATGTTCAAAAGGTTCAAAATAATAAAACAAATGAGCAAAACAAATTGTTTGTTGCTTTAAGTTTATCCTTTTTACATACATTTTGGAAACATGTATCTTTCTGTGTAAAAAAATGGTTATTTATTTAATTTATCTATACTTATTCATTATTTTGTTATTATGATACCAAATATCAAAACTATTATTTTTAAATTACTTTTCTAATTCAAAATCTTATATGCACTTATAGCATACAAGATTAAAATCTGTATTAGCATTAATAATTATCCCAATATATATACAAATAAAATGGTCATTAATTAAAAAACTATTGCTACCATTATGTTTTTTGTATTTAATGGCAATTGAGGAGGGTTAAGAAATTAACCGAAAGTACTTAGTACTTCTGAGGATTTAAAATTTGTATATAATAGTTGCTTACCATTATATTTATTATTTTTATTATATATATAATCTTATAAAACATTTTTATATCAACATTAATTATATAAATGAAAATTAAATTGCTGATAGATTACAGATATGTTAGCTTTTTCAGAATTTTATAATCATTCTGTTTTTTAAATAAAAAATATATATTTTTTCAGAATAAATAAAATATAATTATGTTCAAACATTCATTATACATGTATAAGATAAAATCCAATCATTTAAATGCTGCCATAGTAAAGAAAAATAAACTCCCACCTCAATACATGACACTACTGTAATAAGAAAATTAATCACTTTCTCATTGGTCCTTTAAGAAAATGAATCACTTTCTCATTGGTTCTCTTAGTATATAAAAGGACCAATGAAAAATTGATTCTTTTTTTATTACAGTATTATCATGTTTTGAGGTGGGAGTATGCAGTATTTATTGTAGCAGCATTTAAAATATGGAGTTTAATGTCATATATATATCAGCAATATTTTAATCCATTTCAATTTAAAGTAGTGTTTGAAACAAATATAACTCACATGGCCAGATTTAATTATTGAGGATAAAAGTAATCACTTCATTCTTATAAAACTTCTTGTGCTTAATTAAAAGATGGCTTGTCTGTTAAATGAAAATAAAGTGATTATTTCTGTCTTGACTAAATCTGATATTGAGAGTTATAATTATTTTAAAATACAATTTGAATTTCAGCTGCTTTAATAGATTGAAACGGAGCTAGGTTGAATATTTTTCTAGAAGGGATGATAAACTAGATCTCAAGACAGTGTAAAATACCTAGAAAGAGATCACATGTAAAGTGAGTGGGCAATTAAAAGTATTTGTTGAGGTAATGTTGAGAAGAAAAATTATGGATCAGAAAAACTAGATTAACTTTGGAGACACTTTCATCTTCCAATGAATTGATAATAAAATGATAATGATGATGATGATGATGATGATGATGATGATGATGATGATGATGATGATGATGATATATAATTTACCAGACATAATAATAAAGCACTACATATAGAAATAAATTTGAAATAATATTTTCACATCTTTCTGGACAATATCACAAATTACCCACGAATTATTATACATTTTTGATGTTTATTGAACATTCTCTTCAATAAACATGTGCGGTTAAAATTTGTTTATATTTTAAAATAAACAATGCATAAATCTGATTTTTATTACATTGTTAATTAAAAGAAATTTTTTTGCATCTAGCACATTATAGAAAGGTGCAATTCTCAAACTATACTCCTGTCAAATCATTTGTGTTTTGATATTTCAGATGTTAATAAAAGTGCTTTGTAAAAATGAATTATGTCACTGTAAACATATGACAAATTATTAAATTCTATTATAATAATTATGTTTAAATTATGAGAAGATAATTGAAAATTAAATTAAAATTTTTACTTTGCTCTCCCACATACATTTTGATTTCTCGGTTAAATGGCACAAAAAAGATATTTGTATGCATGACATATTCCAGTTTGCAAGCTTTTAAATAAATAATGAAATTTTTCATATATATGTAAGGCTGAAAATGATTTCATTTTTGTTTGTTTTTTTGTTTTTTTTATATTTAATAACTTACATATTGGAGAATGGTGCACTATATATGGTCAGTGTAATGTCACCAGAGTGTTATATCAAATATATAATATATAAAGAGCCTGCTACTAGCTCCAAACAAGCTTTTTTTTTTGATAAATGCTACATACATGAAGCTTTTATCTATGATGGTCCCCATCCCAGACCGGTTTCGAGCTATGGCTATCATCAGTGAGGAGCTAGGACATAAGATGCAAAATATTAACTCAAGCCAAGCATTTATCTAATTTTTAAATATTAAGAAAAAGATCCAAATCTTCAGACACCTACATTTCTTCAAACTCAGCTCTTTAACCAAAGAAACTATATGAGCCTGAACTAAATTCAGAGATCCCATATATTAGTAGGCTTAGCAATTTAATATAGCCAAAGCCCTAATAGCAAAATTATAATAGTAAAAATCAGTCATATATCACATGACTTATCATAACATTACCAATAATAATATATATAAGCCTGCTATTAGCTCCAAACAAGCTTTTTTTGATTAAAAAAAAAGCTTGTTTGGAGCTAGTAGCAGGCTCTTTATATATTACATATTGGTAATACAAGCTATATAGGTCATGTGATATATGACTGATTTTTACTATTATAATTTTGCTATTAGGGCTTTGGCTAAAAAAGCTTGTTTGGGGCTAGTAGCAGGCTCTTTATATATTACATATTGGTAATACAAGCTATATAGGTCATGTGATATATGACTGATTTTTACTAATATAATTTTGCTATTAGGGCTTTGACTATATTAAATTGCTAAGCCTACTAATATATGGGATCTCTGAATTTAGTTCAGGCTCATATAGTTTCTTTGGTTAAAGAGCTGAGTTTGAAGACATGTAGATGTCTGAAGATTTGGATCTTTTTCTTAATATTTAAGAATTAGATAAATGCTTGGCTTGAGTTAATATTTTGAATCTTATGTCCTAGCTCCTCACTGATGAGAGCCATAGCTCGAAACTGGTCTGGGGATAAGGATCATCATAGATAAAAGCTTCATGTATTTTCTCTTGTACATTTTTCAAAAAAAAAAACTTGTTTGGAGCTAGTAGCAGGCTCTTTATATATTATATATTGGTAATACAAGCTCTATAGGTCATGTGATATATGACTGATTTTTACTAATATATATATATATATATATATATATATATAGAGATAGAGAGAGAGAGAGAGAGAGAGAAGGAGGGGATGGGTAGAGATTGAAAAAGAAAGGAAAAGTGTCAATAAAAAAAATTGAAAGAAATGTACAAAAAAAAAAGTAAAACAGAAATCACTTATCAAAATAGTGTTTAATCTTTTAACCAATGAACTCATTTTCATCAGAAACTATAGTTAAACAGATTGGAAAAAATTAAAATCAACAAAAATAATACAAAAAATTAATATAATTATCCTGAATAATTCTGAACATTACTATAGTCTAGAAATATTTCTTGTAGCTTATAGGAACTTTCAAGATATTTAGATAATTGTTTTGTGTATTTTTGTTTAATAATTTTTTGTTGGTTTTAGTTTTTGTAAATCTAATTATTTAGCTGTAGTTTTTGATGAAAACCAGTTTTTTAGGGAAACCGTTACCAGTATATTTTGATAAGTAAATTCTGATTATATATATATATGCTAGAAACAGTCAGCTCATCCGAGAAAAACGGTTTTATTTGTGTAATGGGAAAGGAAAATCAGATATTTTGTGACAAATGTTATATTATGTTAATTAATGGCATTCTGACAAATATTATCATTATTTCTGCATCATATGGTTTTAGCATGTATCATCAATTTTAATTGTTTAGTACTAATTATATGTTGCTTTATTCTAATTAATTAAAGAGTCACCTGAATATCCAGAAACATCTGAACATGAGGAAATAATACCACTCTTAACATTATATTATATCCTAACAGTTGAATGTATTTGAAAAGTTTAAATAATTTAAAGTTTAATTTTTTGTAAGAACATTCATCATTTAATAATAAATGATGGAATTAGTCTAACATATAATTACAACTCACACATTATTATCACATATTTTTAGACAAACATTAAGTTTTTATTACTTGTTGCCTGATTATACTGTAGCTTAAATGTGATCTAGATTACTACATAGAAAAATTCCTTTATATTTCAATGTTTGTCCATGAAAATCTTTAAATTAATATATATATATATAATCAAAATTACCCTAAATTCACAACTCAACCAGTGTAGCCAAGAAAATAAACTCTAAAACACTACCAATTGTTTCACTGCTACAAACAGACTTCTTAAGTATAAAAAACTACAAAATATCAACATATTTCATCTAAACATTACCCACAATTCTAGTTACTTCCCATACATTCTTAATATTAAAAGAAGTTTTAAATAAGTTAATTGCTTCAGAATTATAAATTTTTAATAATAAAAATTCTTTAATTTTTCTTTTTATTTCATTTATTTTATAGAGATTTTGAATTCTTTCTCTTTCGGCTCTTATAAAATAAAACTTGATTAGAGCTATTGGTAAGCTCCATCTAGTGAACATTTAAATACAAGCTTAACAGCAAGTTACCAAATTTATGACTTGTTTTATTAATTATATATATATACTAACAGACACATGAAATAAATTAGAAAATTAAAAATAAGTACACTATTTACTTTTAGAACGACTTAAAAATTCTGGATCTAAGGAGATAAAATATAAAAAACATCTCCAGAAGCTTGCTATCATGGAGAATGTTTTTGTATTTGCTTCATCTCTGGTTAAAAGTAAAAAGATATCCATTTTTACTTATCTATTGTTTATGCCTACAAAAGTTGATTATAGGATATAAGAATAAAGATAAGTAGATAAATATATGTTAAATGACTGATTGTAGGTCAATGGTCTCTCCAACAGAATCTTGTAGAAGAAGAGTGAAGGATATAGCAATATTCATCAACATTTCCATTTGCAAAATAATTATGGTTTGAATAGTTTTTCAGATTAAATACCTATCTATTGATGGATATTGGATTGTCATCTGGATTGGTTATGAACCAGCTACCCAAAAAAAAATCTGCAAACTTGTTTACTACTTTTTCCTTGGCCATAATTCAAGCTAAATTATAAATTTATGGCCATCAGACACACTTCTATTGTATTATGAAATACTTTATCAAATCTCTATTCTAAAATTGTTTTAATTCTGAAAAAAATCTAAGATTATGCAGCTTGGATTTGAATTCCAACTTAGACCGAAAATACTCCTGTCACTACTCTATGATACTTTTGAAATGAATTTCAATAAAAAATAAGTAATTAAAAAATAAAAATGAAGTATATTATATTAGTTTTTATTAGTTTTTTTATGCCCAATGTTTTAAATTCAAATAAAATGTTGAGTATTTTTTTAAATAGAGAAGAATTTTATTCCAAATCTCACATTTGTTTCAGGTGATTAATGTAGTGAACAATTCCATCCTCATTAGTAAATGAGTCTTTTTATGGGATGCCATAAAGCAAAAAGATAACTAAAACATACTGATGAAAAGATATTATACAACCACAGATACATTGCTCATGGTTTATTACTACCTTCTATTGAAAAAATAATAAGAAAATATTTCTAACCCAATAGGTTAGAAAAAACATGTGTAAAACAGCATAGTATAAAACCAAAGCCTCTTTTCTAGCTCCTTGGTGATGAACAGTGAAAAAGGAAACATTAGTTAGTAGAATTTACTAATGACAGTGTAAAAACCTGCAAAACTCACTATACGTATTGCCACACACAGCAAGCTAGAGTAATCAATGAATGCCAGAAGGCTTGTGTGTAAAATCCCCATCTAGTGCCTACTCATGTGTGTGGCAATACGTATAGTGAGTTTTTCCTGTTTTAACAACAGTTATACACAAGCATAAGAAGTGGTGGTTATGTGATGTTTATTGGCTTAATGACAGTGTAGTTATAATGTTATTGTTTTTATCTTGATTTTATCCTTTAAGTAAGATATTTAGACAGACATTTTCCAATGCAAAGTAAGTGAATAACTATATTGGAAAGAAAATGGCTAACTAATATAAAATTCCATAAACTTGATTGGAACCTAAAAATAAAATTTATATATTTCAAACTGAATCATTGAGGATGGATTCATTGCAAAATCCTTATATATGCAACACTTCCTTATAGTTTCTGTTTATTAATTCCTTCTGCAAATATTCCACCTTCAAGACATTTCAGGGTGTTATGCAGCATGTGCTGTGTCATTAAAATTGATGATGATTTAGATATTTATTAAAACATTTTTAGAGTCATTACCAAACATTAAGGAATTTTGGATTAAAAGCTCATTTCTTTGTACTTCAAAATCATAAACATTACACATGAGCTATAATCTAATAACATGTATAATGTGTTCACAACATCATTCACATAATCAATTGGATCCAACATATAACAAACATTAATCAAGAAAAATATAATTTAAAGTTGTGAATAATGTAATTGGAAAACGTCAATCTTTAGGAAGTTATATAAATGAAGGCTGTGCTCATTCTAATACTTGGAGAAATATCAATGCTAAATATTGACTCATTAACTAAAGGTGGTTTTGTAAATATTATTGTGGATAAATATATTTATTATAGTCTTTATCAAATTAATATTAACTCCTATTTGTTTTTTTATTAGCTTCATTCCATCATAGATCAGAGATAAGCATGAATTTCTGACCTATACTGGATATAATTTGTGAAATAATTGTAGATGGAAGAAAGCATAAGAGGGTATTACTTAATTATTATTTGATGTTATAATGTTATAAGAGGTTGTTAAATCATTTCCAGATTTTAGTAGAACCTGGTGGGTGGCTTATTAATAAAAATTGCTTTAACACAGTATTTAAAACTTGTAGCCTCTTTCTGCTTGAACATGTCAACCACCTAGTGGCCATAGTGATAACTAGTTTATTTAAAATCTATATCTGACTTATAATATATAATATAAGTAAAATGTCCATTAATTAAAACAAAATTGTAATTACAATAACAATAATAAATTTAACAATAATAAACTATTAAAAACAGACTTTAAATCTGCAGAAGTATTTTCAGTTAATTTCTTAAACCTGCCACAACTGCCATTAAATTAAAAATAAAAAAACCAAAGCCGAAGCAAACGTTATCAATTCAAATCCCATGAATCCGTTTTTTAATGTTAGCACCTTGTCTATTTATTAAATGCATTTTATTCATATATATATATGTAAATTTTATCAGTTCTGCCATTATACTTAAACAAATGATTAGAGTAAGAATATTATTAAGGCAATATGACAATTAAGAAATAGAATCCTTTTACTACCTAACTGTAGTATTCTTCATTTAGCACTAAAATTCTATCAATTTATTTAAGCATAAAGACTTTGCAGATGAAATTCCCATGGACTGCAAGTTTTCTGTTTGCATTTATGGTGTAATATATATATATATATATATATATATATATATATATATATATAAGAAAAAAACGTAAACTGATGAGAATTGGTGACTATAATGCAGCTGTATAAAGAGCAGCATATATATAATTGCATTATTTTAAATATAAAATATATTTCTAAGATTAAAATTAATATAATTTTTTTGATCTAACAAAAAATAGTTAATAAACATTTTAAAAACAGTATTAGCATGGTTTATTAATTAAGTGTTAATTAAAAACTTTGAATATGAAAATGACAGGAACAACTGCAATCCGTGTATCTTGAAAACCATTTTCTGTCAATACCATAACAGAACAATAATAATCAGTTACTCTTGGTAATAAAAAATGAAACATAAAAAATTTATAAATATTATCATATGCTTTTTATTTTTAAAATCTATAATATAAGTGTTTTTCAAATATCAAGGTTTTACAAGTAAACTATATCAAGGCAGATATATTTTAGAAACATAACAGGTTATTTAAGAGTAACACTACCATTAATAGATTGGAACTGTAGAGACTCAAGACCATAGAAAATAGCATGAGTGTAATATCTGTTTAAAAAACTGTCATAAACTCTCATGTGACTCATTCAATAAAAACTATTTGTAATGTATTAAATCTCACTTTAATTAAATAGAAGTATTAATTAGTACTATATGGCAAATTTTCTAAATATATAATATATAGTTTTAACATACATTCTCCCACTATGAAATAAATGCAAATATTACCATGTTTACATTTATAAGAATCTATCATTTTTACGATATTAAGGTGCACATTTAAATATTTCATACTTGAATAAATTGTATTAAGTGTATGACTTAGACTAGGACTTAAAATCATACACTGTAGCTAATGGTGATTAGCTACCCAATTCTGCCTTTAGTCAGTTTTCATAAACTTTCTACTAATTAGATTAAAGTTTATTGATGACATATTATTCTTAACTTATACCATTAAACTGTCATAAAAGTAATATTTAAAATTTGTAAATGAATATTCCTTTAGGAAATGCAAAGGCAATGTTATGTTTTCTATGTCATTTAGTAATCATTGCATTAAAAGTTAAGACTATTGTGATTTATATCTATAAACTTTATAGACGGTTTTGTAGTTCTTTTTTTTCAGGTATCTGAAGTGTTTCCAAGCAATCTTTGGAAGTATTACAAAATATAAACTCGAAAGGAATTGGTTTAATGAAGGTTGATGTATTGATCATAAACATTAAAAATATTGACCTGGTTGAAATAGAGGTATCATATTCATGTACAAAATCTAAGCTTTACATTAATATTTAAAATTAATATGGAAAACAAATATAACATATATATAGATGTCTGAAAATTTCAGATTTTCCACTCAATAGATAACTTTTAGCTAAGTGCTTAGCTTTGGGTTGGTATTTTTAGATCTAGTGTCTGAACCTACCCTGACACCTCTCTGAGGAGTGCCAAAGCACGAAACCATGGTCAGGGGTTTGGGGAGGGGGTCCTGACAGAGATATTTTAAGTGCTGGCTCTGGCTAAGCATTTATCATAAAGCTTGTAGAGGAATTGGCAATCCTCACTGTTTATATATATATATATATATATATATATATATATATCATTAAAAACCAATCAATATTTAGACAATCCCAATATCAATAACAATTTCAAACTGATGTCAAGGCAACCTTCATTTAACAATAAAGGTGGAATCTCACATTTAATAATAGTCTAATATACTTACATAGATACTAAAGATTGCAACTTGATAACAGAGAATGAAATTATGAATACAAAGAAGTTTAAATAAACCTCTTTAAACAAGTAAATATAACCTATTCTGAATGAAGAGTAATAAATAGTCAATTATAACATTACAAACTGCACTTATAATTATATATATATACAATCAAAATATTCTAGAATAAATACTAAAAAATTCCAAAAGCCTACATAAAATACAAATTAAATCTTTGCTATAATAGCATATTGCTCATATTTAGTTAATAATTGAAATTATAATGAAATTTTTGACTATTTGATACAGGATAACTGAATATTGCCAAATTTTACATTAAAAATGCTAATTTATGTTTACTTATATTGCTGTTATTGTCTTGCATAACTCTATGTAAAAGATCTAAAATAGGCAAGAAATGTTTATTTTCTTACTGTAATAGTTATTTAAAATGTCCACAAGAGGGAAATTTAAATATTAACTAACAGTACTTGATATTTATATATATCATTTTTTTCAGAATAACTACTTGATATTTATTATCTGACTTTACATGCACTATATACTTAGTATAAAAATACTGTCACTAATATATATATATATATGTGTGTGTGTGTGTGTGTAAAATAGGCAATCATATAACATTACAACAGTAGCAAAAAAAAAATTTTGCTAAAATTCTTCAGTCATGGAAGAATTTTAGTAAAATTTTGTTTTTTGGATTAGTATTGTAATGTTATATGATTTTTCTATTTTATTTATCATTATTAATATAACTGTAGATAGTATTTAATGTGTGGGTAATATTTATATATATATATATACGTGTGTGTGTACATATAAAGTACAAAGATAAAATAATCTTTAAATAGCTTACTAAAAAGCAAAAACTCTTCATTAGTTTTCCACATAACATTAAAAAAGTAGTTATATTGAGACTTTTCAAATGCAACATAGTGAAAGATTTACAGTCTTATTCTCATTTTACTCTCCAGCTAATATTACTAATATTATTTAGATATTTATATTCTGACTAATTTTGTAAATGCAGATTTTTGTCATCTATGAATTGCCTACCTAAAAAAAAATCTAAGCCTGTTTGGAATCTGAAAAAGATTTTTTTAAATCTTTTACCTACACTAAATTTGAACTCAAGTATTGTCTATTTGGTATTATGAGGCATTTTTCAATATATATTTTTAGAAATTATAATTAACAGCTAGCTCATATCTGTAACATACATCCTACAGAATTAAAAAATATAATTTTTATTTGATATATATAAGATCCAATGTTAATATTATATACATATTATAATACCCAATCCAGTCAACTTCATGATACTTGCTATAACCGTTTAGCAATAAGACATAAGGTGAAACTATTTTTTTTTTGCAAGTGGAAAATTTTAAAATTAATCAAGATGTTATTAAAACTCCACTTAAATCAATCTAGATTTGAACTATCAAGATAGGGACGCCTTGTTTAACTATGTAGTAAATATTTACACCTGTCCATAATCTAATATGTGTAGAAAATATTCACACTAATCAGAGAATTATACAAAAATATAAAAATCATGCACTTGGTACCTTAATAAACTCAAAAAAATAAATATAATATCACTCTTCTCTGCTTGTCTGTGATTATAAACAGATGTGTATTTTTAATCAAACACAAATATGAAAATATATGTGTTTATTTATAATACTAGACAAGCAGAAATAGGTGGCATCATTTTTGGGCCATCTTTAAACAGTTAGATAAAAAGAGTAAAAAATATAGGATTAAGAATGTTACTATAAATTTAGAATTAGTCACATGAATAGGTTTAAAGATAATTAATCTGCCAATTCAAAATCCAAATGATAATGATTAGAAATAATGTTTAAAAATTGAAATCATTTGCGTATGTACATGAGTATAGGTGTGTACATAAAGATATTTTATTTTGCATTAAAATATTGAACATTTATAAAGGAATAATGTATTAAAAAATAAAAAATAGAGTCCTGCATCACATGACCCCATTTCTTTTAAGCTTGTAAAATATAAACTAAGAGCTTTTCTAATTGGTCAACAAGCTTTGTGATAAATGCTTAGCCAGAGAAAGCATTTAAAATATCTCTGTCAGGAACCACCCCCCCAAAACCCTGACCAATGGTTTCATACTTTGGCACTACTCAGAGAGGCGCTAGGATAGTTTCAGATGTTCAGAGAGATGCTAGGATAGTTTCAAACACTAGATCTAAAAATACCAATCCAAAGCAGCATTTAGTTAATGCTGCCTTTTGGTTGGTATTATTAGATCTAGTGTTTGAAACTATCCTTGTACTTCTCTGAGGAGTGCCAAAGCATGAAATCATGGGGGGGGGTCCTGACAAAGATATTTTAAATGCTTTCTCTGGTTAAGCACTTATCACAAAGCTTGTTGAGCAATTAGCAAAACTCTTTGTTTGACTAAAGTATTCATTCATTCATTCATTCCATCACAATTTAAAAATTGCAAAAGCTAGAGTAATTTGTTTTTTAAATAAAAAGTAAGGATTATTTTATTGTAAATATAAAAATTCTAACTTAAAAAAAAATCAAACAGGAAAAGGGTTCCTTTTCTTCTTTTTTTATAATTTTAAAATTCAAATTAATTACAAAATCTGTTAACTGGAGAGAAAAAGATAAGAGCATTTTAAAAAATAAAAAAAAAAGTAATAACAATTAATATTTATTGTTAAAAAATTATAACCACAAATAAAATAAGTTTGAACTTTTAAAAAGAGCATACTTTTTTAGTATATAAAATGGGTGGTCACTTTAAAAATTGTTTTGAGCATTTTTTATTCTAAATTATGGGCATTAGGGTTGTCAAATTTCTCAATTCTTCATAGGCTGATTGATCTAAAAAAGTTTGCAGTGAATAGCAGTCGAAAATAGATGGAGTGTTGCTTTTCACAAGTTAAATATATTTAAATTTACATTCCTAAAACTTTATTAATTTCATCATAAAAATTTATCAAATTCAATATTTTTTCTCTTGCTGTACCCAAGCCATTTTAAATTTTAGTTTAACACATGTTAAATGTATATTCAAACTAGAATTCCAAAAGTTTATCAAATTCATTATTATAACTAATCTCAATTGTCATTAAATACTTGGTAAAGACACATTTTAATCAATTCAAAAGATAATTACAATATCCAATTTTACCTTCCTATACCAAAACCTATACTTTTAATTTTATAAAAGTGCTGCCCTCTTTTTTTTTTTCTTTTTATAATGTCATTCAAAAACAGTTACAATATAGATTTTTCATGCATTTTTATATTGTAAATAACAATTTTTTAAAAAAAAGATTAAAGCAAAAATTTATGTGCTAGAACAATTCCATGCAAAGACAGAAAAAAAAATCATGCAGGATTCTTCGAGATTGGTGAAATATTTATTGAGTTATAGAGTTACAAAGAAAGAAACTTTCATACTTATATAGTAATATAGGCACAACTTCTACTTTATGGAATGATAGAAAGTATTACTACTACAGATAGAAGATCTAGAGTATTTAAAATAAAAAGTGGTGCTAAACAAAGATATTTACTTGCTCCAACTTTGTTTCCAATTTTTATGACAGTTGTCTTTGGAACTATTTATATGCAGATTAATAAAACAGGAATCAATATGTGATATAATTTGATTGTGAATTTTTAATTCGAAATGATTAAAAACAGGGACAAGAATTTCATTTATTTGGATTCTGGATTTACAGATGAATGTGTTGTTTTAACCATTTAAAAAGACATTTTATAGAATGTATTTAACATCATGAATTTAACATATAAAGACTTTGATTTATTAATTAAAGCTCAGATAACTCAAATTCTTTATCAGACAATCATGGAAGAAAAATCTACAGCAATCTTTACCTAGGATGGTTATCGTCATGAAAATGTAAACCAATGTAAATGATTTGGTAATTTTACAATTAAAAAGCTGGATTTATATGTTGAAGTATTACAACTAAATTAGATGTATTTAGAGCTATTATCTTACCTAATTTATCATATGGGAGTGTGACTTAGACACCCTATGGATGCAGTATAAAGGGATCAGAAATGTTTCATTTCAGGATGCTCTGTAATATATTATACAATAGTAAGATCATAAAAGAATCAATTTATTCTTCAACTTATTGGATGTGAGTCAGTATGTTATTCAATTTTTTGGATGTAGTATTATGAAGTCCAGTATTGTAAAGTTATACCATCACTGTATTGGACATGTAAAACTAATGAGCAATTGTAGACTTAATCAAAAGGTTTCTTTATGATAAACATGAACATGGTTTTTATGAAAGAGATAGACCCCATCTATATTATATATGAATTTTCATTAAGACATTCTAAGAAAGTGCAATATTGGTTATGTCTCTTATAAATATATGGCAGACAGAAGAATATATTGATGAAGTACAATTGGACAGCTGAAATAAAGCTTACTTCTAAAGAAATCAAATGATATCACAAAATAACAAACAAACCACAAAATGAAATAGCATGTTCTTGTTTCCACAGATTGATTTATATAGTCATTATAAAATCCATTTCTAGAGCATTTTTTTCCTTGTAGTTGGAATAAACATACTCATTTATGAATAGCTACTATATGTTTCCTTGCTGGGAGAAAACTGAATATATCAATTTTGACAAAATCTATAAAATTGCTTCAACTGTTAAACAGATTTTAACTTGAAAAATTATTCTTTAAGTTGAGTATTCATCCTATTTTTAACTCTAAATTCATGGGAATTTATTTATTACCAGTGAAATCCATCTGTTGTTGATAGGTATGTGACCAAAAACAATAAATCATATCAACACTTTTTCATACATAATCTATGACATTATATTGGACACTGGATTCATCTTATACAGCTGTGCATTTACTTGTAAAAAAAACTAGCTTAAGGCTGATTATAGTTGACTATGTTAAATTTATTAAAAAAATATTTTCATTCATAATCTTATCTTTTGCTTGTCACACTTTGTATTGTAACACACAAAAGCATATGAGTAAACTAAGATCATGTGTCATTTTGCTGGTAATTTGATGTATCATAGGGAATCTGTGGTAAATTTATAAATCAGATGACCTTTTAAAATAAAGACATCAAAAATAGTAACCAATTATACATTTTTTTCTTCTAATAAAACATATTTGATAAAAATGAAATAATTTTCCAGCTAATCTGTAAATGATTTTGGGATATTCTGAAAGTGACTTTTTTTTAAGGATATACTGAAAAGCATTAATTATGACAAGTTTCCAATTAGGAACTGCTATGTATGGCAAATTAAATTTAATATGAAGTTGAGATTTATTTCAGGATTAATCATACTTACACAAAAATTTCAAACTGTAAAAAAGATTCAATGTTGGAATGAACTGACATAACTTTTAACCAATTCCTTGCATTTATTACAATATCTATAGGTATCATATATTTACTTCTATAAAATCTTGCAGCTCTCTCTTTGAATTTACCTTTGAGTTTATTTACATTTTTTTCAAGTATCTAGACTAAATAATTAAACTAAAGGTAGTTTAGCAATGATAATTATTATAAGTATATACTCTTATTCTTCTCCTTTACTTTATTTGCATTTCTTCATATATTCATATATATTGCTTATAATAACTCTTCTCATATACACTTTAATGCAAAAAAGTTTTTTAATAAAACTTCTTTATTTTCCTGACAGTTTTGACTGTCCAGCAGTCTTCTTCAGAGCTTTATCAATTTCTTCTACCTTTTAAATAAAAAAGATAGAGGAAATTGAGAAAGCTCTGATGAAGACTGCTGGACAGTCAAAGCTGGCAGGAAAATAAAAAAGTTTTAGCAAAAAAATTTTTTTGCATTAAAGTGTATATGAGAGAAGTTATTATAAGCAATGATAATTAATATTATTTGTTGTTGTTTTTTTTTAAAAACTATCTCCCCTCCTCTATCCTACCAATCCTTTAATTACTAGTTGTTGTTTTTTTGTGCATAGATTAACTTAATTCTAGAATGACTGTACTTGCTATATTTATTTTGAGGATTAGACCATGTGCACTATAAACTATTTTCAAATTAATAATATATATATATATACTACCTTCATATAAACAGTTTTTAATGAATCAGTCTGTGACTGAAATTATATTAAATTAAATCTAAATGCATACATTGCAGGAACATTACAAAAATTTTATTATGAGTGAAAATAAAATTTAATAAAATGTTTCACATTTGCTTGGTGCATAACTTCTTAGTTCAAATTTAACTCTGAAACATTGATTACTAGATAGTACAAACAGATTTACATGATCTGATTTTATATGATTTGTCATTTTTCTAAAAGTAATTGTTTATTATGTTATTCAAAAAAGCCTCAACATTTCAATCACCCTATAGTTTTGATCAAAGATAATTTTCATGTCTCATTGTGTGGTTTTAATACTATTCGATTAGTTATATATGAGAACGCCATAAGTTTTCGAAAGCGCTACTTCATATTCAATTTATAGAAATAACAAGCTTCTCTATAGTTACATATAAGCGCACTTATTACATTAACTATATTTTAAAAGCGTTTAGTAATAAGCTATGAATAAGATTTTTTATTTCATTTTATAAAAGATTAATATAACCACCACTTAATATTTATTTGACAAAAATGATTTCTTTGTACTTCAAATCCAATTCTGCTGTAAGCATTAAAAATCAATAGATGTCAAATGGTTGATAAAACAAATTCCCTCAAACAGTTTCCATCTTTTTTAAGCAAGTATTTATTCCTATTGAGAAGTGGTAAGTTATTAAATTTGAGGGGAAATGTCGGTTTGATAACAGTACTTTGCCAAGAGACTTTTTGCTGTTATAAAACCTGTAATTTAATAGTTATTAGATATTCATTATAAGCTTTATTAATATATATATGTTTTTGTTTATATGCAGAAAATTTGCTGGTCACATTAAAGAATGTTGAAATTAATATTTTAAACAAATATTGTGTAATTTATTGTTAATGTTTTTTTAATTCTAAACAATTAACAACAATAAAATATAATCAACTTTTGACCATTTGACCTTATTAATTTTTACTTTCTCCCAAGAAGTATTTCTTAGAGTGAATATCTTTATAAAAATGCAAATTCATCTGATGAAAGTGAAAATGACCTGAGGGAAATAAAAGCTAAAAATACATTCTTTATGTATTAGATAATACCAAATCTCATAAACCTGTATTAAAATTTAAATGTCGTATCAACTTTTTTCACTCTTTTAATTTACACACTCACGAATGTCTTCAAAACAAGTTTGTAAGAAATAATGATTTCACAATAAGTTTAATTAATAATAAAAAAAAAAAATAATTTATTTTTTAATTCTTCTAGCTAATATGATATACTGTATATATAGAGAGATTTTTAAATGCTTTCTCTTGTAGCTTGCTAGAACTATTATCACGCTCCCTATATTAAATAAACAAGATTAAAACAAGTCACGTGATATATTACTTTTTTTTTTTTTTACTATTATAATTTTGTTCATGAAGCTTTAGCGATGTTATATTCTTGAGGCTCTTAATATATGGTGAAGTTGAAGGGTTTTCAAACCCATATAGATATTTAAGTTAGATAGCTGGATTTGAAGACATATAAGTATCTAAAAATTTCAGATTTTCTGCTTAATAGTTAAGTATCAGATAAGTGCTGTTTTTTGAGTTGGTATTTTTATTTAGATCTTGTGTTTGAATGAATATCCTATCACCTCAATGAGGAGAGGCAACAGCGCAAAACCAGTGATTTTTAAATGCTTTCTCTCCATTTAATATAAAAAAAACTCCTACATTACATACCTGTAAAACTAGCTTAAAACAAGTCACGTGATATATGTATTGGATTTTTTTTTTTTTTAGTATATATGTGATATATTTATTGGATCGTTTTAGTATATATATACATTGCTGATTTGTTTGAATGTATGAATTGGATTAAAAGAAAAAGTAACTATTTCTAAATAAAGATTCTGCAAATTATCAGTTATCAAGAGAATATTGGAGAATAAAATGTTTTAAATTCACTGTACATTCAAAAATCCTCTTAAACAATCGCAAATATTCATTTTTATATAAGTAATTTTATTTGTGTCAATGCCATGTATATTTTGGTACAGTGGCAGCTCAAAATCTATGGATTGTGAACCAGATTTTCCACGTCCAGAATTTACTTTGATGCAGTTGTAGAGTGGCCGACATTGGAACTAAAAGTTCATGGCATTGGATACAGCTCTATCCCTGAAATAATTAAAAGTAAAATTAAAGTAGTGTAAAAATAAAAGTAGAATAAAATTGCAAGAATTAATTAAGCATAATTAAAAGCAAAGTTAATCAATTTGGTTGATTATCTAATTAAACTCAATGTAATAAAAATAAAAAATATTTTAATAACAAAAGAACTTAATTTAAATGCAGATTTTATTTTACAAAAGTGAGATTAAAATGATTAAATCTAGCTAAATCATCTTAAGAGATTGGCATTTACACAAAGGATAGAATACATCAGAAAGAAAAAAAGAACACATATGAAGACCATTACAGAAAATTTTCATTTGCATCTGAAATGACCAGAAAATTGTGGTCTTGGGAGCAATGAAAAATTTGAATGTTGAACTTTTTTTCCCAATGATCTCAGTCACTTTTAATCAGCAAACTGATTAGAGAATGGAACAAATAATGTTGATTTTTATTATTATTCTTTTAAGTCTTGAGGTTTTATGTAGTTATAATTTTAACCCATGAGTTGTCTAGAAAATGACTTATAATAATAACCTTCATGCATTAAAGAATAGACACTAAAATTAGTATGAAAAATAATATTAGTAAAAGAAATATGGAGAATAGAGTTATTAAATTATTTGAATATAAGAAGGTGTATATATATTGTAATGTTCACAGGTAAATTTACATTTTAGGTTTGGACTTAGACCCTCTATTTTACGTACTAGAAAGTGCAAGTCAATCAAACTATGAAAAAGAAGCATCTTCCATTCATGTACAAGTTTAGATATCTCAAGAACAGTTATATTTCCTGATTAATTGACCTAATACTTTTGTTACGATTTTCATTGCCAGTGGAATCAGTTTTACATTTATTTAAAAAGGTGCCAGAGCTCATAAGCTCACTGATGTATCTCATCACATCATCAATTAGAAACAAATAACTAAAATAAGATCATGATTTTGTTTCTTATTTAAATCTTTTATATGAAATTTTTTTGGGGAATTTTTCCTGAACTTAACCAAGCATTTTGGCAAAAATAATTTATACAATTTTCTAAATGTATCTTTTTAATAATAAAATCAACTAATTTAAAATTAAGATCATACAATGAAAAATTGATATTAAAGGTAAGCATTTTATTACAACAAATTAAAATACTTAAATGAGAATTATTAATAAACTGGAAAGAACATACTATTGCTTATCAATATAATTAGATTAAATAATTAAAATAATTTAACAATTAATGTTCACTCCTTTTATAAGTCTTCTGAAATACAGTAACTGAAAGTTCCTTGAATAATATAAAGAATGTCTTTATTGGTAGTATAGTTTAAGTTAGTTTACAAACATTTAATGAGTCAAAAATCAGGGTATGAATAATAGTAGCTTACCAGTAAGTTTTGCAAATTTATGTAGATTGTAGCATGCATGTATTTCTTGGATCAAAAGAGCTCACAGTAAGTTAACTTTGATTTCTGCTGATATTTTTACATTCCTGGTCTGTAGTAAGGCTGGACTTGAAAGCTTTTTGGATTGACCTCTTTATGATGAAAGGTGTCTACTAATGCTGATTTCCCCTCTGCATGATGAATTAGTTCAACATAGAGTGGTCCTGAATATTTTGCAACCCAGGACCAACCAAAAGAAAAACACAATCATGCTCCAAGTTATTTGCTTCTTTTATACTCTGGTCAGTTTAAGATTTATACACATATATATTTCTCTTTTGTTTTAGTTATCAGAATACACCTTGATAATCTTGTACATTTACTATTATTTGTTGTTACAAAGTCTCTTTTTTATCAAATATTTCCACCATTTTTAATTAGCGTAATGTCTTTCTTTTATTTATCTGGATAAACAATCTGTATGCACTTATACATTCTTTTCAATTTTAACTTTAAATAGTTAATTTTAAACATAAATACCTTTCATCGTACCTATCTAAAATAAATTATATTAACTAAAAAAAACTAAATTTCATTCATTAACGATTTTCTTTACATTTTACTTTTAGCTTTTAAATATTACCACTGCCAACTTGTACCATATAAAAATAAATAGTGCAATATATAGATATATATTGTGCAGAATTAACTTAATAAATTATTATTTAAATAGATTGTTTGTATTTTGTGCAAATTATTATTTATTTGTTAGTATAGCTCCTAGAATATAACTTGTCTTGTCTGTGTTTCTGTCAGGATGTCCAGATTTTTTAATTTTTAACAATTAAAAAGCACCTCATCACCCATTAGAACTTAAACTCACAACCTTACTTTTCCCAGGAAAGATCTTTAACAACTGAGCCAATGATAATATTACAATAGTAGAATAAAATTTGATTATTATTAATTTAATTAATTAAAAGTAAGTCAATAGATAGTGAAGATCCACTATGCTGAAAAGATTATAAACTTTTTGACTCCTTTAAAGATTTACAGTTTAGCATTGCTTTTGACCAGATCTATCATATGCATAGCATTATTATGGATGAGTGTATAGAAGAGAACACTTATAACTTAATTAGTATGCAAATTTGTAAATTTAATTATACCACATGTGTGCTAATGCAATTCATGAGTCTTTTTTGTTTATCATGTGAGTGTTATTTGATGTAAATTACACCTCTTTTGATTTTCTCTTTCAATCATTGTGCTCAGGGCAAACAACTCTAATATGAAGGGATTGAAATTGTGGCATAAGTCATTCCCATGCACTAAAAATATCAACAGTATGTCCAGGTCTGTTTTGGTGCATTTGTATATGTACTGACATGAAACATGCCATAGTAAATTGCTTTGCAAATTGGTTCATTGCAGTTAATTGTATAAATTATTTAGAGAACATGATCCAAAAGTAACATGTCTTTTGTGTTGTTCAACATTTAATTGAAATTAGAGGACAGGAGTCCTAAAACATGTTAAATTCATTCAAAAAGATTGTATTTAGCTTTTTAGTTGTGCCCAGTATGAAAGAAAGGCTGATCCATGCATTATTGTTGCTGTTCATGCACCAGGTGTATAGAATAGAGTAGAAATTTTTAAGAGCTTTATTTAATGTATTATGATGTTACCCTAGTTGCAGAAAGGAGTTTGCTATTAACTGAAAGGAGACCCTTTGATTCCTCTTGGAGGCCTTAAAGGAACTGAGCATGGCAAATTCCTAACGTCCACTCCATACGTTCTTGTCGTTGCAGCTGTTATTACTATGTGATTATTCATATAGTATACGAACATGGATGGGGTGCTCACCAACATGCATTAGCCAGCATGGTGAGTTTATTGGCTTTTTACCTCTGAGTTTAAGATCAAGAAACACCATGGTCTTTCTTCTCAGTGCCTGATAAGGCAGAATGAATGTTTGTGTAAATGGTAAAAATTTTTCCAATACATATATACAATTATGACAGACAAATATAAAGCATGGCCCTTATTCCCAGGAGGATGTAAAGTCACCAACCAAGGCAGCGGTTAGTGGCCGAAGGCGGATGGTGCTAAGAATCCCCTGATTGTGGACCCAGGCTGCCATTTGATGACAACCTTTTATTTAGGTACTTACAACTGCAGATCATGTTCAAGTGAAGGAAGATTGCAAGAATTAGAAGAATTATCTTATATTAAATGGGACATTATTGGACTTTGTGAAATTAGAAGAAAAGGTGAAGAAACAATTGATTTAAAAAGTGGACATATACTCTATTATAAAGGCACACACATTGGAAATACAAGTGGAGTAGGATTCATTATAAATAAAAAGTGGAAGAACAATATTGTGGAGACTGATGGTGTATTGAACAGAGTTGCAAGATTAGTTATACAACTTAATAGCAGATACCAAATGCAGATAATTCAAGTTTATGCCCCAACAAGTTCTCATAGTGATGAAGTTATAGAATATTTTTATATGGATGTACAAAAGGCTTTTGATCAGAGTAAACAACATTTTAAAATTGTTATGGGAGAATTTAATGCTAGAATTGGTAGACAAATGAAAGATGAAATTGCTATAGGTAATTTTGGTTATGGTAATAGAAATGAGAGAGGACATAGACTTGTGGAGTTTGCAGAAAAAGAAAAACTTTATATTATGAATTCATTTTTTGAGAAAAATGTTAAAAGGAAATAGACATGGAAGCATCCAAATGAAGGTACAGCAGAATTGGATTATATTTTGACTAACAGGAAATACATATTTCAAGATTGTAATGTTCTTAATAAATTTAACACAGGAAGTGATCATCGATTAGTAAGGTGTAAATTACATCGTAATGTAAAACTAGAGAGACAAAAATTATTAAGAAAAACAATATTTACAGTTGATATTCCTAATCTTCAGAAACATTCTAATGAATTTAAATTAGAACTTACAAATAGATTTCAAGTGTTAGGAGATTTTGAACATGATTCAGATTTGAATAAAATTAATATGAAAATAACTGAGACACTTTTAAAAACTGCAACAAAGATAGCTGGTAGAAAAAAGCAGCAATTGACTAATAAAATTTCTACTGAGACTAGAAAATTTATGAAGAAAAGAAGGAATATGAAGATATACAAAAATGATGTATTAAAAAGAATTGAATATCTCGAATTTTGTAAAATGGTACGGAAAAGAGTTGAAAATGATATAAGAAAGTATAACTGTGAAATAGCAAGGAAAGCTGTAGAAGAAAATAAAAGTCTCAAGAATGTTAAACAACATTTTGGTATTGGTAGGAAATTTATATCTGCAATAAGAAAAAAAGATGGAATTATTACTAAAAAGAGAGATGACATCATGAAGTTGGTAGAAGATTTTTATCAAGAATTATATAGTAATAAAGAACAAGTACCTCCTATATCTATTACATCTTCCGAATTGCCCAGAATTTTAAATGAAGAAGTGAGACATGCAATTAAATGTATGAAGAAAGGAAAGACTCCAGGAAATGATGGAATTATAATTGATATATTAAAAGAAGCAGGTGAAGAAATAGAAACAATTTTAGCAAAGTTATATACCAAATGTCTAAATGATAAAGATGTACCAGAAGATTGGAAACATGCAGTAATAATATTAATATTTAAAAAAGGTGATAAAGAAGATATTAGAAATTACAGACCTATCAGCCTTTTATCAGTTTTATATAAAATTTTTACCAAGATAATTACAACTCGTCTACAGAGAACTTTGGATTTCCACCAACCAAGAGAACAAGCTGGATTTAAAAGTGATTTTAGTACAATAGATCATATCTAGGTATTGAGAGAAGTCATAGAAAGGACAAATGAATATGAGTTGTCATTATGTTTTGGATTTGTAGATTATAAAAAGGCATTCGATTCTATACATATTACTTCAGTGATTAAAGCATTGGATCATCAAGGTATAGATCCAGGATATTGTCATATTATAAAGAATATTTATAAAAATGCAACAGCAACAATTAGATTACATAATGATACTGGAAAAATCAACATTGAGAAAGGGGTAAGACAAGGTGACTCCATATCTCCAAAACTTTTTACAGCAGTGCTGCAAGAAGTATTTTGTGGATTAAAATGGGAAACTAAAGTAATGAAAGTAAATGGAGAGTATTTAAGTCATTTAGATTTTGCAGATGATGTAGTTGTTTTTGCAAATAATGCTTCAGAGCTGCAGGAAATGTTGCAGGAGTTAGCAGATGAAATTAGAAAAGTAGGTCTAAAGATAAATGTTAAAAAGACTAAAGTAATGTTTAATCGATTTGCTCAAAATATGAAAATAAAGATTGATTATGAAGAATTAGAAAAAGTTAACAGTTACAAATACCTTGGTCAGATTATTAATACAGATGGAAACATAATGGAGGAAATTAATCATAGAATTAAACTTGGTTGGAGTGCTTTTGGTAGAAATAACTTGATACTAAAAGGAAATATGCCTATGTGTTTGAAAAGGATGGTTTTTAACAAATGTGTTTTACTAGTTCTTATTTATGGATCTGAGACTTGGACACTTAATAGAAAAGCAATATAGAGACTTCAGACCACTCAAAGGAGTATGGAGAGATGTATGTTGGGAGTAACAAGAAGAGATCGAAAACGCAATGTATGGGTAAGACAACAAACAAGTGTTACTGACCTTATAGAAAAAATTAAAAGATTGAAATGGAGTTGGGCTGGACATATTGCTAGAGGAAATAATAATACATGAACAATTAAAATTTTAAACTGGATTCCAAGAGATTGTAAAAGACCCAGAAAGAGACCACATATGAGATGGATGGATGAAATAAGAAAATGTGCAGGGGTGTTGTGGAAAAAGAAGCTAAATATTGGAGAAGATGGATTAAACTTGGAGAGACCTTCATCCTGTAGTGGATTGATAATGGTTGATGATGATGATGATGATGTTACCCTGAATTGACTATGTTTTTATGTCATCTTTTATGTCTGCCTCAAGCTTGCTTGACTTATAGATTCTATACAAAAAACATTTAAAACCACAAATACACATACAAATGTGCCAAAACAGACTCCAATATAAAGTCAATATATTTAGAGCATGAGAATATCTCAGGCCAAAATTTTAATACACAAATGTCAGATGTTTGTACTGAGCACAATGATTGAAAGAGAAAATATAAAGAGGCATGATTAATCACAAATAACACTCATGCAATAAACAAGAAAAGACATGTGTTGCATTATCACACAGGTGGTATATTTAACTTTACAAATTTGCATAGTAATTCTTTTTTTATATACACTCTTAATAGTGCTATAAATATGACTGGCCTAGTCAAAATCACTGCTAAACTGTAAATCTTTAAAGGAGTCATAAGTTTATAGTCTTTTTGGCATGGTGAATCTTCACTATCTATTGAGTTACAAACAAATAAGGTAAGAAAAAATAGATATATTGACTTATAATTAAAAGTAAATATTTTCTTTAAAAATCTCAATTATTCTTCTGAAATAATTAATATTGCATAAATATTTTGTAAAAAAAAATTAAATGTGTAAAAAGGGTTAGAGAAATATGTTTTTTTTTTTTTTCATTTCCAAAATCAAAACAATACAATTATCAAAATCATTGATAGCAGGTGTTCTCTTGTGGAAAGAATAAAAAACATAATTTAAAAAAACTCATGAAGAAAAATATTTTATTTAAAATGAAATTATGTGTTTTATTTATAACTAAAAACTGAAAAATAAAATATTAAAAAAATGATTATTTTTTAAATAATGCTTTTATTTACATAATCCACTAAAAATAAAAAAATAACAAAGTAATAATCAATGTCATAAAAACATTTGAGGCTCAAATAAATCATAAAAATCAATAATGCTTCAAATGAGAAGGATTATTACTTTGTTATTTTTATACATTTTAGTTGGATATTTATATAAAAGCATTATTTTAAAAAAAATTTTTTATTATTTGAGAATTGGAAGATCAGACATAACAATCACTTCCAATGTTTGAACTTTTTTTTCCTCCTCCTCCTTCTTCTTCTTCTTCTTCTTCTTCTTCTTCTTCTTCTTCTTCTTCTTCTTCTTCTTCTTCTTCTTCTTCTTCTTCTTCTTCTTCTTCTTCTTCTTCTTCTTCTTCTTCTTCTTCTTCTTCTTCTTCTTCTTCTTCTTCTTATTATTATTATTATTATTATTATTATTATTATTATTATTATTATTATTATTATTATTATTATTATTATTATTATTATTATTATTATTATTATTATTATTATTATTATTATTATTATTATTATTATTATTATTATTATTATTATTATTATTATTATTATTTCTTTTGATTATTTTTCCTTTTCTTATTTTTCTTTTTAATTTTTTATTTTTCTTTTTCTTCTTATTTTTATTATTCATCCTATTATTATATTTATTATTATTATTAACAATCAATAATCTTCCATTAATTTTTAATAATAAATCATCATTTAGGTTGCCTAACAAAGAGCATTATTCAAAACATGTAAATAGTTCAACCCATAATTCAAGAAAAAATTAAAATAATTTTTTTAATACAAATTTTATCAATTACCCTTCAAAATTTAGCCACAATGCTAATAAAAAGCACGTTTTGGAATAGGGGTTTTGAGAATGATAATTTTTCATACTCAATTAAGAATAATGTTAAATATCATAAATATTTCATTTCAAGCATAGTGGAAGATATTAAATCTACTGATTTCTGGAAAAAAAGTTTCTGGTTAAATAATATATCTAAAAGTGAGCATTAGTTGTTGTTTTTTTCTCAATTCTCAAACATAAATGCTGGGAGTTTATTTCTACTCATTTCTGGCTTACAGGTACTACATTAAAATTCTTTCATGGCTCATTGGTCAATTCATTAATCCATCCTAATTATCTTCCTTTTTCAGCATTATCCTTTATTAATATTAACTTTTTTTGTTTGATTAACTATTTGCTACTGTATATTGTGTGTTATTTTGATTGGATTTTTTTTTTTACATAAACATTCATAGAAAGATGACTAAAACTGCAACAATTATGCAGTTCTTCAGTTCTGAAAATATCATCATTTTCTCATCATGTTCCAGGTGATATTTTTATTGATAAGAGATATAATATTCATTAAACAGATAGATATTTTAATGTTGCTTTCAGAAATGGGACCATGTTCATTTTCATTAAAGGAAATTTTATATAGAAGTATATTCCTATTATATCATCATATTGTGAAGCTATTTGGTGTAAAGTATCTTTGGATAATAATCTTAAATTTCTTTTGGATAGAATCTACATGAAATCTACATTACTCATTTTAAAATTTGTTGAATTGCTTTCTTTTGAAGATTTTTTAATCCAATACAAATTGCATATTGTCATTACTATTGATTTTAATATTTGCTTACAATAACCCTTTCATATAAACTTTAATGCCAAAAACTTTTTAAAATGATTTTTTTACTTTCCTGACAGTTTTGACTGTCCCGCAGTCTTCATCAGAGTGATCTTAAATTTCTCTACCTTTTAAAAGGTAAAGGAATTTTAAAGTGTAGATGAATTTAAGATCACTCTGATGAAGACTGCAGGGCAGTTGAAACTGTCAGGAAAATAAAGAAATCATTAAAAAAAGTTTTTTTTTTGTATTAAAGTATATATGATATATGAAGGGGTTATTGTAAGCTTTTATATATATATATATTGTAACGATATATAAATATGTCGTTACATTAATTTAAAAGAAAAACTTAAAAGTTCGCAAATAAAAGTAAAAAACTAAACGCTAAAATTAAAATGCTTGTTAAACGTATATACATTGGCACAGAGGTCAAACTTTAAAAATATTTTTTTTAAAAAAAAAAAAACAAATAAGTATTTGAACGTACTTTTTTTTATAAAAAAGTACAAGATTTAAAAATAAAAACAGGTATTAATTAATGTAATCTGTAAATGAAAATGATTGTTTATGAATTATCGAAAACCAAACTGGCCCTTGGGCTCTTGTATAATTAAAATGATCTGATGAAAGATAGATAAGAAAATAAAGAGAAATTAGCTTGACCAATGGAAGCACTAAGCCTTGGCTCGGACCCTAACGAAAGTGATGGATTAGTGACATTTTGTTGATTGAATCCGTGTGGATAATATAAAAAGAGAAATAGTTTTTTAGGACAGTTCCAGTGTTTTGTGTTTTTTGGAGATGTGGTAGGACGCACGTACCACACTCTCTATTTAAAAAAAAAAATGAAAAGACTGTGATACCTTGAACCAGCTATTGCCATCTCCAGAACATTATCTTCCAATGGAGGCATCGCAAGAATTAAAAGCAGAAACCTGGACTCTTCTACCGTGAGCTATGAACTTTACAAATTAACAACAACAAAAAAAAAGTAATTAAGAACTTTCGTCATTGTTTTTTTTTAAAGATTCAGCTAATTTAAATTTTAAAATGAACTCTTATTTGATTTTCAAATTAATAATTGATTGTTTAAATTTATATAGTTAAGTTTTGCTAAAATTATTTCCATTTTATTATTTTTATTTGTAGTAATATTTATTGTAGAAATTATTAAATGCATTACATTTAAGTTGGGTATAGACGTTGCATAGATTCATTAGCAGTTGATTATGTTGTGGTTTTCACAGTCGATTAAAATATATAAGTCAACGATGTCACTGCGGTGTCTTATGAGGAACACCAAAGGGTCTCCTGTATTCCCTCAGCAATTGACGTTATCGATTGACCTAGTATTTTGATTGGTTGTGTTTAATTTGGAATGTTTTTGATCATGGAATCTATGCAGCCAATCTATACTTGACATTATAAAACAAATTGTATAAAAATAATCTGTGCGAACGTATTTAAATGTTAAATTTAAGTCGGGCATGAATGGCTATATAGTTTTGTAAAGTTATATTAAGGGAGGGTAATCTTAGGTTATTCATTTCGTAGTTAAATTGGTTCAATGGATTGGATATATTTGTGTAATTGTAGATGTAGTATGAGATCCGCTATGGGCAAGATTATATATATGCCACACACCTTCTATTTGCCTATGGATGGGTTTGTAAGACGGCAAAGGACCGCAGTCCATTCCAATGGAGTTTTATGTTTATTGTTCTACTCACTAACAGATGTGACATTCCTGTTGGTGGAGAGACAATGTCTTCTCTAATTCTACTTGCTGTTCAGATGTACATTCCTGACAGTATAGTATTTTGTGTTGTCGTATTTTCATGCTACATTGAATACATAAATGTATCAGATGGATTGGCGCCGGTTTGATTGCGAAATTTGTTGCCTAAGGTTAAATCAGGGAGAATAATTTCTTTTCAAATGCAGATCTATGTAGTTTATTCATACTCAACTCACTAAATAAGTATTAAACTCATGGTTGTAATTTACTTAAATGTAAAACTAAAGATTAATAGAAAAATCTAAAATGTTGAATTTATTCCTCAAAATTTAAATGTTATTTTATATGTGCGTAAATAAATATTTTTATGTGTTAATTTCTGGCAGTGGCTTTTATTTATTTATATCTAAGATATAAAGTAAGATATATATTTTTATCTCTGCATCTCCACTGAGCTAGTGACTTGGGCTAACTATCTGAATATTTAAATAAGTGGAATCTTAACAGCGCGTATCTGCCTACTCTATAATTTTTTCTAGGTTTAAATGCCTAGATGGTGCCCTGTAGAGCAGATATTATAGTTTGCAGTTAGATTCGATCTTCACTTTTATTTCGATCATTATAACTGTCTACCCAACTTGGGCCGAACTTTAATAAACATGAGTGCCCTGAGAATTTTAAAAGTGAATCATGCTCGTAATATTTTTCCTGAAATTAGTATAAATATATTTGTTGTATTGACATGGAGTTACAGTTTGAATTTTTGATCTTAAAGGTACTGCCAGTAAGAAAAATTGCGCATATGTAGAGATAAATTTGAGGAATAAAAACTAATAAATAAAATGTAATAATAAATCTAAATCATTTTTTTTTTAAAAAAAAAGTCTTGTTAAATTAAAATCTAATCATTCAACTTGCCTAAGTAACAGTTAAAGGTAGGAGAAATGAAACTTGGAAGGGAGGGGGCAGAAATTTAGCTGGTAATGGGGAATCAACAGTCAACATTTTTTTTAATCATTATATTTGTGTGTAATTACTGTTTTGTCTTTTAAAAAAAAAAAACGTTTTGTCCTTTTGAAATTTTCATATATAATCAATTTGTGTAACGAAATTACTAACACTAAGTAAAGTTTTTTTTTTTTTTAAATGTTTTTTTGTTTTTGAGGAAGTTTATTGATATGTAACGATATATAAATATGTCATTACATTAATTTAAAATAAAAACTTAAAAGTTCGCAAATAAAAGTAAAAAACTAAACGCTAAAATTAAAATGTTTGTTAAACGTATATACATTCGCACAGAGGCCAAACTTTAAAAATATTTTTTTAAAAAAAAAAAACAAATAAGTATTTGAACGTACTTTTTTTATAAAAAAAGTACAAGATTTAAAAATAAAAACAGGTATTAATTAATGTAATCTGTAAATGGAAATGATTGTTTATGAATTATCGAAAACCAAACTGGCCCTTGGGCTCTTGTATAATTAAAATGATCTGACAAAAGATAGATAAGAAAATAAAGAGAAATTAGCTTGACCAATGGAAGCACTAAGCCTTGGCTCGGACCCTAACGAAAGTGATGGATTAGTGATGTTTTGTTGATTGAATCTGTGTGGATAATATAAAAAGGGAAATACAGTTTTTTAGGACAGTTTCAGCATTTTGTGTTTGAGAGTTGTGGTAGGACGCACATACCACACTCTCTATTTAAAAAAAAAATGAAAAGACTGTGATACCTTGAACCAGCTATTGCCATCTCCAGAACATTATCTTCTAATGGAGGCATCATGAGAATTAAAAGCAGAAACCTGGACTCTTCTACCATGAGCTATGAACTTTACAAATTAACAACAACAAAAAAAAAGTAATTAAGAACTTTCGTCATTGTTTTTTTTAAAGATTCAGCTAATTTAAATTTTAAAATGAACTCTTATTTGATTTTCAAATTAATAATTGATTGTTTAAATTTATATAGTTAAGTTTTGCTAAAATCATTTCCATTTTATTATTTTTATTTGTAGTAATATTTATTGTAGAAATTATTAAATGCATTACATTTAAGTTGGATATAGACGTTGCATAGATTCGTTAGCAGTTGATTAGGTTGTGGTTTTCACAGTCAATTAGAATATATAAGTCAATGATGTCACTGCGGTGTCTTATGAGGAACACCAAAGGGTCCCCTGTGTTCCCTCAGCAATTGACGTTATCGATTGACCTTGTATTTTGATCGGTTGTGTTTAATTTGGAATGTTTTTGACCGTGGAATCTATGCAGCCGATCTATACTCGACATTATAAAACAAATTGTATAAAAATAATCTGTGCGAATGTATTTAAATGTTAAATTTAAGTTGGGCATGAATGGCTATATAGTTTTGTAAAGTTATATTAAGGGAGGGTAATCTTAGGTTATTCATTTCATAGTTAAATTGGTTCAATGGATTGGATATATTTGTGTAATTGTAGATGTAGTATGAGATCCGCTACTTCTGTTTGCCTATGGATGGGTTTGTAATATGGCAAAGGATCGCAGTCCATTCCAATGGAGTTTTATGTTTATTGTTCTACTCGCCAACAGATGTGACATTCCTGTCGGTGGAGAAACAATGTCTTCTCTAATTCTACTTGCTGTTCAGATGTACATTCCTGACAGTATAGTATTTTGTGTTGTCGTATTTTCATGCTACTATGAGATCCGCTATGGGCAGGATTATATATACGCCACACACCTTCTGTTTGCCTATGGATGGGTTTGTAAGACGGCAAAGGACCACAGTCTATTCCAATGGAGTTTTATGTTTATTGTTCTACTCGCCAACAGATGTGACATTCCTGTTGGTGGAGAGACAATGTCTTCTCTAATTCTACTTGCTGTTCAGATGTACATTCCTGACAGTATAGTATTTTGTGTTGTCGTATTTTCATGCTACATTGAATACATAAATGTATCAGATGGATTGGCGCCGGTTTGATTGCAAAATTTGTTGCCTAAGGTTAAATCAGGGAAGAATAATTTCTTTTCAAATGCAGATCTATGTAGTCTATTCATACTCGACTCACTAAATAAATATTAAACTCATGGTTGTAATTTACTTAAATATAAAACTAAAGATTAATAGAAAAATCTAAAATGTTGAATTTATTCCTCAAAATTTAAATGTTACTTTATATGTGCATAAATAAATATTTTTATGTGTTAATTTCTGGCAATGGCTTTTATTTATTTATATCTAAGATATAAAGTAAGATATAGATTTTTATCTCTGCATCTCCACTGAGCTAGTGACTTGGGTTAATGATCTGAATATTTAAATAAAGTGGAATCTTAACAGTGCATATCTGCCTACTCTATAAATTTTTCTAGGTTTAAATGCCTAGATGGCGCCCTGTAGAGCAGATATCGTAGTTTGCCGTTAGATTCAATCTTCACTTTCATTTCGATCATTATAATATATATATATATATGAAGAAATGCAAAGAAAGTAAAAGGAGAAAAATAAGAATATACTTTCAAGATTTTAATATTTCTGATTTACATTGAGATGATATTTTAATACATTCAAACCATATTCACCTAAAACATCAAAAATGATTCAGTTTTGTAATTTATTAAACCTAAAACAATTTAATTTCTATATCAATATAAATAACAGTACATTAAACTATATTCTTGGAAATTTTTTTACAATTGAATGTTTAACTACGTCTTTATCCTTTTCCATTGATATATATCATAACTGTCTTAGAATTTATGTAAATGTTCAATTTAATACATTTTAACTTTTTAGAATTACTAAAAGAAACTATAAAAAGAGAAATTATTTGAATCTTTGTTTAAAAAGATCTAAGTTTTATTGGAATAGTTTATATTTTTCCTTAGATGTGTATTACTGCATGAAGGTTTTTGAGGAATTATTCAGTTGGGTAATTGATAAATTTATTCCTGATAAGACTTTTTTAATTAATTACTTTCATTTAATTAATCACTTTCATATGTTTTTCAACTTCTCTTACAGAAATTATTAAAAGGAAATTAATTTCTTATTAGCACTACTGAAAAACAAAGAACTTTAATTTACTATGACTATTTTGTCAATTACAGAAGATTATTCAAGGACTCTGACTCTTCTGGCAAATAATGAAATATCTGCCTCATTAACCTGTAATTGGAAGCAGAAACCCTTTGTGGAGTGATAGAAAAGGCTATTGCATAAGGGGGATACAGTACAAAAAGAATAGAGAAAATAGACAAAAATGTAGTTGTATGTGTTACCCTGTGGAAGCTGGTGGTTGAATATGTTCATCAATGTATGCCAGCATTCTGACCACCATAAATAAATGTGAGTTATACCTTAAAATAAAAATCCCTCAATATTCTCAACAACAAATAACCTAGTAGCCATAGATTATTATGGATGGTTTCCCCATTTAATGTCTGGTAGTAGTTCATGATATTTTCTCTAAACTAGTGGCTGCATATTATGTATCACAAGCAAACTATATAGGTGTTAGAGCAGTGACATTTTGAAATTGTTGGAATCTCAGATAGAATTATCTCCGATCATGGAACTCCATTTATTTTTGAAGAATGGAAAAAATGGATCAATAAACATAAGACAAAATATGTATTCACATCTATTCATAACCCATAGACTAATCTGTGCAAGCTGATAATGTGGAAATTAGGGTGATTATTTAGAGTTTATATACGTAATAATCACAGAGGGTGGGTTAAGGAAATTTCACAGATTATTAATATAATAAATTGATCAAAAAGTGAATACACCAGGTTTGAATCTATACAGCTCTCTTTTGGGAAGAATGTACTCTATCCATTAAAAACTAAACTGCCATTGAAAACATGCCCTGTAGATAGGGATATGAACATTATCCAAGAATGGCTTAAGCTGAGGAAGATGGGAAGAGTTAAGACAAAGAAAGCAAGGGAAGATAAATGGTGCATTTATGGTGGGGATACCATTATGATAAGAATAAACCCTGTGAGCTATCCAGAAAAACATTTATATAAAAAGTTCCAGCCAATTTACAAGGGTCCTTATGTCATAGTATGCAAATATGACAACAATGCATTTGTCATGGCAAATATTCAGGAAGAAAAAAGGAACTTATAATGCTTGTTTGCTAAAATTGATTAAAAGGAAAAGGGAATTACCCCAAAAAACATAAACAAATCAAAATAATTGAACAGATGTGCAGGTAAAATGAATATCTACGAATAAAAACGTATTTTAGAGAAAAATAAATAAATAAAGATGAATGTGATAAATCAAATGACAAAGCCAATGAAAAAATTAGTGTAAGAGCTAAAATGGATCAAACTGATACATTTTACCTTTCAAACTGGTGTGTGTGATATAACACTAGAAAGAGATATGAGTATAAAACTATGTATATACACATTATATGTTTTATAATTTGGAGTATAAAATAATATCTATTAAAAAAGAAAATTAAATAAAATAATTGAAAAAATTATTTCAGAAGTAGATTATTTTTAAAAATGCAATTTTATAGAATAAAAAGATTGCTTTTTATTTTCTTTTAAAATAGAAAATTGCAAGCAAGCAAGTGGGGGTGGGGATCTAAAATAGCAAAAATTTAAAAAACTTTTTTTGATTTCAAAAACTTTTTTTAAAAAAAGAAACACTTTTTGTCTTACAAAGTAAAAATAAGTTAGGGGAATAAATGGTAAAAATAAATCTTAGTAGAAATCATAAAAGGATTAACTAATTAATCTTGGAATGCTAATGAGATTTCTGGTTGATAATATTGAAATTGTATTAATTAAAAAATTATTTAAACTATCAATGAGATAGTAGATTAATCTAAGCAAATGATTAGTTTAAAACAAAATGTAAAAATTAAAAAGTAAAAACAAAACATATTCAAGTTATGATCAAAACTGAAAATAATGATAAGAAATTAAAACAATGAAACAGAGTATATAAAATCATCACCATCCATTTTTATTCATTCCAATCTTTATTTTGTGATCGAATTCAGTCTGGTCTTCATTTTGTGTTACATTATTCATTGCTCCAGAGATCCAGAAATCTAAGGACAGAACACAGCCATTCATAACTGCTGCAGATAATATCACTGCAAAAATCACAGATCTAGCAAAAATGCATTGCTATATCATCTTTAGAAATGTTTGACTGGGCTTCTGGCCTCAAAGTCCTCTGCAAATCAGCTATTCCTGCCTGAACTCTCACTGGAAACTAATACCATTTTTGTCAAAATGTTGAAATAGATTCTGCTGCATACTCTCTCTCCCATCATCAAGACAAAGAATGGAAAACCAAGTCCTGAAACCATCAATGAAGACCAAAAAGTCAACTATTTGGAACTAACAATCATGAAAACCTAGGTAAAGCCATTTTGATACTTGAATGTAGATACTTCATATTTATTTTAAATCAACTTTAATTATTAAAGGACTAGTATAAAATTTAGCCTGAAACCAATCATTAATCATTTATATTTATTAGTGTAAAATATTATTTTATATTAGATGTGTGTTCTTGAATAAATATTAATGTTTACTTAAATATTATTTGGTCTATTCTCTCTCTCCCTTGTCACTGTGTTACTATTAATTTAAGAGTATAGTTATTTTTATGAGTTAACTTAAATGTGCTGGACTAGTCATGGGATATTTCAAATGCTGGATTGTGTGCATGTCATCTGAAGCATGCTAACTATATAATCTATGGTTGGGTGTCACCTGAGGTTGACTCTCAAAACAAATAAAATGCTTTGGATGGAAGGGGTTTGAATCTAGTAGTTGAGGTGGGCCGTGGTCAGAAAATATGGTTGGGTTATGTTTTGCATAGCTCAATCTGCCATGGGTATCATTGATAGCTATGTTGATGATATTCTCCTTTCAGCTTGAAAGGTTGGTCCATTTCCATAATATTAAAAAGTCATTATAAAAAGTATTCAAACCTAGTTAAGATACATAAATTGTGAAAGGTTGGCCTTTCACATAGGAATATGAAAAATGTGTGATTTTAATAATATTTCTATTTTATTTTAATTTTAACTATATAATGCTACTCAAGATGACAATCATGCCATCAACTGGCTACAGATATTATTTTTATATATTGATATCTTGTATGCTTTTGTTTATTATATATATATATATATTTCCTGCAGTTTCTATATGTATGTGTATAATTATGTATGCATGTGCATTTCTGTAAGATATATATATATATATTTTTATAAATGTTTTATTAAAATAAATCTTTGAAAACCAATTATTGATCATTTATATTTATTTTGCTAGGAAAAATCTCTAAATAAATATAAGAAAAGCTAAGTCAGAGAGATGAGTTTGAGTTTTCTCTAATAAAACCATGAATTATGCTATATTGGTATATAAGCACTACTTCAATTATATACTTTTAAAAAAAAAACTGTAAATAAAAATAAAAAACATTAAAATTTACAAGTTTAATATATTTTACTATATACCAACAACCATTTTTTTGTTTCAAACAATGTACACATTTTTTTAAAAAGAAAATATTAAAATTCATAAATTTAATAAATTTTACAATACAGCAGAAATGGGTTTTTTTCATATCAGTATGCAGTGTGTGATCCTGTTTATCAATAAAATTCCTTAATTTATATTGAAAGCACATACATTTAATTCTTTGTTTATTATTCTCTCAGAAATTAATATAGAGTATTTTATATAATAAAATGATTTCTAGTTTAATGTTAAATATTTCTGCAATTTATTTTTTATTCAATGTTTTAAAATTAAAATGTGTCATATTTTACTATATATATATATCATATTATAGATACATCAGACTAGCCGTTCTGAAAACAATTTATTGCCTTATGAGAGTTCATCTAATCTTTCAATATCCGTTGAACATGATGAAGAGTATGAAGAATTTGATGAAGTGGATGAAGATGCTAATCAATTTACAGATCCTGTTTTGCTGAAGATATATTCAGATGAATACATAACTGATACAGCAGATAAAGTGCCTATATATTCATCAAATATAACTTCAGATGTGAACACAACGCAAGCAGAAGAGAGGAGCAGCAAACGATCAGGAAAAACAGCTAACAATGTTCATATCAGTAATGAACATGAACAATTATATAAAAAATTAAATAACACTAATACTATAGATTTACATTATCAGAATTATCAAGAATATAATGGTTTTCATAATAATCAAGATGATTTTGATTATTATGACTCTGTCTCAACAATAAGCAATGACGTTGTTGTAGTTCCTACTGACGTAAATTATAATTTATCAGAAACTCAATTATTAAAACAGAAACCTGTTTCTGGTAATATAACATTTAAAGTTCCTGATAATCAATTTAAAAAAAATGTCATTGAAAAGGATAAAGCTGAAGATGATTATAAAGCATTGTTTATTGATATTCTCACTAGGATGAGCAACCCTAGTGGAAACGATATTTGCAATGACCAGTACTGCGAAATGGCAAGTTGGGATGCTGAAGAAAATAATCTTATAAAAACCACTTAATTCTTAGTAAATAATTAATTATTGTTTATTAAATAAATAAAATCTTATAAAAACTATTGAATTTTTATTAAATATGTATTGTTTATCAAATAAATAAATAGAGATTTTTTTATATAAAAAATTAACACAGATATCTGCTAATATCGCTTGATATGTACGTACTTACGCATAATTATATTCAAATCACCCCTCCTTCTAAACATTGAAATATCAGAAGCACCCTGTGATAAATATAACATCTGGCCTTCAAACAAGTGACTCAAAAAAATATTTATTCACAGAGGGCTTCGCTGAAATATCATAATATTTGGGAAGGTGATTTAAATCCTTACTATTTAATTTTCAATTACTGAAATGCACTGAAATATATACACTAATATATAACATTGTTTACATATATCCTAAAGGAATTATCAATGTTTCAACCAGTGGCATATGGTGAAATAAATCAACTAATTTTTATTAGATATATCTTTCTCTTAATCAAATGTAATGTTATTATTAGCTTAGGAAATCAGCTGAAACTCCACCAATCATAGACACTTAATCACTATGAGATATACTGACAAAGATCAACATGATCTTAAAACCTGAATGCAAGGTTTAGCAGCAATTGATTTAAAGCCTTTTTTGTATCAGTCCACTGTTATTAAACAAAGCAGAGTCTTTAAATACATTCACTTTAACTGGTTTTGCTTTTTAAGTAAAAATTTTCTATATAAATAATTAAATGCTACATAAATATTTAGTATCTCTATCACTAGTTAAAACGGGGTTGTTTAAAGTCTTTGCCATGTTTACTAACATCGAATCAATACAAACTAGGCTTTATTTGATTGCTGCTAAAATTCATGTTCAAGCTTTAACTTCATGGTAAATTTCATGGGCATATAAAGTACATATTAGTTAATTAAGTTAGATGACAGTTTCAAATGACATCTTGAATTATTAATGGCATCGATCGACATAAACAGATGTATAGTAAAAAATTTAGTGGATTTTTTTCATCAAATGTTGTCACATTGGAACATTTTTTCAGAAGTCATGTTTATATATGATTATTTAGCTTGCACAATATTGAATGAGAAAAAAATATTTATTTTCAGCTGTAATAGCTTGAGAAACCACTGATTAATAGATTAAGGTATTTAAATTCCCTGTCTAGTTTTTCACTTTTGCTTTCATCAGTAAGGAATTGGGATTCAATGTTGAAATTAGTGTACTTATGCATCCAGTATCTCTATTTAATCTCCATTTTATTATCATGAAATTTAAAACATCCTAAAGTATTGAAGTTAATCCACCATGATTTAACTGTTATATAAATCTAATACTGTATCACTAATCTGATATTTTAATATGTTCAATTTTTATTCTATCTGTAAGCACATTTTAATATTCAGGAATGTTAATAATAATAATAAGTGATCCTTCTTTGGCTTGTGCAATATTTAACACAACAGGAACAATTCTATGATATATTTACTAACTATGATAAGCTTAGTCAATTAGGGTTTACAAATTATTGTTTAGTTAAATTCCCAAATTATTATTTACCTTTTGCCTTTAACAGTGAGGGTTGGCATAGTTTCAAAACTTTCAAATTTTTTTAATTTCAGTTTTTTAACTTGAATAGTAAAATGGAACTAAGTCATTTCTAGATTCATAATTGCATTACTTCTGGATTTAAATCCCTCTCATTGATAAAGGCAAAAGCCAGTAACTGACCTGGAAAAGATAACTTAATTTTGCAATCCCCTGGTAATTGTTGAATGCTCAAACTTATTATAAATGACAATATAATACAGGACCATCCTTGTTTCATCATATATTGGATAAATTAAATTATCAAGTGATTTGTTGTTATTCATATCTCTATCCAGAAAACTAATATGCCTACAATAGAAAATAATTGGGTTTCTAAAGTAACTTACTTTATCCTATGTCACATCTGTATAATTGTTGAAGCAGGTTGACATGGATTAAAGACATGCCTACAATAGAAAATAATTGGGTTTCTAAAGTAACTTACTTTATCCTATGTCACATCTGTATAATTGTTGAAGAAGGTTGGCATGGATTAAAGACAAATCATAAAAAGTATTTACAAGACAGAGATTTAAATGCCCTGTCATTAGACAATCATTAATTATTCAAGCTTATGGCAATTGAGAAGAGAACATTGTAATGGTAGAATATATTTTATTGAGGACCTACTTTGAAAAACCAAATTATATTAATAGGAAATACATATATTTATGTATGAATTACTTATTTTGGTTTCTCAGAAAGCATGGATAAATAAATATGATCTAATCTATTAATTAGAAATTATTATTCATCCCAATTTGCAACCATTTCTTATTTCTGAACCTGTTAGATATCATGATATTTATGCAGTGCACACTAGTTGTTATATCTTCATATCCTCATTACACTAATTCTTATGTCAAGTATACCAATACTACAGATAATGAGACAAATTTTGATTTTTATGTTGAAAATAATAAGAACACATGATGAAATTATCTTATAAACTCATCATAAAATCTGGAAATCAATATATTCATTAAACCCATAAGTGAATAAAATATAATACAAAATTAACTAATGATTAACCAAATAAATGAATAAATAATAACAAAATAGATAAAATAATAAATAAATACTTGATGTAATCAACATGCTAAACTATCATTTTATTTCACCAAATAACAGTGACTATAACATAATAACTAATCTTTCTTATTGCATTTCCAAATATATATACCATATAATACAAAATCATCCAGGCACTTGACTACTGTTACACTGTGCTTTATTATCCTCTTTTACAGTTTACAGTTTTGATTGCCTAGAAATCTTATTCAGAACTTTTATATCTTCTATCTTCAACTGCTAAATTCAAAGTTAGAAGATATTAAAAGTTCTGAAGAAGATTGCTGGAGCATTCGAAACTGTAAACTGTAAAAGTGGGTAATAAAGCATTGTGTAACAGTAGTAAAGTACCTGGATGATTTTGTATTATATGACCATAGCCTACAATTACCATTTGTGATAACAAACTAGATCACAGAGAATACAAATTACTGCTGGAAAATAAGGTGGATCACAATCTTATAGCTTGATTATATTAATTGATATTCAATTTATTTTCTTTAAACAAAGTCTCTTCAATCTATATACATTATTGTCCTATTCCATACATGCAGAAAAACAATTATTACACATAAATGTCCAAGGTTTTCTTAGTAAATTATTTTTAATCTTCAATTACATTACTATTCATATAGTTATAGATAATAAAGTACATTCACTGTACAGCAAATCCCCATTCCAATAGACTTAAAATGTAACTCTATGCATGTATAAACCCATAAATGTAAAACTCAATTTTGACTCACATTTCTTAATACCAATACATACATATATTCTATATGGGTAATTCTAATTTGATAAAATACAACTGCTATAGGAATGGTCTCTTGGTCCTATTCTAATTCAATAAAATATATTTATTTAGCAATAATTATGAGGGTAACCTTTTAGGTCCTAACTCTAATCCACTGTAAATACAGTACATACAGGGATGGCTCATTCTGATAAAAACTAGCTGGAAATGTATTCTCCCATATGGATACAAATATACTTAGTTATTTAACAGTCAATAAACAACTGCATGTTGTAATGGTCAGATTTTGTATAGTTAGCAAAACTAATCATAAGAACCAATCAATGGTCACTAACTTTCATATGTGTAACATTGATATAAAAATTACCACAGGCAGTATAAAAGTGAACCTCATTACCTATGTCAAAACAAATTCCACATTACTAGCACATCTGATATTAATATATATGCCTTTTTTATATATCACAATGAGATAAAATAGACTCCTAAAAACTAAAAACAAGCTAATTGTGGTAAAGAAGACACAAATGTGAGAGGTAATGTATATATATATATATATATATGATCAATAGATGGCGTCTTTATCTATATATATATATATATATATATATATATATATATATATATATATTAGTAACAATAGAAAAAAATACAATATAGCAAAATAAAATTTCATATATCTAAACTTAAAGCTAAAATTCTATTGTATTTATTATAGGTTAAATAAAAAATGAATTAGTGACTAATTATCATAATTGGTGACTTACATGCAATAGAAGGACTATAAGCTTTATGTCTTAATAATCTCCATGGTGAGCATTCTATGATTTAACTATTACTTACTTCTTAATTAAGCAGGATGTATGACTACCATTGACTTAGTATATATGACTGATGGCATGCTTGTAATATCAGAAAAAAATACAATTAAACAATACTGAACATGGTTCTAGGTTATACATAAATAAAAGTACATCTGATGATGAATCAGAGATAGGATATGCCCACCTTGTCCAGGCCATAATCAGAAATTTCATCAGATCAGAGAGTCATATGAAGCAGGAAAAAACATCTACTCATATAAGTGGTAATTAACTTGATTGTTATTACACAGGAAAATTTATCTTCATTAACAGAAAATATTATTCAAGCATAAAAATGTGAGAGATATGTCTGCCTTGACATGACAATATCTAGGGAATATTTAGCAATCCATATCCACAAAGCAGAAATGGACATCTGCTTGATGAACAAATATTGAATTAATCAAACAATATATAAATAACCCAGAAACACAATTTAAATAAAGAAGGAACAAGCAGTAGCCTGAAAATTACAGTGATTATTAAAAGAAAACAAGCATGAGTTGTCATTTTATAAGTTTTCCAAGCAATCACATATCACTTGCCCAGTGCAATAATGCCCAATCCATTCACCCAATATAAATACTTAAAAAAAGATTCCCAATTTATGATTAATTGAAGATCAATCATAAAGATCATACTCATACATATTAAGAAACATAATATCTATGTGGTAGCTCAAGAGCTTTGTCATTTAGATATATAATTATAATGAAATTCATTTGAAATTGTTTTTAACTTATGGAGGCTAACATAATTAAATGACATATATATTTGTCCTCTCAAAATATAAATTAATGTTATTTTTATTATTGTTAAAATCCTAATTGAACCCCTTGATTGATTTTATTTTAGAAAAACAAAATCTTTAAGCTTATTGTTAAAAACCTAATTGAACCCCTTGATTGATTATATTTTAGAAAAACAAAATCTTTAAGCTAGGTGAGGAAGGAGAATTGAAGCATCTCTGTGCTTTTGATTAATTTTCTTTTTATGAGATAGGTGAGTGATTTTTTTGAATTTAAAAAACAGAAATATATTTACAAAATAGCCCTTTATTACCTGATCACTTGAATATCAAATCTAGCATATATGTATGACTTAAAAATGACCACACTTAGCAATATATTTAATCATTCTCAACAAAGTACAGATTAGTTTGATATATATGCATAATATTAAACTAAAACAATATTAAAAAAATATATAACACAAAAAATAAATAAATAATACAAGCAAAAAAAACATCAAATGCACATGAATTGTTTTTCCAGTATAGGATTGCAGAGATCTTGTGATGAGAGTTCAATATTTCTCCAATTATCTTTGTGAATGATTTTCAAAACATAGCAAGGTATGAAAAGCAGCATGTAGTTATAATGATGCAGATTTTATGGTGTGATCCACATTCATTTGATCCTTGCTAGTACTTTTCTCAGATCTTAATTTAATTCTAGAAACAGATTGGTTCTTCAGAATAGCATATGACTGAGGATGGCATACTTTACTAGGCAGCTTATAGCTTGAATGAAATCATAGCAGATCAGCAGGCTGAATTCATTTAGAATGGCAGGAACATTGGCACAGATACCCTCATCAGCAGACTTTAGATGAGCATCAATTCCATCAGGCTTCCAAACTCATGATCTGCTAAGATAGCAAAGGGAAAGTGCACACAAGATTTCTATTCACAGGTCATTATATGTGGCTTCTAGGAGTCAAATAATTAATGAGCATTTTAAAACTTGCTGAATGATATTTTTTAAAACAAAAAATATAGAATGTTTATTCAGAAATTTGGTTACAATACATGATAATGGTTAAACATAGAATATATTACATGATAATCAGGGGAATGAAAGTTCAATATTGATATCTTGTTTGACACCATCTACAGGGACTAATATATTAGCAAGGAACAAGTCCAGAATGGTATCTTGTTGATAGGTGATCATGCTTGCATATTTCATACAGTTCAACAATAGATCTAATCCTTTGTCCATACTCTGCATGACCAAGTTGACCCTTCATATTGGAGATTACTTCCATAAACTCAGGATCTAGGCAATAATCATGCACAGCAAGGTGTGTCATCACAACGTGATGCAGGCCATTCAGTCTCAAATCACTCTCCAGGGAAGGACATTTTTATTCAGGGGTGAAAGGGATCAGCTTTTGGGGCCAAATCAATAGCCTCCATGTAGAATCATAGATGTAAGAGGGTGCCAATTTTGAAAAAGTTTTCATAAAAGACCAGTTTTTACATTTATCTTTGCTATTTATACTATTTTTTAACAAAAAACATCTGGATTAATCTTAATTAAAAATGCTTCTGCTGATAATAATTTTGATCAGCTTAACTGCAATTTAATTCTGTTTTTGTTTATTAATTCAAAAAAATTTTCATAATTCTGAATATCTTTTGTCAACTTGCATTCCTTACAGTAATTAAGCATCATTTAACATATTTTTTACCATAAGGCCAAATATTGTAAAATTAGTTTTTAAAAAGATTATATCAAGACAATTATTTTACTTTTCATTAATTAGTTTTAATAAAAAAACAGTTCTAGTAAACTATTAACTGTGCAGCCTTTGGTGGTGCTGTTTCTGTGTAAAAACACAGAATTATACCGCTTTCACGGCTGAACCTATGGCTAATATACGAGTGATCATTAATATACGAGTAGATCGTATGTAGTGATTATAATATGCGGCCAATTCTTCCACGTTCAATAACACTATGTCTACTAACAATACTATGATCGTATAGTTTGCCGTTGATTTCATTGCAGATTGAATTCCTATGCATATTGACAGAATTTGTATTGTCACTAGAATTTAAGATGAGAGTGTGAGCATTGTCATATTTTTCAAGTGTTTATTTGTTGATGTTTATGATTTTCTGTATTTCCCAACTGAAAGATTTTTGCATACTAGTAATTTTCAGTGTATTATTGATATTTGTCAATATTTTTTTGGGGGCTAATTTGGGGAGGGGGGGTCAAAAAAGACAAAATAAAATTTCTCAAGCTCTCTGGCAGATGATTGGAGTTGTTTGCGGAAAAATACTGTTTATGTCGTGACTCGGACGAGAGTTGAAAAGGAAGAACAAAATGTCTACCACGTTATTATATTTGTGGGACATCCCAAACAGAAAAAGTGAGGCAGTTGCATTTTTGCAAGCCCAAAACATCCTGCCATTCATTACAGTTGATTTAGTTCGGTCATATGTGGTTAATAAATTTATTTTCTGGAAAGAATTTGTGTTTTGTTTGCGATTATTTTTATCTGTAAATCATGTAATTAACACTCAGAATGACAGTGTTAAAAAGGGGCAGCATAGTTTGTTGGACATCTCTTGATTGATTGATTTTAAAAATAAAAATAAAATACTTCTTCTTTTGACATACCTATTCGTTCCGTTTAGAAGCAAAAAGAGTTTTTTTTGTTGTTGTTGTTTTAAATCAATAAACAGCACGTTAAGTAGATTTTAAAAATGAACCTGAGCTAATTTTGTTGTTAAAAAAGAATAAAAATACCGGACATTTTATTTGTTATGAAAACAAAAAATCTTTAACAAACTTGTACGACTCTTAAAAAAGATAAATAAATAAATCCTACAGAATGTAACAAAATCAATCAACAGAAAACCCCCTCATTTTTAACATAATTCAAAAAGAAAGTGTTGATTCTAATTTTAAATAACAACAACAACAACAAAAAAAGAAAGTCGTATGTAAAGCAAATTGTGTATATTTGAAATATTCCAAAAAAAAAGTTAAAACTGTCCCTTATTACTTTGAAATGTATCGAATCCAAAACAAAAAAAAAGACATCTGTAAAAAAGAAACAGTAGATTTAGAATGGAAATCCCCCCCCCCCAAATAAAGACGTATGTCAAAAATTATGTACTTTTGAGATCCAAAAAAAAGGTCAAAGTCTCCTTTATAGTTTTAAATTTATCAAATGAAAACCAAAAAAATAATTATGTCCAAAGCAAACAACAACAATATATTAAATATTAAAAAAAAATATGTCCAAAACAAACAACAACAATATATTAAATATTAAAAAAATAAATTACAGCCGTATGTCAAAATACGATCTATTAGATAAAAAAATCTAGCGGCCCAGTAATGTTATAGCACTCTGTTTTTAACTAGAAACAGCGTGACCAAAGGCTGCACAGTTAATAGTTTACTAGAACCAAAAAAACTAATTAACCTGCTTTTACAAATCTTATTAAAATCTAATGTTAAGTAATTTTATGTAGCTTAAATTTAAATTACATCATTGTTCTTATCAGAATGTTTTAGACTCTACTATACATTTAAACACTATTAATTATTTATCTAATCGTTTAAGAAATTTTTTAGATTTTAATCAATCTCAGTTATTTCTGACCATTTTTACAAAGATATATACATGCCTGCATTCATTCTTTTAGGACTCAATAAATTTTTATTAAATTTTTTTTAAATTGCTATAACAGAGTTTAAGAATATTTAAATGTAAATTGGCATGAAGCATATATATATATATATATATATATATATATATATATATATATATATATATATATATATATATATATATATATATATATATGTATATAAACATATATATAACTTTATATCCTTCCAGCCAGAGGGGAAAAACAAACTTTAGTTTATCTGAGTGGGTCAACCAGCCTAATTCAGGTATAAAATAAATCAGTAAAATAACATAATAAAAAATATATAAAATAATTGTTTGCAGATGAAAAAAGAAAAAAATCTGAGAAAGAAAAATTAAATGAGGGTTCTGTTAGCTCTTCTGCCTGATGGTCTACCATGTATTTTACCCCAATTCCAGATTAGAAAATATATATTCCAGAAGGCTGTTGTGGGCAGCTTAGGCAGTTCTATCCTTTCATCTGGTGGGTTTAATTATTAATTACTTCTTAATTATGGAGAGTGAAACCATGAGTATTTATTTAACTACATTAAAATCACAACTAATAAATGACCACCATTGACTTAGAATTATGACTGATTACACAATTGCAATATCAGGCTTTAAAATAACATTAAAAAACTGAATATGGTGCTAGATTATGCATAAATGGAATTATATCTGATGAAACAAAGATGGGTCTGTTCGCCTAGGTGAGGTATCATACCCAGAAATTTCATTGGACCAGAGAGACATATGTTGTAGGAATGAATATCTGCTTTCATAACCAGTAACAAACATATCACCATCAAGTATTGTCTGCACTGACAACAATAATAATAATAATAATAATAATAATAATAATAATAATAATAATAATAATAATAATAATAATAATAATAATAATAATAATAATAATAATAATAATAATAATAATAATAATAATAATAATAATAATAATAATAATAATAATAATAATAATAATAATAATAATAATAATAATAATAATAATAATAATAATAATAATAATAATAATAATAATAATAATAATAATAATAATAATAATAATAATAATAATAATAATAATAATAATAATAATAATAATAATAATAATAATAATAATAATAATAATAATAATAATAATAATAATAATAATAATAATAATAATAGCAGCAAAGATTATCCAAGTATGAAAATGTGAAAGACATCCAATTTGATGTGACCACATCTAAAAAACCCTCAGTCAATCCATTTCCATAAAACATGGATAATCATCTGCTTGCAAAACAAATATATGAATTAATCACATAAAAATATATACAGCAATGCAATTTAAATAAGAATATGAGCAATAATTAATAAATAGTTATTAAAACCTGGAAGTTATCATGATTACTAAAAGAAAACAAGCATGAGTAGCCATATTATAAATTTGCACATTAAGGACTAATCAGTTCATTTAATATAAATACTTAAAAGAACAATGATAAAAAATGAAGTCGGTTATCACAACTTAATTTAATAAAGCTTGTATTTACAAATGTTATATATAGAGCTCACAAAATAAGCTCTTAACAAGCTTTGAGAATATCCTCAACCCCAGACCAATTTCTGCTTCTGGCATCATCAGTGAGGTGCTAAGATATTCAGCATTAGATTAAAAATACTAGGATAAGCCCAACACCTTATCTAAGGTATAACTATTGAGTAGAAAATCTGATATTAAAAGAACAATGAAAGGTTCTAATAATCCTTGCTTAATTGAAAGTCCATTCTAAAGATTATACTCACATGTACTTGGAAATATATTATGCAATATCTCAAGAGATCTGAGATTTAAATATATAATCATAATTAAACTTTTACTTAAAATTGAACTTAACTTATCAAGGCTAATGTAAATTAAATAATATATAAATTTGTCCCTTTAAAAATATATAAATTAACCTTACTTTTAATATTGTTTTTAAAAATAGTTCAACTTATTATTATATTTGTTAAAGCCTAATTAAAATGCTCAACTTATTATATTTTAGAAAATACAAAATCTGTGAGCTAGGGTGTGGAAGGGGGATTGAAGCGTCTGTGCTTTAGAGGGGGCGGGGGAGAAGAGATGATTCTAGAAATTTAAGAAACAAAAATATCTTTACAAAATAGTTCCTTATCACCTGATCACTCAAATATTAAATCTAGCACATATGTGACTTTTTAAATAGAAAATGACAACATGTAGCAATATATTCGATCATTCTTAACAAATACAGGTTAGTTTAATATATATGTATAATAGCAAAATAAAACATAACATTAAAGAAAAATATAATACCAAAATAAATTTAAAAAAGTTAAAGGGCAATATCAAATGTACACCTGGGTCTCGTTTTATGCGGATTTATTTAACGCGATTTTGAAGTTACGCAATTCATGTTTCTTCTTAATATTTTTGTATGCAGTTTTCTTTTAAGCGTTAACACTGTATTAGATTGGAAGTTGAACTCTGATAATGTGCTATTACTTTAAATAATAAATTTTGTGCACTTACATCATATTCAAAGTAATAGCACATTATTGGAATTCGACTTTCATCTTAATAATTTCAATATTTTTAGTGCTCTATAATAGTAAGATTTTATGCAATAATGAAATTAAAATCATGATTTCCACATTTTATGTATACACACATTAAATTTTTCAAGATTATAATGTAAATTTGTTCAAACATTGTGCGTGTTAATTTTGCATTTTAAATCACATTCTGGTTTTGCTTTTTAAAAAAGAACATAATCAATTATTAATCAATTAGTGTCTGCAAGTTTATTTTTAAAAGGTGAGTAGCAGTGGGCACAATTAAATTTGATAATTAAAAATTAAAATCTGATTTTTAATTGTAATTAACAATTTAAAAATTACTTAAGGTGACCTGAAATTAATGTGATGTGAAACGAAATTTGATTTTTAAACGGAATTGAAAATTAAAAGTTAAAGACTAAAATAAAAATTTAATTTTGAGTTGTTAGTTTTAATTAAATTTTTCCCAGCAGTACAGAGAAAGATAATGGAACAGAAGTGGAACCTGTTCCTTTCACTGCAAAAATGATTTGAGAAGGTCTTCAACTTTCTAATCAGTTGGCAAATTATTTTCTTATTAATGATACTAATCACAAACGTGCTCTTAAATTCCAATGAGAACTAAATGGTTGTACAGTATGTCTGGATATCGCAAGCTTCATAAACAATTAATAAAATCATCATCTCAAAGATTAATTACTAATTACATTGTCACCAGAAAACCATTAACACAACATGAGAGTGAAGTTGGCACTAGTTGTATTTCCTGTTGTGAAGAAACTGATTTTTACCAGTTTGCAAACGAACCTGTTTATCGGCAAATAGCGATAATAATTAAAATGTGTATAAAAAATTAAGTTACTGTACTGTAAATTATGCATAAAAATATATTGTTTTGAATAAAATTAAATATTATAGTTAAAAAAAGTTTGTCTTGTATCAATTTTTTTCAAATTTGAAATTTTTTGTTAGTCATATTTTATATCCTTATTTTTTTTTTGCACGAATTTTAAAGTAATTTTATGTTGGTGCTTTGCTTTTATGCAATTTTTGAATTATCACAGTCTATACCCCCTCTTTTTCAAGGTAAGTTATGTCTATTTTTGTGCGATTTCTTTTGCACGCATTTTCTGAAGAACCTATCTATCATGTAAAATGAGACCCAGGTGTATATAAATTATTTTAACAGTCTTTTCAGGATTGCAGAGATCTCATGGTGAGAGTTCTATATTTCTGCAATTATCTTCATGAAGTATTTTAAAAACATGGTGATCTTTTATGGAATATATTTTTATGAATGTACCAAAATAATGACCTTTAGTTTTGACTTCTACTTTTGGAACTAATACCAACAAAACTACACCTCCTGGTCCCTACTCATGCATTACATTTGAATAGAAAATCTACTTAACCTAGTGCACCCCCAAATATAAGCATATAGTTTGATTGTAAAAACAAAACAAAAAAAAGAATAAAAGATAGCTACTGAAGGAAATTCCTCATTACTCAAAGTTATAATCTAGAAAATAGTCTGAGGATATGGATACTCTCTGGAATCGATTGATTACTCAAGCTTACACTAGATGGTAGCACTGAAGTTGGAGAAGTAGATTTTATATTTATATAATTACTGTATGACAAATAATATAACCTTAAACTAAAGATTTTTTTTTAATCTATGAAATACAATCACCCACTTTATTTGTATTTTTGAAAGTGCTATTGTTTTTTTTTTAATCAACTTTTTTTTAAATTTATTGTATATCAATATTTTATACAGGCAACTAAATTGTCTATATCTTATCAATATTAATAATGTTAAACCAATTTTTTTTTCTTTTTACATAATCTGTATCAAATAACTACAAAAACAATTACGAAATATGTAAAAAAAAAAAAAAAAGTATAATCAATAAAGTTTAATGTTAAAATTAATCACTTAATATAAGCCTTTAATTTAAAAATGAACTTCTTTAAAAAATAATTATTCATTAACACTGCTCTAAAAATTTTTATCTTGTTACCTTAAGCCAGGGGTCCCCAACCCTATGCCCGCGGGCACCATGGCACCCGCAGATCATTTTATATGTGCCCGCCACTATCTGAACATGATAAAAACTTATTTATCTGATACAAATAAATTTTATTTTTAAAATTTATTATAAATTATTCTATTATATTGTAATCAAATTGTAGGGCATACTATACTTTTACAGCGTAAAAATATAAACGTTAATTATATGTTAAAATTTTATTTTTGAAATAAATATTTTTTTGTACATTATGTGTATTAATAACAATATCCAACTATAAATTTACATTGAAAAAATAAATGGTGCCTCCCACCTGGTTAAAAAAATAAATGGTGCCCACCACCTGGCCGGTATTATAAAATGTGCTCTTAAGTGCAAAAAGGTTGGGGACCCCTGCCTTAAGCTATAATTACAAATAATTTCAGAATTATTATTTATCATTTTTATAAATTAATGCAATTCTTAGAATTGAATTAGTTTTTTTAGCTAGGGCCTGATGTGATGTGATATGATGTACTGACCAATAAATAGATACAGTAGTGGCATCTATCAAAGAAACACAAAAATATCTACAAGCATTTTTCTTTTTTCGTTTATTTAAAAAAAATCACTATACATTATTTACAGAAATTTGTAAGGAGAATTAAATAGTCTTAACATAACTAAAGAACTTTATAAATACCATTAATATAATAAGCCAGCTTTCAGAGAAACAAACAAGGAAAATATTATGTAACAGATATTTCAAATAGACAAATTGATCAAATTAAGAAAAAAAGTCTCTGTAAACTAAAAAATAATTAACTATGTAAGTATACAAAGTACAAAATTGTCCAAAATAATATTAACACAATATTTTTATATTATTAAATAAATAAAAATACTACCAATATAATATCTTAGTTTAGGTGCAGAATATAATGAAATGCAAAAAGGGATTGCATAAAAAACTAAAAATTAATTTCATAATCCTATAAAAAGTGGGACCAGATCTGAGTTTAGATAGATAAAAATATAAGTTTCCAATTAACTAAAATATTTTATTGTTCATGAGTGGCCAAACTTCATGTCTGTAAGAATCACAATTAAATTTTTGAAGTATCCTTCAAAAGCAAATATTTGATTCTAACTTTTTAATAATGATTTATTAATTATTCAAAACATCAAGAAAACAAAATTAATAAATAAAACAAAATCAATAAATACTTCATTATTATTTATGTGAGTATATCTAATTAACAATAACCTTAATCTCTGTATATAATTTATTAACAAAATACAATAATTGCATAAGATGATTCATAAGTTGTGTTTGATGATTTGATTTTACAAAGCTTATTGTTGACTATAATGATTCAAAGAATATATCCAAAAAATTGACATTAATTTACAAGCACATAAGGATACATAGGGCAATAATTCTTTATTTTTCTGCATACAAATTAAAAATAATAACCTGTATTGTTCAATTAAAATAGTGGAAGTTGTTGTTTGAAAGTCAAAGTAAAAAAACACACTCATCAACATTGATATTTTGCAAAGAATAATGACACCATTAACAAAGTCCAAAAAACATGGAAAAATACACTCTAACAATGTGTTATATTTCTAGAAAACTGTAACAATAACACCATCAAAATTGAAATATAAACAATCAGTATAAAATTGCCTCCACAAAAGAATAAAGCATATATGGTTTCACAATAAAATGTAAATATAACATGTTAATATATATTATATTAGGATTTTATTTTAAAAGTTTTGTGAAAGCCACATTGAGCTACCTAAAAAGCTGAATGTGACTCATGAGCCTGAATTTAACCTGAATGGCTATAGTATCAATATATTAAAGGAGACTCCACTCACTGTAATTTAACCCTTAAACCGCTAATTATATTATTGGTTGTATGAGGTAAAAATCAAATCTTTTAATTGGCCAACTCACAAACTGAAGACAAAGCCTATTGTTAAAACATATTCGCCTATAATATTAAATTCAACTCAGATATGTTTATAAAAAGTATATTACTAATTTTTCAAGTTATGAAAGAAAACAAAAGTTCTTTCAAAAATAAATTTCTATTTATTTATTATAAAATATATTCAATTTCGGCAAATATAAAGCGAATGTCTAAACAAAAAAGTGCTGACGCAAACGCTTTTTTTCAATTTTACGTTATCGAAAAGTAAAGATTTCTTTTTGCTAAATCTTAAATATTTTTACTAAAATCTTCAATATTTTTCGAAAATAATTTTATTTTTTTGGTATATTTTTTAAAAAACTAGTTTAATTTCTCAAATTATATTTTTTTAATACTTAAATTGCATTCGAAATGAAAATCTCAGTGTTTTTCTTTATTTTCTTTGATCAGGCAGTTTCTTTGTTCTTTCCAGCCAATCAGAATGTCTTTTTCTGATGAGAGCTGGATGGCAACCAATTACTGACAAGGTTCTTTCTTTGTTTAGTTTAAAATGCGGTTTTTTTGATTTTTTACTTGTAAAATAATTCGGAAGAGGGCACCATCTTACAGAACTTTTAAAAACCTAATCAATACCTGTCAAACGAATATTTTAGCATAAGAACTGGCAGAGTTAGAGTGATGTCAGATGTTGACGAGATGCCTCGTAAGAGGCGGTTGAAGAATTAATAAAAATGTCCTGCTAAAACAATTATGCTGGAACTGTTGCTTTCTGAAGACAACAGTAGATATTTAAAAAAGCGTAATAATCAATAAAGCAAGCCATATGTAATGTGACATTAGTTTTATAAGCTTGTATTTACAAAAATGTAATACAGAGAGTGTACCAATAGTTCAAACAAGCTCTTAATTGATAAGTGCAGTAAGACAAAATATTTAAAAGCTCCTCACTGAAGTGAGCCATAAGCTTGAAACCAATTGGTCTGGGGATAAGAGTATTCTGGATGGAGATTTTAAATATTTTCTCTTACCGCATTTATCAAATGAAAGCTTGTTTGAATTTTTGGTATGGTATCTGAATATTCTAGCTCCTCATTGAGGTGAGCCATAAGCTTAAAAATAATTGGTCTGAGGACAAGAGTATTCCGGATAGAGATTTTAAATATTTTCTCTTACCATACTTATCAATTAAGAGCTTGTTTGAGCTTTTGGTATGCTCTCTGTATTACATTTAAAAAAGTTATATGTCTTGTAATTAATCAAAATATGCTCACATAAATATAAATATATAAAGTCAACATAAACAGCAAACAATATATGCAGTAACAAAATACATAATGATGGTAATGTTTAATTTAAACATTAAATAGTAAATAACTACAGAAGTGTTTCCATTATTATAATGCAATTTTTTTCTCAAGTAAAAACAGCTGAAAACATAACTTTATAGTAATTAAAAGTTTTTCTGTCACACTTCCCATTTAATGAAAAACTTGAATTTTGCAGCCTACAAAAAATATTTTATATAGATTTCAGTTAACATTATGCATTATTTCTATTTAATATATATATATATATATATATATATATATATATATATATATAATATATATATATATATATATATATATATATATTAAAACATTAATTTTGATGCCTGTATTCCTTCAAAATATAAGTAAAATTTAAATTTGATATATATTACATTTAAATTTTATATTAAATTGTGAGAGAACTGAATGGAATTATAGGATTTATAAAAAAATGTCTCATTTTGATTATTCAACGTTATATCATTATATAGTTGACAAAGATGAAAAGGAATGTAGTCGAAAGTACTTCTAACAGAATAAATTGAATTATATTAATATTACTGTATTTAATATATATTAAACTTTACATATATATATATTGAAGCAGTCGATGTCTAATCATCATCAAGCTTCATGCTTCACCATCTACATTAATCTCCTGTGAGGTCAGCAATTTAGACCTTGCTATAAATATATGCTATTCACTCACACACTGTATGCCGAATCATTAGAAAGATTGGTAAACTTAATTTTGTTTAGTAAAAATGAAACAGTAGTTTGAGTGATGCATATATATATATATATATATATATATATATGTTCAACAGATCAGACCCATAAAAATATCTGGCTTGCTAGGCTGAGTTTGAAGACTTTACCGGTCTGAAAAATTCACGTTTGCAAACTGATAGAAACGTTTTGCATAAACACTTGAGAGTCAGTGTTTAGATCTAGTTTCTATACTCTATCCCTCACTGATGAGAGCAAACCAGTTTGAAATCAGCTGATCTGGAGGTGAGCAAATGAAAGAGGTAGTTAATTCTGACTCTTTTTTCGTTTATGTAAACAAATTTTACACTTGTTCGGTGGTTTTGGTAAAACGCCATCTGTTGAACATAAATAACAAGTGATAGCAAGTTACGTGAATAACTTGTTTTTGTTTTTCATAAATGTACCTTTAAAGTTTTCTTGCAATGATATATATTGCAGAGACTTTGATTATGTGGTGATACTGAACTGAGATCAGACCCATATAAATATCTGGCTTGCTAGGCTGAGTTTGAAGACTTTACTGGTCTGAAAAATTCACGCTTGCAAACTTACAGAAACGTTTTGCATAAACACTGGAGAGTCAGTGTTTAGATCTAGTTTCTATACTCTATTCCTCACTGATGAGAGCAAGCCAGCTTGAAATCAGCTGATCTGGGGGTGAGCAAATGAAAGAGGTAGTTAATTCTGACTCTTTTTTCGTTTATGTAAACAAATTTTACACTTGTTCAGTGGTTTTGGTAAAACGCCATCTGTTGACATAAATAACAAGTGATAGCAAGTTACATGAATAACTTGTTTTTGTTTTTCATATATATATATATATATATATTATGACTAAAGCAATAATTTTATTGCTATGTTTATTGCTGGAAAATACATTTGCTTATATATTTGTAATTATTTTTATATCTGTGTGTATTTAATGTAACAACAAAGAAAATGAGGAAGGTTTGAAATACTGAAATAATCTTTGTTTAAATTCAGCTTGTTGCCTTTAATTAAAATTGTCAATCACAATTAAGTCGAAAACAAATCGTTTATCAGTTGTTGTCAAATGATTTAAAATAGCTAAAAATGGTATTTCAAACTTTATCTGTATAGAAACATGTTGTTAATTAAATGTTGTTTGTAAGGGGATTATAGAGATAGTGATCACAATTCTTGGTGGGAAGAGAGGGTATAAAAAGTAGCCCATAAGACCTTTGATGATTTTAGTTAGTTGCTTTCACTTGATGAAGTAGTTAGTTACCTGGAGAGTGGACTTTTACATTCCTGATTCAAAAGTGTTGCCAGGCTATCATTTAAGAAGTCAAGAGAAGTTTAGTGCAATGGAGCATGAGTAGTGGAGCCATCTGCCTTTCTTCCTTCTTCTCAGAGGACTGTCTACATGCTGTAAAATTCCATCTGATAGGCCATATGAGATGACATAGAATTGCCAACTTGCCTGCCTGCCTGCTGCTATGCTGATATCTTAGGTAAAATCATGTAATTTAGAGCTGTCTTAATACGAACATTCATGGGTGATTTATAATGTGTAGCTAAATTAAGTCATAAAGCCATTTATGATGTTTTGTTAGTTTTTCTCATAAACTCTCTCTCTATAATCCCTTATTAATACTTATGTAATTCTAAATATATGTTGCTGTCATGCTTAATTTATGTTTATATAACTTTATGCGGCTCAATTAAATATATACAACTTATTTTGTTTAATATATATATTATTTTCTCTAATATGTCGGTATCAGTCAACCTCACAACTTTAATTAAATTCATTAGTAAAATTATATTCACTTGTTTATTTAAAATAGAAATCATTCACTAGGTTGGTTGTATATCTAAAAGTATTTTATTGTAGATGCCTATTTTACTTTGTTGTTTAATTTCCATTTTAAAAGATCGTGAACCTTAATATAATTATTTCACCTTTTCTTGCTGCTGCCTGAGGGCTAATCCTAGCAATTAATACGTATATGGGAATCAAAATTAAATATAAATTTTGCTAGTTTAATATTATAAGTCAAAGTTATTTTTCATTATGATTTGTTAAATGACTCAGAATTGAAAACAGGTTATTGCACAAGAGGTTAGACCGTTTCCAAACTTTAAAATAATATTATTTGAAAATTATATTATAAAAATTATATTGATGTCCAATAAACATTGCTGACATACATTTTTTTTATTCTGATATTTATTTTTCCATTTCATGATTTCTTTGTCATTGGGGCATCGGAAGCATGAAGCTCCTGTCCTACTTTTCAAAATTGTTCATAATCAGGGACACTACTCCCAGTGGAATGTAAAGTTTATGATGTTTATGTGCTGTGAATGATAGCACATCCAGATCTGGGCTCTCAAACCCAGCCTCTCCTTTGCTATCACTCCACCAGAATGCGTGGACATATCCAATCTCAGTTTGTTTCAAATATTCTTTTAAAATGATAAAATATCCACAATTGCCATAAGGCCTTATTTCTTTATTGTATACTAGTACCGTTACTTTGCTCTTTAATTTGATCACCATCCGCCTAACCTTAGTAAGTCACAATGATGTGTTAAAGATAATGATTCATTTCATAAAATACATTTAGTATGTTGATTTTAAAACTGCTTTTATTTAAAAAAAACATTATCGATTCCCAGAGACGTAAATCAATTTGTATAATTTATTCTCGTAAATATTGTGCATTGTTTGCTTCTTATTTATACTTATTCTAAAGATGCTATGTCCAAACAATGCCTATCAAACATATGTAATGATTTTAAGATTGTAAATAAATTATTGAGACCATACATTTATATTGATTTGTCAAAATGATTAATGTTAAATTATCATGTATTTTTCTGTAATCCGAATCTGTTCCGATCTTGTAGATTGTTTTGTACATCCACAGCATTTCATTTGTAAACATTTGTAAATTGGCAGATTAACCCTGCACAACTTATAACACATTCTATAAAATTATATTCATGAAATAATTGATGTAAAGGGGATTTTATAAATCCCAAGTTTTCAAAATGTATAAGATCATTCCAAGCATGAAGCAATTTTGTAACATATATATGCGTTTTCTACATTTATTAAATATATATATAATTTCATGTAAATCCTGGTTTGTTGTTTTTGAATTATTTTCTAGTTAATATTTAGAACTATTTTCTTTAGCTAGGAGCCTAGCATTAATAAATAACTATAATAAATGTAATTCCTGGGCTACTCCAATCTCGATCATCATCATCAGTCTGATCTTATGCTCTACTGCTCTGCTTCTGGGCATGAAATTAAAATAATTTTACTGTATCCTCTTTATTGTTGTTCATTGGGTCAGAGATTCAAAGAATAGGCAAATAGGTTAGAATTCATGATTGCTCCAGACCTGTGTATCTCGAGCATGATCGGATTCAAGGGACTTTTGCTTAGGAGCTGAATCTTGTTAAGTGAGCATACTATTTTGACTGGTACAATATATATATATATATTGAACCGTGTTCGAATATGTGGATTCGAATCACCGGCCTCTTAGGCAGAGAAGAACATACTCGGAGAGTATGTATGCCCAAACGATAGCTATAAAGTATATAACTAACATTACATTTCCAGGACATAACTTCTTCTCGACTGTTGAGTTCAACACCAAGTTCAAAGCACTTTTTTTGTTTGTGTATAAACACGGGTGCCAGCTATCTATTCAAGGATGAATAAATAATGCATTTTAAGCAATGGCCACTAACTCAACGCCTAAATTCACGACTAGCTCAGTTGTTTGTAATCACTAATAGATTATACTTAATTAGTGATTAAAAGAATTAATAAAAGAATTTGTTAAAAAGAATTGATAAAAAGAATTGACCGACAAATATAGTTTAATTTTAAAGATAATTTATTAACTAACATTTATTTACTAAATTTAAACATTTTATAATTCTAATAAAACACATGCATATTTTAAATTAACATTTCTAAATACTTTAAACATTCCTATAGATTTAATAACAAAACACTCTAATTTAACTAATAAATATTGATATAATGACCACACACATATTAACTCATGCACACACATAATTATGATAATAAAGGACTACATGGCATTTGAAATTTAATCACACACATCAATAGTTCATTTATGTATGATATAGAGTTCATATGATTAGACTCTTGAAAGATTCGTACGAATTAATGCAATGCAATGGCTATTACAGTATAGAACGAAATAAGCAAATGTTTTTACCTAGGCTTTTTTGAATGTTGACGTAGAATTTTGTTCTTTGGAGGCTGCTTTCAGTAAGGATATTTCCATTATAAATGCTTACCAGCTGGCTGGGACGTTTCCTTGCTGAGTTTCCTGATTTTCATGATTATTGCTATCGGAGACAAATAGATACTGACGGAGATTTTCTAAGATGTTAAGCTGGCATTATTTCACAGGCAGATCTGCTGTTTTCTCGGACATCTGGGCTGGAGATAAACGTGCGTTCCAAAATATTCTCAGCACTGCATTTTGTTCTTAGCTGACTCAATTAATTTCCGAACTGGACTCTCTCAATAACTTTGTGAACTGATTGTCTCAACTCAATTAATTTGTGGAATGAATTACTGTCCGATAAAAAAAGGTCTATTTATACCTGCGCCTTGTTGTCTTTCTGATATCTCCAGCAAAGATCTGTTGTCAAATTCCTTACCAATTAATCCTTTGATAAACGTGTTTTGGAAGATTGCTTAATTAGTAATAGCCATGCAATAAAATGCGTTGTTTTATTTTAATTAATATCTAATAGCCATTGCCGTGTTTTTTAATGATAATCTTCTTTAACTTTCACATACATTTTATATATTTACAAAGGTACATATATACGCACATATATTTTTAATACAATTTACTATTTAGTTTTAACATTATTTTTTCTTTAATTAAAATTGAATTTGTATGTTTTAACTTTTTCAAATTATATTTTTACTAATACTAACAAAAACTCTTTACTTCCTTTTACAACCCTTAGTTTCATTTCTCAAACCAAGACTCCCCCTCCCCCCTTTTGACTAATTAATTGTAGCTTTTTTTTATTTCAAAAACTAACGCTAGAAACTATTTAATTCTTATCTTTTTCGAAAACAAGCTGCAATAAATTCTTCAACATTTAATTTTATGTTTTTCTTTTATGAAAGATTACTTTAATAATAATTTTAGATAAAAATTATATGTGCCTATATCAATATAGGTACATACGCGCTGTTAAGATTCCACTTTATTTAAATATTCCAATCGTTAGCCCAAGTCACTAGCTCAGCGGAGACACAGAGATAAAAATCTATATCTTAATTTATATCTTAAATATCAATAAATAAAAGCCACTGCCAGAAATTAACACATAAAAATATTTATTTACGCACATATAAAATACCATTTAAATTTTGAGGAATAAGTTTAACATTTTAGATTTTTATATTAACTTTTAATTTTACATTTAACTAAGTTTCAATGAGTTTAATATTTTATTTAGATAGTCAAGTATGAATAGACTACATAGATCTGCATTTGAAAAGAAAATATTCTTCCCTGATTTCACCTTAGGCAACAAATTTCGCAACCAAACTGGCGCCAATCCATCTGATACATTCATGTATTCAATGTAGCATGATATGACAACACAAAATACTATACTGTCAGGAATGTACATCTGATCAGTAAGTAGATTAGAGAAGACATTGTCTCTCCACCAACAGGAATGTGACATCTGTTGGCGAGTAGAACAATAAACAAAAAACTCCATAGGAATGGACTGCGGTCTTCTGCCGACTTACAAACCCATCCATAGGCAAACAGAAGGTATGTGGCATATATATGCAATCCTGCCCAAAGCGGATCTCATAATACATATACTAATTACACAAATATATCCAATCCATTGAGCCAATTTAACTACGAAATGAATAACCTAAGATTACCCTCCCTTAATATAACTTTACAAAACTATATAGCCATTCATGCCCGGCTTAAATTTAACATTTAAATACGTTCGCACAGATTTGTTTAAAAATGTTGGGTATAGATCGGCTGCACAGATTCCATGGTCAAACATTCCAAATTAAACACAACCGATCAAAATACAAAGTCAATCGATAACGTCAATTGCAACAGGGAATACACAAGGCCCCATGGTATTCATCGTAAGATGCCCGCATTAACATCGTTGACCTATATATTCCAATCGACTGTGAAAACCACAACATAATCAACCGCTAACAAATCTATGCAACGTCTATACCCAACTTAAATGTAATGCATTTAATAATTTCTACAATAAATATTACTACAAATAAAAATAATAAAATGGAAATGATTTTAGCAAAACTTAACTATAAATTTAAACAATCAATTATTAATTTGAAAATCAAATAAGAGTTCATTTTAAAATTTAAATTAGCTGAATCTTTAAAAAAAAATCAATGACGAAAGTTCTTAATTACTTTTTTTTTGTTGTTAATTTGTAAAGTTCATAGCTCACGGTAGAAAAGTCCAGGTTTCTGCTTTTAATTCCCACGATGCCTCCATTGGAAGATAATGTTCTGGAGATGGCAATAGCTGGTTCAAGGTATCACAGTCTTTTCATTTTTCCTTTTTAAATAGAGAGTGTGGTATGTGCGTCCTACCACCTCTCAAACACACAACGCTGGAACTGCCGAAAAAACTGTATTTCCCTTTTTATATTATCCACACAGATTCAATCAACAAAACGTCACTAATCCATCACTTTCATTAGGGTCCAAGCCAAGGCTTAGTGCTTCCATTGGTCAAGCTAATTTCTCTTTTTTCTTATCTATCTTTCATCAGATCATTTTAATTATACAAGAGCCCATGGCTAGCTTGCTTTTCAAACAATTTATAAACAATCATTTCCATTTACAGATTACAAGAATTAATTAATACCTGTTTTTATTTTTAAATCTTATACGTTTTTTTTTATAAAAAAGTACGTTCAAATACTTATTTATTTGTTTTTTTAAAAAAAAATATTTTTAAAGTTTGGCATCTGTGCGAATGTATATACGTTTAACAAACCTTTTAATTTTAGCGTTTAGTTTTTTACTTTTATTTGCGAACTTTTAAGTTTTTATTTTAAATTAATGTAACGACATATTTATATATCGTTACAATATATATATATATATTAAAAAGAGGTTGCTTCAATGACAGTTTAAAATTTTTAATTGTTATTGATATTGGTTATTTTATTTGCTGCAATGTAATTCATTATAATGCTTTTACTTGGTAGGTTGTCATGAATCATTTTGGTCTTAGAATTTCATATGGTCATGCAGCTGTGTTTGTTTACTATTTATTGCATTGACTTAAAATGCTGTTGTGGACTAGTATTTTACTTTCTTTTATTGAAAGCTTACTTTGTGCACAAACTAACTTTTTCTTACTATACAAGACTTATACATAAATTGATTAAATTGAAACAATTCAACAATCAATAGAAAATATAATAATAAAACTTTTGAAATTGCACCTTGCTTTTGTAAAGCGAAGTTCATATTGTAATGTTTTCCCATGTCTGATTAGATCTGTGTACACAATAAACTGCATGAGTTGATCAAGTTATGAAAAAGAAGAATGTTTCACTCTTATTTCTAAAAACATAACTATATTTCCTGATCAACTCTACCTAGAAATTGTTGCAATTATGATTGCCAACCAAATCAGTTTTTAATTTATAATTGAGGGCATCAGAGTCATTAGACTCACTGATTCTGCATCAAACATATAACTTAAAAAGGAAAATGATTTTTTTAAAATAAATGGGTCATAGTTTACCTTAACAAATATTATTTTCTAGATATTATTCCCAGGGCATAATTAATAAATATTGGCAAAGGGTAAGTTATACATTCCAATTCTAATAAACTAAAATACATTTCTAAAATTAACAATGTACAAATGAAAAAGTTCATGAAAACAAAATATTTTAAAATATTTTTAAGGTAAATAATTAAATAAAATTGGATAGTACATATGCCAATCCAGATATTAAATCAACTAATTAGATAAAATAATTAACATCACTAAATAATGTTCACCTAGAAATTTTTTCCATAAAGTTTCTTTAAAATGACAGTTTTTTAATACAAAAATTAAAAGTCTATATCAGGATTATATTATAAGCTTATATGAAGAATTGTTTGAAAACTTTAAGTCACAATCAGGGTATGAATAATTTTAGCTTACTGGAAAGTTTACATAGATTATGGGTTACCATGCATGGTTTTTTTGTGGTAGAAAAAGTTCATGGCCATCAGTTATAAGTTGATCTTGGTCTGTCCTAACGGCTAGATCACAAAAGCTTTTCTGGTGTCTATCTTCAAGAACAATGACAGCAAAATCCTCAGTCCACTCCAACATGCAGAATTATTTTAGTGTAAAGTGGTCCTGGATATATATTGTTATCCAGAACCAACCAAAGGGAAAAACAGACAGGATGCTTATCAAATTGGTCTTTACTTTTTATACTCAAGGTCCAGTTTTCAGACTTTTGCTGTGATGTGTAAATTAATAATCTTATAGATTCATTTTCTTTTTATGTTACAAAGTTTTTTTCCATAACAAATTTTTTGGCCATCTTTAATTAAAATCCTAATGTTTCTTGATTGTAATTTTTGTGTGGAATTCCTTTTGTTCTTTTCAATTTTAACTTTTTTTTTTTTAAATCAAAGTAACAATTCGAAACAAAAATCAACTCTCATTGTACATTTTTAAAAAAATAAATTATGCTAACCAAAAAAAATTTTAAAGTGTCCTTTTTAAAAGACTTTTCTTTTTTCGTTTTAGCTTTTAAATATATTACTGAATGCCGATATATTTGTACCATATATAAATAAACAGTACATATCACTGGGATCAGGAGATGAAAATAAAATAAAGGTTTAAACTAATTTTATTCTTAAGTTTTAAGTCTGTATTCGGGTTATTTTTTTTTTGTATTAGCATGCTGGTATATTTTGCAGATTCATTCACAAGTGATGTGTGGCTTTAATGCTCACTTTTGGGTCTAAAATAGCAGAATTTGCACATTCACGTGGGTCCTTTACATTCAATGTAAGACTAAGAATAAGAAACCCAAGACTAAGCACATACAAGCATTGCTCATTTTTTTGAGACTTATTGGTTCATGGTGCTTGGTCAGCCCTTCCATTTCTCAGGAACCTGCTGTTTTAAGATTCATAGCATTTAAGGACGGTCTTATGTTATCTACTGCATATATAAGAGCTCAGGGCTATGCTTTGTTTCCCTCTCCAGTATCCACATACCCAATCAAATACTTGTGACTTAATATCTACATCAGCCGTGATCGTGTTTTTTTAGTCATATTTAAAAAAATATTTTTATATTTGTATAATCAGGGTTTAAAGTTGTATCTCAGGTAGTGGTTTGTTTCAAAACCTTGAATTGGGCTGCCATTGTAATATTTTTACACATCTGACTCATCTGTATATGCAATAAACTGTGTGAGTTGATCAAGTCATAAAAAGAAAAATGTTTCACTCTTATTTTTAAAAACATAACTATATTTCCTGATCAACTCTACCTAAAAATTGTTACGATTACGATTGCCAACTGAATCAGTTTTAATTTATAAATGAGGGTGCCAGAGTTGTTAGACTCACTGAATTTGTGTCAATCATATAATAACTTAAAAAGGAAAATGGTTTTTTTTAAATAAATGGGTTATAGTTTACCATAACTAATATTATTTTCAAGATATTATTCCCAGGGCATAATTACTAAATATTGGCAAAGGGTAAGTTATACATTCCAATTCTAATAAACTAAAATAAATTTCTAAAATTAATAGTGTACAAATGAAAAAATTGATGAAAACAAAATATTATTTTCTAATGAATTTAAAATATTTTTACGATAAATAATTAAATAAAATTGGAAAATACACATGTCAATCCAGATATTAAATCAACTAATTAGATAAAATAATTAACATCACTAAACAATGTTCACTTAAAATTTTCTTCTATAAAGTTCCTTTAAAATGACAGTCTCTTTAATATGAAAATCAAAAGTCTATATCAGGATTATATTTTAAGCTTATATGAAGAATTGTTTGAAAACTTTAAGTCACAATCAGGGTATGAATAATTTTAGCTTACTGGTAAGTTTACATAGATTATGGGTTACCATGCACGGTTTTTTTGTGATAGAAAGAGCTCATGGGCATCAGTTATAAGTTGATGTTGGTCTGTCCTAATGGCTAGTCACAAAAGCTTTTCTGGTGTCCGTCTTCAGAAATGATATCAGAAAAAGCCTCAGTCCACTCCAAAATGCAGAATTATTTCAGTGTACAGTGGTCCTGGATATATTTTGTTATTCAGGACCAACCAAAAGGAAAACAAGACAAGATTCTGATCAAACTGGTCTCCCCTTTTTATACTCGAGATCCAGTTTTCAGACTTCTGCACGTTATTCTTATCGTGACGTGTAAGTTAATAATCTTATAGACTCTTTTTCTGTTACAAAGTTCTTTTTTATAACAAATTTTTGGGCTATCTTTAATTAAAATCCTAATGTTTTTTGATCATAATCTTTGTGTGGAATTCCTTTTGTTCTTTTCAATTTTAACTTTTATTTTTTTAAATCAAAGTAACAATTCGAAACAAAAATCAACTCACGTACGTTTTTAAAAAAATAAATTATGCTAACCAAAAAAAATTTGAATGTGTCTTTTTTTAAAGACTTTTCTTTTTTTGTTTTAGCTTTTAAATATATTACCGAATGTCAATATATTTGTACCATATATAAATTAATGGTACAATATAAAATAAAATAATCATGTTTATTAAAGAAATTCAATAGTACAAAAGTTATTTTAATATTAATTTAATTTTTCTCAGTGATGAAACTTTATTCATAAAAAAATGTACAAATACAGTTAAATAAGAGGTTTACAAAGAATGATAAAAATTAAATTCAGGAGCAGCATGGTGAAAGGGAAAAGATACATATGGAAAGAGAAAGGGATGTGGAAAAGTTGTGTATTAACCATTAAAGACAAATGAATGTTATAATTGGGAATTATTTAAAGTCTAGAGTTTGAATATGAGTATCATTTTAGAAGTACAATATTGAGAAATCCAATTTGTGATGGATAAGTAGAGAATAGGAAAACACTTGGAGATAACAACATTGGAAATAATAAATTTAAATAAAATGAATCACTTGCAATTAAAATCATTAGGCCAAACTGTAGTTTACTTTGCAATAATACTTTGATAAAATTGTTTATAACAATAATGCTAAAACCACTATGAATAGCATTTTTTTCTTTCTAGTAAATGAAAAAATCAATGTTGGCATACAATCCCCACAGCACCCTTATCCTAGCCCCCCTCCCCTCAAAAGAACCAGGATTTAGGGTCTCTGTGCTCTTCCCCCCAACAACCAGACTTTCTTATTCAATCAGAAAAGTTGATTGTAATGAAAATTTTAATTAAAAGGTACAATTAGGAATCTAGAAATCAAATATTTATTGTGTTTTAGGAGTAGAATATTGGGAAATCCAATTTATGCTAGACAAGTTGAGAAATAGGAATACACTTGTAGATAACATAAAATATGGATTAAATCCATCTACTGTTCAGTTCTTCCAAATGGCCTCAAATATCTTCACAAGAGAGCAATCCTGAATACTTTGGAAAAATTATGGAAAAACTATGGAGAACAAGGGAAAAAATTCAAGCTTCAAAATGTCTCTGCTGAAAACCATTCTAATCCATCATGAAAATCACATGAACAGCAAAAGGCCGGTCCTATTAATAACAACATTGGAAGTAATAAAATTAAATAAGATGAATCACTTGCCATTAGAATCATGAGGCCAAACTGAAACTTATTTTGTAATAATACATGGATAAAATCATTCATGATGATAATGTTAAAGAAGTGCCATAAATAACATTATTTTTCTATCTTGTAAATGAGAAAAATAACATTGGTAATGATCACCACAGCATTTTTTGTTGTTTTGGTTTGATTATGGGGGGGGGGGGGAATAATAATAAAAAGTGTGTTTGTTAGAAGTATTTTTTTGTTTGGATTAAATAAAGAAAAAATGGGTTTTTTTTTTATTTTTGAGGGTAAAATGAATTTTTTTTTTAATTATTGATAGATAAAAAAGGAGAAAATAGATGAGGAAGTGAAAAATGAAAGAGTAAAATAGAGAAAGTGGAGGTTTGTTTTTGTTTTTTGTGGGGGGGGGGAGGGGATTAGATATAAAAGATAGAGAGAGAAAAAAATGTGTTGGGGAGGGGGGGGAGAAAGTTGGGGAATTTTGAGGGGGGGAGGTAAAAGAAAGGGGTAACAGGTTTATCTGGGATAATTGCTGAGATATTTTGATTCGTTTAAGGAGAAGCCCTCATCCCAGCCCCCTCCCTCAAAAGAACTAGGATTTAGGCCTCTGGGGGTCCTCCCAACAAACAGATTCTCTCATTCATTCAACAAAATTAAGTGAGATGAAAATTTTCATTAAAAGGTAAAATCTCTGTAGAAATCTTTTGTAATTTCAGTGGCTGCCATATGTTTACACAGCATTTTTATAAAAGTTGAAATTATTCTTACTTGTGATTAGATTGTTGGTGTAGCTTATATATGAAAAGAAACTCCCCTTTATAATAGGGATAATTTTAAAAAAATTCAATTCCCTGAACTAGAAAAAAGAGAATGAAACAGAGCCAGAAACATGTGATGTGATATATTTTGGCTTCTCCTTAAATGAAGTCAAGAATATCTCAGCAATTATGCCTAGATAAACCTATTAGCCACTTTATTTTCCATCCCCCACTTTAAGTCTTCCCATATTCTGCCCCATCCCATTTCCACAACATAATCTTTGTCAACTCTATGGCCTTTATATCTAAATCCCCCTTATCTTTTCACAACCCCAGCATAAAAACCAATAACTCACTTTCTGTATAATCACTTTGTTCGTATCTATTCTCCCATAACTTCATTATCTGTACCTTTTCTGCTTTCAAGCATTTACATTCAATCAACAGATGTCTAATATTTTCTATACCTTTCTTACACAATTTGCACACTAAATCACCCATAGTTTTCCATTTACATGTATATTCTCTTGTTGCTAAAGATCCTGTTTGAGCCTTAAACAATAAACTACTTTCCTTACTATTATCATAAATTAACTCGCATCCAATGTTCTGTTTACTCCTATATATATTTAAACTCTTCTTACCCTCCATACTAGTTCTCCATCTCTCCAACTCCTTGGCTCCCTCTAGTGAATCTTTTGCATTTTTTTATTTCTGACTTTCTTTTATTTAATACACATTTATTTATTGCAAACGTAATTTTTTCATGTTCTTTTATAAACTAGAAATTGAAAAATAAATGCATCTAATCTATTTGTATGGATTAGTCACTCATTTAGTCAATGCCTGGATTATATAAATCAATCAAGTATACAGACCAAAGAAGACTATAGCTACATCTCAAACTGATTAATAAAAAATAGCATGTCATAATTTAATGTTACAATTATAATTGGAAAATAGCAAAGCCTGCATTATTTTATTTTTGATATAACAACTTTATTTTATAAAAAAAAATAATTAAGATATTTCTTTAAGTAAGAGTCTTTGGTCTATTTTAACTTTAAAACTTTATTGTTTTGGCAGCTAAGGATTCCCAATAACTAAAATCAAAATTGAATGGAGTCCAAAAAAGAGATAATTTATTTGGCAAATTTATATTATTAATGACAATTGCAAACATATTTATCATCATCTTTTTCTACCATTAAAGATCCATACTTCATTTTTTCTCAGCAAGACCAAACTGATTCATGTCATTGTCACCATTTGATAGTTTATCATTTAGTATTAACATCATTCATGACAATTTTCAGATGTTTTTCTGATAAAAAGTATTTTGTACCTCCTTATAGAAATCCTCTATATCAGCACAGTGAGACACTATTGAAACAAAAATTTGAACTATGGACATATGGTCTGTCACTAATTTGGATAGTTCATCTTGTCACTCTGTGTGATATACAATCTCTGTAAGTTATTATTCAATATTTGTTATAATGTGTCACATTCTGCTTATAATATCTGTGCATTTACACTAATGTACATTCCCATTATTTAAATCAATTGCCTATTCATATTTTTTTCAACTGAACACAGTCCAAGTATTTTTCATTTCCTCAAAGTATATTTATAGCTTTACTTCTCACTATATGTAAAATCTATAATTGTTAATTAGAGAAGATATAAATTAGTATTAAAGTGTATTGGCTAAACGTTTTCGAGGATCCATGCCTCATATTCATAGCCTTCATAAAATGTATAATAAAATATATGCAAATACAAATATTCAAATAAGCTAGTATTACATAGCCCATTTCTTCGAGATCTCAAAGCAAGTGTCTTTTCTATTAATGGCATGGATGTTTCCATTGATGTAAAATGCCTCCTTTATTTTTCTTTTGTGATCATTTGATTCTGAGCACAATATTATGGGATTGGCTGGTGTGAAGTTGTGTCCATATTGTTTAGCATGCTGTAAGTACTTAGGTAAATGTCATCATTGAATTGCAGCATAGTTCTGCAACAATATTCTTAGCACTCTTCACATTTGTCCACCCCTACTGATAACATTACAGCCTTCTAAGAATAAAAACATTAATGGAGATTTGTTTGCCATGATAGAAACTTTTTTTAAAAAAAAGTTCATCCTCATATATTCATGTTCTTTCAAGATTAATATTTTCTTAAAATCTATCAGGCAACTGAAAAGCGAGATCATGCTCCTTGATTTGAAACTTAGAGATAAGAACCAATAAATTTATTACCCTGGTTATTATATGCTGTTAAGCAACCCATTCCTATACATATTCTATATAAATAATTTCTGAGTAATAACAATTACCACAAAAATATGAAGTGAAATTTAGAATTTGTTTTGTCTAGTTCTTTAAGCCATCAAAAACAAATCAATGTATACTATTTAGGTTATGAATCAACTCTGTTCTAGTGCCACTAAAATACTACTTGGTTATAAATTATATGGTTCTCAAAAAAGTATATTACTGATTGTAAGAGTTATACATTCAGTAAGTTAATAAACTAGAGATCCTTATTATGAATAAACATTTGCACAAATAAAATAATCATCCTCATTAAGAAAGAAAATCATTCAGGACTTAGTACTATTGTTTAATGACGTATTCAAAATACAAAGATCCTTGAATTAGATAATTATTATCTCATTTCATGTTGTGAGCAAAAACTATTCAAATAATTATTAGGTTGAAAAAGATCAACTGTCAAGAAAAAAGATCAATTCCATAAATAACAAAAAAAAAAGACAATAAATAGTTAGAAATTACCATTGATAAATAGAAAAACTAATCCATAAAAACAAATAGTGATATTAATAATATTGAAGAATTTTTTCACTTCTAATGCTGACATTTAATGCCTCAGAAATCTTTCTTCTTTATGTATTTTAAAAATCTTAAATACATTTGTTACATTTTCATTTACCATTGTCAAATTTTTTCCACTCACAACTTTGATGACATCCATTTCAGATAAATACAATAATGTAAAATAAATAAGAAATCAGATATATTAATCTTTAACTTAGGTTTAAATTTATATCTGTGCTAGAGATAATATCTAGTTTCGATAATGATTAGTGATAATCATTATTGTATTTATCCGAAATGGATGGCATCAAAGTTGTGAGTGGAGGAAGTTTGACAATGGTAAATGAAAATGTAACAATTTACTCTAGATAAATACTTTTTATATAATAAAGATATATATGAGAGATAGTGACCTGGGCCAACTGATGAGTGCTGGTTCAGCACAAAATGCATTTTGGGGGATCATTTGTCTTTTATTATATCTTTATTTAAGTGAATTTAAAAAGAATGGGGAAGTATGGAGATGTTTATTATATCTATAATATATTTGTTCTCTCCACAGTATTCTATCCTCAATTATTTCTTCCATTTGAAATAGTTAATAATTCTCCTTTTCAAAATTTGGAATATTATAATCTTAATAACACAAATGACTTGTATCTTTTACAAAAAAAAAATCCACTCTTATTTATATTTTAAAAAAGATTTACTCTCCAAATCCATCTAGTCCACCATGATGTACCTACATCATAATCACATCCAATACCATTATTTAAAGATTCTAGTATTAAGACTACATTTACTAAACCAAAGTGTTTAGAGACTAAATTCAAAACATTACAAGCAGTTTGTAGACCAAACATTGAACTATCAAACTAATAAAAAATGTAACTATTTTTCAAATCTTTAAAATATTTATCTATGATTTGTCTAAAAATCATCTATAAGTTGTTCATTCTCATGACCTTTTATGTTCTCAGTTTTAACTATACATAATCCATAATGTTTCAATATTTTGAGCATTAATAATGATATCTTTTCCTAAACATATCCAATCCATATGTTTATCACAAATTGAAATCTTTTTTTACTATTGGAGTTCATATAAATAAATTTACTATTTCCAATAACTTTAATTTCATACTTTTTTTTTGTCAAAGCAATGAAATTTTTGAAAAACTGATCCTGTAGTCAGAATAAAATTATATAATAAAAAAAATTTTTTTTCTCATTTATGGCTTATATAACAGTCACAAATATCAGTGGGCATATAAGTTTTTAATATTATTAAATAGTCTTTGATTTAACTCAAAATTCCAAGCATAGAAAATATCAAGTTAGACTGCAGATTCAATCCAACATCATGGTCACTGTTTTCAGACATCTATTTATTGTTCTCAAAATAATAAATTTTTATAGTCATTTAATTATATTTTATTTCCTTTTACAAGATGCACAAAATTTAGCAGCCTCAATCTTAAAATCTTGACAAATTACTAACATATCATTCCTTTAGGTTTTAAAGTGTTTCTTTCACAAAAAGTTTGTACATTCAATTACACTAGTAGTGCTTGGTAAATTTATTTTAATTACTAATAGTCTGATTGTTTTGTTATCATTATTGATATCACAATTTTTACTGAACTAATTAGAAATATATGAACCATTTTTAAATCACATATTCTAGGTTCTTCCAATTTCATAGTAAATCTCTAATTAAAGCAGGTTAAATAATAGCCATCACTGTCATTATATAACACATGATTTGAGTTAGAGATGACTCTTCAGACAGCTTAGAGAGAGAACCTGTCATCATTTTGCTGATACACACTGTGAATAACTTGAATATCAATTACTCATTAATGAAAAAGTCATATATTAAATCTTAGAAGTAGGGTCATATCAATGTGTTTGTGATTCCTACACTTTTGCAAAAAGTGTCAAGGTTCACCTTTATTAATAATAAAGATATTAATAAAAATTGAAGCATTGAAATACAATAAATTTAGTTAATCAATTAAAAATATAATAATTTGATTTCTGCTAATATTTTAGTTTTTTAATACAAATTTATTATTGGAATGTTTGAAACTTATCTTCAATCTACTTTTTTTTTCTTATGTGTCATAGCATCAGCCAGGAAATGAACCCACTAACCCGGGACAACTGCTTGTAAAGCAGCTGTCACTGACCTCTCGACCACCAATGCCTGACATCTTCAACCTACTTTACAACCATTTACTATAAACATGAATCATCATTGGACACTTTGTGGTATAGCACTATCAGTTTCCAACTTTTGCTTTCAAAATTGGAACTAATACACTAAGGCATATATATATGTGTGTGTGTTCTATCCAGGCTATTATCTTGAACATCAAAACATCCTAAAATGTTGAACTATGAATAATTAACTGTCATAACTATGTACTTATGATAATAGATTGATTTATGTATATTGAAATAGTGTTTCATTGCTCATGCACTTAGAATAGACAAGAATAATAAGACTTTAGAATAGTTATTATTGTCAGTATAGAATCAAAGTGTAGGTAAATAAATTACTTAAAATATTAATAATTTAAAAACATTAATAAGTAAGTTTAATATTCATTTATATGAGTATGTGCATGAACGCTAATTTAAAACAATAAATAAATAAATGAAACATAAGAATTAATTATATTCATTCAGTACTAAAAGAAAATAAATAACCATTTCATTTTCTGTTTACAAAATATTTAAATGAAAGAAACCAATTTTTTTTTCCTTTTACTTCCTAGAGATTAAAATTGTTTTAAATTGATAAAAATGTTCGTGTAATTATGAATATTTTTTTATGCAAAAAAAATAATTGAAATAAAAGAATTCTTTTGTAATAGCTTATCAGTAAAAATACAACTAAGAATGAATTGTTTAGATCATAGGCCATCAAGCTGGTTCTTACCACTCCTTAATGGGCCTTTAAAGTTTTGAGATAGTCAGTATTTTCCAGGTGTTTAAAGAAAAACCATTCATTACTATTTTTGTAGAGTTGTTTGTGCCTTAAATAAATTAATTTAATATTTTCATGTTCAAAATAAATTAAAAACATTTCATTCTTTCAAAGTGATTTAAATTTGTTATTCACTTTGTATTATTTCTCTATATCTACTAATGTATTCTTTGTTGTATAATTATTTCCATGAGCAATAAATTAGGGTAGGTAGTAGAAAAATTATACGGTTAACAAAAATACAAACATGGTCAGTAAGTAAAAAAAGTTGACCTATTATTAAAATCAAAATTTTGGAGGACTAATTATCCATAGGTAATATAATTTTAATTAAGGCTTTAAATAAGAACAGACTTGTGAAATGTTACCTTGTGAAAAAAGTCTATCAGTTTATTGTCTTTCCATATTATATTTCTCCATGGAGTAGAGAAAGATTGATTCCCCAAATTTTCTAAAAACATTGGAGCATATTCTAAATGCGATCAGTCTATAGAATGAAGAGATTATCAATTTTCTACTTACTGAACACTATATATGACTCCAGAAAATGACTAATTTTTTTTTGGTAACTGAAGTAAATATGAAAGTGAACCTCATTTAATCCTAGGTAATCTGAAGCATCACAACTACTCAAAATGGAAAAGAAATAAAAAAATATCTTTTGGAGAAAGTTTTGCTAGCAAATCAACATGTAGTTATATATTTGTATGAGCAGAAAAAAGTAAAGTAAATGTATTATATTTATTTTGATCTATAAAAACTCTAAAAAAATAATAATAATCATAAATTGCTATCTTTCTCTTGATATATATATATATATATATATATATAAATTGCTATCTTTCTCTTGATATATATATATATATATATATATAAAGTCATTCATGGAAATATTGTTAGTTTTAAAGTTACATTTTTTAGAAGTATTTATTTTATGTATGCAAATGTTAATATTTATGTATAAAGTCTTACATTTTACGTAATGATTTATATTATTATTTGATATTAGGAAAAAAACTTGTCATGGAAACCTAATATTTTTTTTTCTATAGCCTCTACATAATTTTAAAATAAACAATTTTAAAGAAAAGTTAACTTATTGGTATCCTGTTTTAATATTAAAAGAGAATGACAAAAAAAAGTAATAGCTTTTAATTAACATGTAAAATGCTTTATGTTCAATGTCATAAAGTATGATTTAGTGTTTTTTAAAAAATTAACTAATTATAAATGTCCAAATTGAGGGTTGCACCAACAACAATGGAATGGATATATGTGTACATTAATACTGAGTATATGCGTATGATTTTCTTTTTACTCATTGTGAAATTTAAATAAGCTTAATCACATATACATTGCAGACAAATCAATATGTGCACTAAGAGTAAGTAATAATTATTTAATAACTAATTGACTATTTTATATTTATCCATGAAAGCAATAATTATTTTTATGGGCATGTTCATGTGTCAATTCATCTCTGCAACAAAGGTCAATTATGAAATATATTATGAGGTATATATAAATAAAATGATTATAATATTGAGAAGTATTCAGATTTAATATTAAATGATTAAGAAAATATTTGTGTCAACACTTATACCATTTAGTTAAGAAATAAGTTTTGGAGTTAAATAACAAAGATGATATAATTATGTTCCATGAATGTAGGTTTTTTTTTTGGTATAAAGTTTTGTTAATATACGCAAAATAGTATGAAGGAAGTTATATTACATAAATACAATAAATGATGGTAGAAGTTAAATAATAACGAAGATACAGCAGTAGTTTTAAAATGTTTCTGAATTGACAATTTATTTGGTGTAAAATATTCATATTAGCATGAGTATTTTGATAACACATATAGAAAATTTACATATTTAATGTTAATTAGCAGTTGAGATTTAGCTATATGACTGCAATTATTTATTGGTGCATTAGGATCATGCTAATTTATTGTTTGCTATTTAAATATAACAAAGTAGTGGCGACTATAAACATTAAAAGTTTTCATACTTGCTTAGGATAAATCATCTTAATGATTAATATACATAATGAGATGTCATTGTATGAATCTGCATAGAATTGTTAAAATGAACAAATGTTGAGATAAATTACATTCTACCAACATGACTTGGTGAAATAGTTACAATTATTATATCTGAATTAGAATAAAAGATAATATAGTAAAAGTAACGATAGGTAAAATTGACATTGAAAATAGAGCTATATTTAAAATTGAAAATCAATTATAAATGGGAGGAAGTGAATTTATAATTATTTGTATCTGTTCAATATTAACTTACTGATAAATTATATATTTATATTTAATCTGTTTGCAGTTTAATTTTATGGAAGCAAACCTGAATTAGAGATGAAAGCATCAACAGAATAATCAAGAAAGCAATATTGTGCTAAAATACAAAATATGATGTAGTCTGTGAACACTATTTGGTTCTTTATTAATTACATAGATGACACAAATGTAGATCACCTTTAAAGTCCACACACACACACACACACCTATCTATTTTTCTTAACTCACTTGTCTTCAGAAGTCAATTATGCATTAATTCTTCCCAGAGGCTGATTTCAATAGATAGACTGGTTATTAAAAATCTATACTTTTAAGCAATTTAGTTTTGTGATATAAACAGATGCTTTCTATTTTTTGGCTATAAAATTTAGAATAAACAAATATAAAATAATTTTTTTTATATGTTTCTAAGAGCAGTTGTCTTCACACAGCCACAAAATGCAAACTTGAGTAAACCATGAATAACAAATAATACAAGACTAAAAAAACTTTTATCTCCAGACCAAATTCTGACTTCTATTTTCATTAATGGGTATTAGCATTCAAAGCTAAAGTTAATGCATTTATGCATACGATAAAGTTTACTACTCTTAAAAGCATATAAAAAATGTATATCATGTTAGTAACAATCTTTCTAGTCAGCCAACAGATAAGGTTCACAATCGTCATACAATGATATCAGCAAAAATTGATTTGGTGCCAGATTTATATAACTAAGAAAATTAATTTACCTGGCTTCAACACCTTCGAGTTTTTGAATTTCAAAATATTTTCTTAAATCATATAGTCATAAAAAGCACCTGCTAGATATTTAAGTACAGTAATTACAACTTTAAATTTTGGTATTCATTAATAAAGGCAAAATCTCGAAATATCTGGAGATTATTCAAGCTAACAACACATGGATCTAATGTGAAGTGAAGAAAAAGTGCTCTTGTAAACATAAAAGTACCTTATGATAAAAAATTGTTAAAAGTTGAAAAAAGTTAAAATCACTTTATACTCTGATAGAAAATATATTTATCCATCCACCTCCTACTGCAATTAAAAAAAACAACTCATAAATAGTAAGTAGAGAAAATTACATTATTTTATAATAGGATACTTTTACATTTATTTACAATTATTTAAGATTATGAGTATCATAACATTTTTTTATGAATATATACTTCTCATAGAAAAGATAAATAAATATAATTTTATCTCATGAAATTATCAAAACTTTCATAAAAAATATTTTCAACCATTTTTTTTCTTGAAACAGTATACATATATATGAGGAATAAATAACATAATAACTCTGTCAAATAATGTAAATTATTCATCATGTATAAGTCTTTTTCAAATTTCTATTTCTATCATTGGATTTATTAATCATAGTACTGATAATTTGAGGTTAAAACTCATGGCCACAACTACTTTCATGATTTTAAAAAATAAAATTAACTTGGGAATCACTTTTAGATTTTTTTATATTGATAAATATGCTGTTGCAATCATGTTAATATATTAGTCTTTGTTTCACCATAATAAAAAGCATTACAACCAATATCTTTGCAGGCAATTGAATAAACCACCTCATATCTATTCATTTCTTCCACACTATCCTTTGAATTATTTATTAGTCTATTTAAACACAAAGGTGATTGAAATCCTATATTATAATCTTTACCAATTATAATTTTAACTTCATATTTACAGATAACACATAAACCAAAGAAATTCACTTTCTGACTGTTTTATTTTTATATCCACTTTATGTTTAAACTTCACATTATTATAAAACAGCCTCAATTGCCTGTTTTCTTGTATACCATGCTTATTAAGTTATCAATATATCTCTCAATATCCCTTTTTTTATCTGCCTCAAATTTATAAAGATGCAAATTGTGATACAAAAAACATTTTGATCCAGCCATTTTATAATTTAAAGGAATATCTGATGATGGGTATATAAAAAAAACCTTACATTTAATAGTGTAACAATTATTTTATATCAAACACATTACAAAATCTATATATATTCACATCTAAATATTTTAAAACTCCATTATACTCAAAACTCCATAATTTATGATAAACCAAAAATTACTTTTAACTTATCAAACATTCTCTAAATACTTGAAATACAAGCACTCTCCATATACCTGGAGCCTATTTTTAAATATACAGGATTTGAACTCAGTCTTTCAAGCACCCTTCAACTATCAACACCATCTCATACCATTGATACACATGACCAAACATGTAGAAGAGATAAATAATCACCAATATCTGTATTTTGTGCTGAACCAGCACATCAGTAGGTCTGTCATCAGATTTTAATGCTACGGATGAGTGAAGAGTTGGAGTAGATTAAAGCCTGTCCATTAAAGTATGATTGTTTGCTATCTTAATATAAACTGAGCACTGATTATATAATATATGTGTGGAAAGTAATAATCTGGACTAACTGATGAGTACTGGTTTAGCATGAAATATGTATATTGGTGATTATTTATCTTTTCTACATGTGTGTGGTCATGTGCATCAGTGGTATAAGATATTGTGGATAGTTGAGGGGTGCTTGAAAGTTTGAGTTCAAATCCCCCTATATTTACAATTAGGCTCCAGGTATATGAAGAGTGTCTGTATTTCAAATATTTACACATTGAGCCTGCATCCTTCCCATCTCTCTTCTATGTATTTTAAATGGATGAGGTCCTATACATGAGGGGCTAGAGTGACTGAGGTCAATATGAGCATGGCAATAATATTGGTATCAACATGGGATTTGAGCTTTCTATCATCAGATTTCAATGGTGTGGATAGCTGAAGAGTTGGAGATTGGAGTAGATTGAAGTCTGTCCATTAAAGTATGAGGATTTGCTATCTTAATATAAACTGGGCACTGATTATATGTATGTGTGGGAGATGATAAATTGGACCAATGGTGAGTGCTGGTTCAGCACAAAATATGTATATTGGTGATTATTTATATTTTCTACATATGTGTGGTCATGTGTATTAGTGGTACGAGAAGATGTGGATAGTTGAAGGGTGCATAAAATTCTGCATTCAAATTCCCTATATTTACAAACATTATTATAATGTCATTAACATATTTTCTGTTTACTAAATTATAATCTTTTCTTACAAATGGCTCTTTAATACATTTTTCCATTTCCAAAATGTTACAAACTACACACTATATCACTTACTACCAATCCCATCAGCCCCAACCATTCTTCATTTGATAATAATCCTTCCCATATCTTGCAGTAATATCACTATTAATCCAATCCAACACTTCCATAATAAATCTGGTTTTACAAATGTCTACATTATAATCTAACAATATAAAAAATCTAAGTGTTTTTTTTCCATAGTAGTTGTGGTCATGAGTTTTATCCTCAAAACATCAGTACTGTGTATAATGAATTGAATGATAGAAAGAGGAAGTTGAAATATGTTTGGTTTATTGTGAAGTCTAAAAACATTATCAATCAGTGTAAGACTAGTTTTCCACTGAGCCTGCACTGGAACATTAACCATTCAGTTCCAATATGTTGCCATGATCCTGGTACACTGTACTGAAAGCGGTTGGCAAAATAGTATTAGAAGTTATAATGTTTTGAATTTTTTCTATTCTGATTGTCACATTTATACATGAAGAATAATTTATATATATGATAAAAATGTTATAAATTTGTCCTGTTAAAAAAAATACTGGTATTTTATTCTCTAAGCTGGCTGCCTGTAGCAACATCTCTGACACAATAAATGTCTTATGTCACAACAAAGTTATCCTTCCCCACAAAAATTTTAAGGTGGTATCATGTCTATTGAGGGTAATAACATGAAACATGAGAGTGTTTCATATAATAACCCATAACAGAATAATATTCTAACATAAATTTTGTTTTTACTTAAACAAAATTGCTGTTGAAAATGATGTATTGTTGACAAGCTAAGTTTGCAAAGAGAGCAGTGAATATGAAACCATGAATCCTAGTCACATTTCATGTCACAAATTGTGGATCCAGACAAACACATATCACTTTAAAATATTTGTGGTAAGGTGAACTATATTTCAGAGATAATGTTGCAGTCAGGGTGGAGGCAGAAAACAGTCACTTTTTCATTAGAACATTCTGTATATAATGATTAAGTATTTAGTTAATCCCTATTTTACAATAGGAAAGAAAGTTGATATTTTTTCTCTCTGAGAAAAGGACATTAAACGGTCTTTATTCAATGCAATAATCTTGTTAAAAAATTCAAAATATTTTAATCTCAGATACATTAATTTATGCAAGTGCATATTATATGTTAAAAAAATTAAATAAAAAAATTTTTTTTCTATGGTAAATATGATTATGCTCTGCTAAGTGATTTATGATGTGAAATCATCAAGTCTCTACATTTATCTTACAATTTTAAAAAATACAAATGAATGATTTTTTAAATCACCCATAAGGCATGCCTAAGATATTTCAAGAATTAATATTAAAGTCATGATAGATTAATGCATTTTTGTTAGCTAAAAATATTGCTATTAATTAATAATGCATGTTATGTACAAACACAAATTAACCTTCATTTAATAGTGCTCAGTTACATTAGTTCATTAAAGAAATCTTTTCTGTTATTCTTCTAGTTTGTTAATTATAGACTTATCTGTTATATTATAGTTCACTGATCATAGGCCCCTCTCAGTTATGCAACATGTTTGCATTCTAATCATGGAAAGTTACAGACAATAGTAATATTAGTTAAATACATTTTTATGTGAAATATTATATGAAAATCTGTAAACTTGACATTTGACAATAATTTACAATAATCACACCAAAAAATTTAATATTAATAAAATACAAATTATCTTATAAAGTCATCATATCCCTCTTTATTAGTACTGGACTTTGCATGATTCATTTATTACATAATTCATACTATATTCAACATACATATATATATATATATATATATATATATATATATATATATATATATATATATATATATATAATATATATATATATATATAAAAAAAAATCTTGATCTACTATATTAAAAGCTTACAGTTTCAACTGTAAAATAATGTATACACTTCAATAATAATGAATGTTCTACACTAAAGACTATATACTCTTGAAAGTAGGATTTAAAATACATTTGCCTTTATTTTCAATAAATAACATAATCCAAAAAATATTTCTAAAAAATAAATATCAAAATTAGATGAAAAATTCAATATATTTGGCATGAGTGATTAGACAAATAAACACATACACAAATATGAACCCTTCGTTTGTATAACTAGTATTTTGAAAAAAAAAATTAATACAATTTGTGTGTTGATGTTATTGCTAACAATCTTTAGGAAATATCTACTTATTAAAAGTTGGAGATGAATTTTCATTTGTGAATTCATTATTATAAACGGCAATAAAAGTCTTGCCATTAAAATGAAAAGATGTATTATTAAGTGATTATTCTATACATTTATATTCTTAATCTTTTTAAAAAATTATCATAAACTATTATTAATAGTATTTTACTTAGCATTATATTTTTGCATTATTGATCCTGTCTGGCTAATTGTATGTCAATCATGAATTTTTAAAATACCTGCTTCTCAAACGGGTCCATAAGATGTGTTTGGATAACAAGTCTAATTTTTTTTGACAGCAGTCTTTTATCGTGCCTATTTGAGCCATGAAAAGCACAATATTTGTTGAGATATGTATCCAACTCTACGCAAAAATGATTTCCACTATGACGCAATTGAATTAAAACACTCAGTTTGAAGAATAAATAAACTACATTCAGTCGAAGTGGAAGCCATCTTGTGCTTCTATGCAAAAATATACTTCACTGCTAGGAAATGTTCACTATATAATCACTTAAATATACATGTATCAATTAAACTATAACTTTATCTCATTACTGCATTTCATTTACTTATAAAACATTGAGCGGTCTTATATTAAAATACAAGTTAAATGTTTTTTTATAAAATAGAAAAATGAATCATTTCTCTGATAAGCAAAAAAAATACATTATAAAAAAGGGAGAATCGCATCCGTTTAGCAGATTTTTTTATCTGAAGAGGAAAACATAACTCCCCTCAAGGTAGTAAAATAGTAATCTTTAAAACGTCTTGATTAATAAAATGTGCGTTTTCATGACTTTTCCAATCACTTTTAATAATTGCTTTGCAATCACACAATCAACAACTAAATACTTGAGTAATAATTACAAATTTCTCCAGTATATTTGTTATAAAAAAACCTTTTGTTTTTATATAAAAAGAAATGAAAAGATTTTTTGTACACTTTCATGAATTTTAAAACTATCTTCATCAAAAGTTTCAAATCCTCATGAAATGCACTGAAAAGAATGGTCTAATGACTGTTTTTAAGTGATTTCCATCACGTCTTGAATTTACATAAGGGGCAATCAATAGTTTTTCTCCTGTATGTATTCTTTCATGTATTGTGAAATGTATTTTCAAACATGTTTTAAATTTGCATAAAGTATACAGAAAAATTCTCTCTCTTTAATGCAATCTTCCATGATTTTTATAAGACTTTTATCAGAAGATTTGAATTCCCACATAGTGCATACAAATCGTTTTTATAGTGTGCATCATTTCATGTTTTCTAAAATAAATTTTACTATAGGTCTTAAAATTACATACAATGCACAAAAAAGATTTTTGCCATGCAAGGCCTTTTTCATGCATTTGCAACAAACCTTCATCAACATACTTGTATTTACATGAATGGGAGTGGAATTATTTTTTGTTTTTCATGTCTTTTTAAATAATTTTCATCTGCATGCTTGAAATCACACATAGAGAATTGTAATGGCTTTTTCTATAAATGTGTTCTTTTTTTTTTAAGTATCATAGCATCGGCCGGGACGGAACCCACAACTCAGGCAACTGCCTGATAGTGTAAGGCAGTCATGCTGACCTCTCGATCACCAATGCAAGACAAATGTGTTGTTCTTTTATGTATTTTTAAACAAGTTTTAAAAAAGATCTTAAAATCACATAAAATACAATGAATAAGTGATTCTCCTAAATGAGTTCTTTCATGTATTCTTAAATAAGTTTTGCTCAAAGTTTTGAATACATACAAACTGCATTGAAAAGGACTCATATCTTTTTAATTTAGCTTTATCTACAGTTTTAAATTCACACACAGAGCAAATAAAAGGTTGTTTTCCTGTGCCCTCTATTATGTTTTATTAAATTACTTCTAACTGAAGTCTTCACCAAAACAATATTGAAAAGATTTCATTCTAGGATATGTTTTTCGTGAGCCATTCAATTCTGCTTATATGCAGTCTTCAATTCACACACATTGCAGTGAAATAGTTTTTCATCTGTATGATTTATTTCATATATTTTTAGTTTGGTTTTATTTGCATCTTTAAATTCATACAAAGTTCAGGAAAATTTTTTTCCTCCTGTATGAAGTTTTCTGTGTTCTTTTAAATACTATTTTCTATTAGTCTTAAAAGCCCACCTACTGCATTAAAAAGTTTTCTGCTCGGTATATTTTCTGTAAATTACTTTTATTTGCAGTCTTGAATTCACACACACTCTATCTAAAATGTCATTCTATGTGCATTCTTTCACACAAACTTACCTCAAATAGTATTAGTCCTGTATGGCGTTTTTCGTGTACTGTTAAATTATTTTTATGTGCAGTCTTGTATGCACACAAACTGCATTGACTGTTTAAAGTATTATATTTTCATAACTAAGATTAATATTCCAAATATTGACAAAATGATTAAAAAAAACTTTTCAAGACATATATTGTTAAATATTTTATTGATCAATGTTCATAGTCAAGAAAGTTATTTTCCTTTTCTATTAAGATATTTTGCAAAGTTTTATTAATGTACATTTTGTAATGGAATAAGTATATGCTGTTACATTTCTTTCAAATAAAAGTAAAAATATATATATAAAATCATTCTCAAGTAGAAATATATATAAAAAGAGAATTTAATAATTTTATTTAAATTAATATATATATAATACACAGATATTTAAATTAATATATATATAATACACAGATGGCAAACTAATTATATATATCTTTAAAGTTTAAAATCTACAAACAAGATTGTTTTAATATAAAAGAATAATAAAAAAAAAAGTTGTTAATTAGTTGTTATGGTCTTCGAATGGAAATGATTTTCTATATTGACATAATTACAGACAGGCCCTTAGGTATAAAGTCACATAAGAGATAAATTAAAAAAAGTACTTGTGATAAAATTTTGAGTTCCCGCTCGAAAGAAAGCTGATCAATAACGATGGAAATAAACACATGGCCCTCGGAGAAAAGTTGAGCCAGGCAAGATTGATCCTGGAATTTGATGATAAGAATTCACAAAGATATAATAAAGAGAACTTTGAAGTTGAGATTTAGATTTGGATTGCTCTTGCTGATTGCATGTAATTTAAATATATTTATAATGGTATTGCAGATCTCCAAAATATAGGGGTCAGCAATAATTTACATTTCCCATGTTTTCAACAGCTGAGGCAGTCTCCAGAGTATGATGGTTTCCAGAAACTGGCCAGCAACGGACTTGTCTCCACCTAGAACAATATAAAATGGAAAGAATTTGGAATTGTGTGATGCATCAAGGACTGCAATGATAGACTTTACCTACAAGATTGGAAAGTATAAACTTTTGTTTTAAATGTAAGATGAACATTGATAATATAATACGAACTTTTTCAAGTGGTAATTCTAAACGTCATTTAATTTTAAAAGAAATCTTTTTTGTCTGACAAAAATTTTAAATTATTTATTATATTTTATGTAGGTGTTTGATATCATTTCCATTCTTGTAATTTCTTTTAAATTAATTTTTTAAAAATAAGCATAAATGGCTGCATAGATTCGTAAGATTATGTTAGTTTAACATCTGTTAATTTTGGGCTAATTGTTTCATAGTTAAATCGGTGCCGGTTGATAGATGTACGAATGTTTTATGTCAATGTAATTTTAGTAGATGTATTGGATAATCATTCCCTTGTACCATGTTAGCATACAGGGCATAATACCCACCTGAATGTATAACCCAAAAGAGTAGTCATCATGTTGTCAATGGTCGTAGATATATTTCCTATTCCATTGATTTTCTTACACTCTGACTGGAACAGTAAGCTGGCAAATACTGCTATCCCCTTTTACAGAGTATCTCTTCTTATATATATATATATATATATATATATATATATATATATATATATATATATATATATATATATATATATATATAATATATATATATATAATTTCATTTTGTATCACCAATTGGGTAGTGGGTTGTTCCTGTCTGTTGATGAAATTTATTAATGATCATGAGGAAGATGCTCATTCTTTCCCACCATGATTCTTTATTTCTCAAATGATATCATGCTACAGATGTAAATTCCTGTTAGCTTGATTGTGTTATGCTAATAATCTCATTTTGCATTGGTCACATCAGTATATCAGTAAACTAGCGTTGGTTTAAATGTGAGATTTTAGCCTAAGGTTAAAAGAGATTGAATTGGCTATAAGCATAATCGATGTAGCATATTCACACTTAGTAAAGTATTAACATTGTATTAAATCAATTAAATGTTCCCATCTGTGCAAATAATTCAAATCAAATATATTCACTAGTTAATTTAATTTTCAAAATTTTCCTTTTAATGTGTGTGTGCATAATAATGTTTTGTTTAATTAATTTTGGCAGTAACTCATATATTTTATTAATATTTAAAATTAAGAATTAGAAATTTGAATATACAGTATGATATTTCAAGCTCAGCTTCTCTCTGAGCTAGTGACTGGGGCTTTCGGTTCGATAAAAGAGTAACCTCTCCTGTGCGTATCTGCCTACTATATAAATTTTCTAGGTTCCAATAACCTAATGGCACCTTGTATGGCAAATTAGGTTAGGAAAGTTCCATCGACCATTATAATTTGTATATTCACAAAATATATTCTCTTTTTAAATATATTTTTAACGATGTTATAATTAATTGTTGTTTCTGACTGATAAGACAATAACAAACAGAAATGATCTTTTACTGTTTCGTTTATAAAGACTTCTTTAATTCTAATCTGTTTAGCTTTCTTTCAGTAATGGTTCTTTTCAAATAAATTCATATTTTCCATGCAACTGATGTATCCTACAAGACACTACGTATCATATGACTAAAATACAACACATGTTTGGAAGAAATTTTTATAGAATGTGCATTATTTGAATCATCGTATCTCTATATAAAACAACAATAATAAATATAAACATCATATTTTGTAAATATTTTATAAGTCAATAATGTCATCTCTATTGTAAGGTGACTTGTACATCGCTCCAATATCAATTACACATTTTGTGACCTAATTCGAATCCAAAATCTATGATTGTAACATTCTTTACTAATCATTACATTAATAAAAATAAAATACTATAATTAACAAACCATTAATTGTGATACACATTTAAACCCTAACTTAATCATACTATAAATATGTATCTCAAGTAAATAATAAAACACATACATGACAACTACCCTCTAATAATTATTACCTTGTTAAGTGTGATGTCACTCCAACACCCTACAACAACACTTGAGAAATATGATAGGATAAAGTGAATGCCAGCAAGAAATAAAAATTTGTATTAAAGAAATAGCAAATAAAAATTTTGTTGCTATTAACACATTATATATAATAATCATCATGAATAATCACAAACTTGCTATTTTTTTCAACAATGAGCTTCTTCTCTAAAAAGAGATAAAATTGCTCATCGGCTGAATAACCTGTGAAAATTTACATAGAGAATTCGAATTTGCAATTCAAATAGAAAACTGCAGCCACCTTTGATTTGAAATAATAATAAAAACCAATATCTGAATATCCAAGAAAACAGGAACAAGCAAATAGAATTAAAGCCAGCCAACTGAGGAATTTGAAACAGAAATCTTCAAAATTAAATTGGGGTTATTCGAATTTCCAAAGAGTCTATAATTATAAGTCATAGATTGAAGTATCTAGACTTGAGGATATCCAATAGCTTGAGAAATATTGCAACACGCATTAACCCACAGATAAATCCAATGGCATTGGGATATCCTTCCATGAATACAGTATCCATGGCACTAAAATGGTATGGTAAAATCACAGTTTGGACACAATATGATACAACTCACATATCAGCACTTCAAAGAAAAATTAACAAAGAATAACCAATTTAAACCTACAGAAAATGTTTTTAGAAAACCAGAAATGGAGACATCTTTTGAAATGTCACATTTTGCATTCATACTAGCATCAATCCCAGGTACATGCCACCCAGGATCACCAGGATTCCCACAATTTCTATTGTCACATCTCATTAAACTTGTCACATCTCATCTGATTGAAAACACATACCTGTGCCATTTTGCAAATCAACTAACACAAAAGCTATGCAATATACAAGGGCTATATTAGGATTCAATGGTCCCCTTCATTAAAATTAAGCACCAATTGCCACAATTTCTTATCTGTGGCCAATTTAATGGAGTATTTGGGTATAAAAATTCTGGAAAAGTTTTTAAACAATAAATTTAATCATATATAATACCACAATTGTCACAACATCAGTATGCAAAAAAGGGTTCATAAACAGGTCAAGCAGCACTAATACACAAAACAATCACTAACTCAGTAATTAAAATAAAAAAATATGCTCCAATGGTTGTGCAGTTAGATTTTGAAAGTGGATTCAGTGTGAATCAAAACACTATTAATTCAACTTAAAAAAACAAAACACCTTGCACAATCTTATATACAATTGCCAATCTGCTACTAAACAGAGAAATTCACATTACATTCAATTGGAGATCTTCATCCACTTTTTGCAACAGCCAATCAATACCACAAGGATCTCCATTCAGTACACTTTTATTTACATTATATTTAAGTCTGTTGCTAGAGCAAATTCAAAAAGAAATTCAGGGAATTCCAATTCCACACACCAATACATACATACCATGTATAGCTTATATGAATGATGTCACAGTATTTCTACAATCAAAGAAGCAATTATCTATATTTCAAGAAATCATAAAAAATTATACTGCAATGTTCAACTGAAAATTCTCATCAATAAATCAGCTGCATGGGCAATATTCAATGGTAAATTAAATAGACAGATATATCAAGGAAAACCTAGTATGTTTATGATATTCCCTTTCCACTTGGGCATGAATCAAATGAGAAAGAAAATGTAAAACAAACTTAAAACAAGCAGAAAGAATCACTGAATCACTCTCCAAATCCTACCTCTCAATCAACTCAAAAGTACTATTACACAATCAACTTAATATGACAAAATCACAATAAATTTCATAGAAATCATTTATTACAGCTATTAGCTCACTATGCAACATGCTACTAGGGAAAAGAAAAGTAGCCATCTCAAAAAAAACTAAATCATCCTACAAAATGGAGTCTTGGACTGCATGCGATATTAGTGTTTCACACCCAAAAAACAGTAAACCTGCTTATAGCCATATTTAGACCTTTTCCAGAAGTACAGGTAATAATAGAAATTACATCAACTAATTGGCCTTCCTCACATGTAACTACATCTTGACCTTGCTTGCAGTATATGGACCCATAAGAAACAATATAACACTAAAAACACAAATAAAGACACATATTGGCAAATACAAAACCAAGCAGTGAATAACGAACCCACAGTACTGGAAATAAATAATGATCAACTGTTAAGCAAGTTCAAAAAATGGTGCTTGGAACTAAAATTATTTTGATTTTATCAAACTTAGCCTGAATTCCTAATTAACAACACATTTTATTTGGTACAAAAGATTTTACACAAATATTGATCAACTATGTTTGCTATGTCACAGAGATGAAGAAACACTAACCCATTTCCTATATGATTGTCTAACCCTTGAAAAAGTATGATTAATGATGCAGAACAACTATAGACATAACAGTATCACAATAGGTAATATATTAGCTGCATGCAAATAAACAACAATACCATTAATACATGCAACCACCTTCAGCTTAAACACATACTACTGCACCTGTTGCACATTCCCATTTGGAAACAATCCAAGAAGATATCCCAACACCTACTACAACAAATAAAAAACTCAAGGATAGAGGCAGTATTCTTGCACCACAGGACATTTTTGCAGCAACATGGTCTCTCTTCAAAATGCACTCAGCATTATGACAAGAAATGGAATTAATACTCTTAAAAAATAAATTTTTAAAAAATGAGATCATCTAACACAAACCCATTGATAGCCAATCATCATAACAATGAATGTTTTTTACTTGGTTGAACAAGGTAAGTTACAGAATCAAGGTCTAAACCAATATTAAAAAGAATTTTTTGTATAAATATGTGTAACCCTAGTGTAACCTTTTTGATGTAACCAGCTGATACTCAATAAATTTTTCTTTGAAACATCATCATCATCATCATTACAATAATAATGATACTGCTACTGCTGCCACCACCACTACTGCTACTATACTTTTTTTAAAGTACACTTTATTTAGTATTATTTGATTACATTATATTTTACAATTCGTTAAACATGATTAAAACAAGTTATGTTGCAGTAAAAATACAGAAAGAAAAAAAATATTATTAACATACAAGTTCCTAAAATAACAATAATTCAAAGATTATTTTAAAAAATAAGAATTCTATACATTTTTATCCATTAGGTGATATTACAGTTTATATTTTATTATAAGCCACAGCATTTGGGGCAGGGTGACTAGACTTCAAGTAGTACCATAAATATCAGGAAGGACTAAAGTCTTGTCTCTGATCTTTATCTTTCACAATTTATTATAAAATAAAGAAGAAAGTTTGAAAAATGTTGGATTAAAGGTAAAGAATCATCTTTAAAACCATACTTAAAAACCATAGAGTAAAAAGAACATTGTTATTAGTATGTTTGGAATAAAGTCTCTACTACTATTGGTAATTAGTATAATAAGAGAAGAGATAGGTTATGAGAGTGCAGTATGTATTTAATGCTTGATAATCAAAAAACAAAAAAAATTTTAGTCTCTCTTTCTGTGGCACAAGGAGCATCAATACTGGTGCCTGCCATTCTTTTAGTAAGGAAAAAATTGGTAGGTAGTTCATCAAGGTTGACTTTAATGAGAAAGTCAAGGTATTTTGGCTCCCAGCAATGTTTAAACTTGATAATTATTTGTTTATTGTTGAAGGTGTGTATGGTTTGAGGAATATCAGTATTTTTTTGTGGACAATCTGATAGGCTTGCCAATATTTGATTTTATTATTAAAGAGGGAGAGGATCAGATGTGTGTGATTTGAGATGAGTTTGAACATATTAGAAAATTTCTTCTTTTTATGATGTGATTCTAATAAAATTTTTAATATCTGGGTATGTGGTGATAATTCTGTTAATCTCATTGATTGCTCTTTGGAGATAAAATGTAAAAATACAATGGAGTGAAAGTCCATTTATTATAGTATGTTTCTGCATATTTCTTATACTTATGGCCACTGCTTTCCTCCCATATTAGTTTTGTGTGTAGAGAGTTAATTTACTAGTGAACAAATTAGTATATTTAATTTTTAGCATATAATACTTTGTTTTGGGAATATAAGGATGTTTATTAAAAATATTTTTACATGGATAGAAAGATATATTTAGGCTAATGAATTTATTATAGTTTCTATGAATGGTAGCAAATTGTTTTGGATAGGAGTTCTCATGGCATTAGTAGATAAATGAATTGGAAAACCATGAAATTTTGTGGGTGATGCAGTAAAGAGAGATTTAAATTTGTTACCTGTTAGAATCATTCATGAAGATGATTTGTCTTATTGAATGTTAAAAAAAATTCTTTGGTGTAATACTTGAGGATTGAAATAAGGTCAGGGATATATTTTTTTTTGAGAGAAGGAGAATGATTAGATCATCCATATAGCTTCTATGGTTGATGATCTGATTAATGGTTGTTATATAAATGCCAGGAAATTTATTTCAATTGTTAAAAGAAGTGAATTGATATGTTATAAAGAGTGGGGAATCGAGTGGTGATCCCTGAGGAATAGTTGTGTGGATAGAAACCTAATGACTTTTTTACCATTGAGAGTGATATGTAAATTTGTGATGAGGTACAATAAAAGACTGGGGATGTTAAGTTTTTAATAGCTGTAATAATTATCTATTGAAACTGTGTCAAATGTTGAAGAGATGTCCAATTGAATAGGAAAACGATCCATTCTTTCTAGAAGTTCTTACTTGATCTACAAGTTTTAGCAGCATGATTGCTGTGGTTGTGGAAAACCCTTTCTTGGAAGATTAGTATTGTGATAAAGATGTAAGGAGGATTGCTTGAATTTTATCTTTAATAAGAGATTCTATGGTCTTGATTAGCAAATAAGCTGTAAGTTGGTAAGGGGGGAGGGGGACATGTTTTTTTTTTAAATAAAAAGAACTATGGAGACAGGATATAATTGATCAATTTTAAATATTTATGTGGAAGCAGATTAATTAGATTATTGATTATAGGAATAGTTGAATGATTGAGAGAATAAAAATTTGGGAATTGCATGAGGGTCAGGATAGCTACTATCAGGGATAGAATTTAATTTTAAAGCTATATCAGTTTTGGGGATCATATGATAGCTATCACTTTAACCAAATTGAAAGGAATGGAAAAATGGACTTTTACTGGTTTGTAATTTGTTTTTAGAATAATAATATCTTTTATAATAGATGGATATTTTTAGGTCTATATTCAAGTGTCCATTGAATTTGGTCCAATTGTGTGGCATGGCATTGAAAATTTTGGACTTTTAAACGGATATATATTCAATTAATAATTGCTGTGTGTTTTGTATTCTTGTTTCAAAAAAATAATTGAGCTATTAGAAAATAAATTACAGGGAGTGCTTTTTAATTTATGATGAATGGAATCTAAGTTTTTAATTAGAGAGGTCGGTGATTTATTTTTCTGAGTGTAGAAATGAATGATGGATGTAATTATATTTACAAAGGAAAACCATGCTTCTATTGGATTTAATGTTAGAATGTTTATTTTTTTTTTGAAGAATATATATATATATGATAAGACAGCTTATATATATGATAAGACAGCTTCTGCTGTAGAGGATTTAATTAGCATTCTGGTTGTGTTATTAAGAATTAAGAAAGGTAGGTTTTCTAGATCCATGCTTAAACTAACATTAAGTGCCAGATGATCTGAAAAGATAACAGGGATGAAAGAAGGATTAATTATAAAGTGTAGATCAGGAGAACAAAAGAGTAAGTCGATTAAAGTAGAATGTTTTATGGTATCAAAGGAGATGTAATTATTAAAAAAAACCTTCAGGACTCATACATTTTTTTTATTTAGAAGGTGCAGATATTTAGAGATAAAGTCTGAATAAGACATATTGAAATCTCCTATTAGAATGAATGGGTAGAAATTGGAAGATAGTATAAGATTTAATTGACTAATTAAAATTGATTTATTATAGAAAGTAATAATGTTAATTGTAAATGCAGTGTGATATAGAGTTATTATGCTCATATTTTTATTGAGGAAAAGAATTTAAAAATGTTGAAAGGAGATTTGTGGTGTATTAATACCCCAACTCCTGCAACAGCAGCAGTAGATTGGGAAAGTTTAAAAAAACCATACCTTCCCAAGTATTGTGGGGGTCTACTTTAGTAGTGGATGTATGTTTAATCTCTGTAAACAATATTACATGAGGATGAAATTGATTTATCCAATTATTTATTGCATATAATCTTTGTGGAGAGTTGATTCCTCTTACATTAATTTGAGTAATATTACTTATCGTGTAAAACATTTTTTGTGTTAAACATGTATATGGAATTGAAAATAGTAGTGAGATGATGGTTACTGAGCAAAATTGGGAAATAACAGATATCATTAGAAAAGATAAAATAACAAAATGCTGTGACTTGGATATAGATGGTTTCAATTTCAAGTTGGTATTTTCATGAATTTTGTGATTGTCAATTTTTAAGTAAAGAGTTTTTTGAATTCTTGTTTTGTATTATTTTTGCTTCTAATTTCAGTGATTTGTGCTTTTTTCATTATTTTCTTTTGTGATGAAGAGATTTGTATTTTTAAAAATATGTAAGCAATTTAAGTTGCTCCATTATATTAATGATAGTTCTATTATATATGATGTTGGATTAATTTTGAGGAGTCTTGTTGAGTAGCTGTATTAAATTTAGTATCATTAGTTAATAAGTGATTATTATTTTTTTGATTATCTCATGGTTTTTCTATTAATGTCTATCCCATAAGATATATTTTTTGTTGTGGAGTGTAATAATATCTGTGTTTGCCTAGTCTAGTGGCAGTCAGTAGAGATTTCAATTGGAATATAGAGAGTAGAGGCTTTCAGTTTCTTTTTTGTTGGTGTAGAGGTGAACTTATTTGTGTGTGTTACTGGTAGATTGTTTATTTTCAGTTTGTATGTGTTGTTCAGCTGTTTTTGATTTGCTGCCATGAATTTTTTTTTGAATTTTTTTTTTTTTTATTTTAGCAGCTATATGGAAAGGAGTTTGGTCATCTATTGAATTTCCATGATGATCTGGAGATCATGTTTTCATCTTCAGTATCAGTATTTGCATCTAAGGATTTTTTGTCACTAGTTTTATTTTGGATGTTAGTGGCAAGAGAGGTGTTTTAATTGATGTTTGTTTTAATAGTGTAGCATAATTGATTGTTTTTGATGGAGATGATACTTTTTTGTTTTTTATTTGATACTATTGTAATAGTTAGGTTGTTTTGCTGTTTCTGGGTTGTAATTTATTTTAACATTGATGAGATTTAGTTAATTTTAGTCAACAATTGATATGAATTTGTTTGGGCAGTCTTTAAATGTGCTTTCTTTTTCCCAAAAGAAACATTGTGGGGGAATACCTTTAAAGATTATAAGTAGGGTGTTTCGGTGGAATGTAAAATAGGAATATCCGTGGCATTAATATTTTTGTTTAATGTTAAGGTAAAAGCGCTGTGCTTGTTAGAACAGGTGTGACTGCTTTTTTTTCCAATAGATATTGAAAATTAGTTATATTGTCATATTTTTAAAGTAGTAATTGAAGATCGGTTTCCTGCGAAGTCTACGTAGTAATTTTTAATTTTCCCGTTTAATAATAGAGGGCAATCTATGTCAATATAGAAAAGCATTTTAGCGTTTAAAAAATTAATATATATTTTTTTAAGATTTCTTTTTTTGTGCTTTTTTATGAAACTCAATACAGCGATATCTATTATTTAGATGATTTAGAAATTTATAAATATAGCTCCTTAGGCTATTTTCCGTCAGTAAACTATAAAATTCGTCGGTTGGAAATCTTGTGAGTTTGCAATTAGTGTTTGTAGCAGTTATGATGATTGTTTTGCTGTTGTAGAATTATTTGAAAGATTTTAGTAAACTCTGTGGGAGGGTACAGTTAAATTTAGCAGAATAATAGGCATATAATTCAGGTATCATTTGTTGTGAATTTGATGTGTTTGTATTAATTTGAATATCATTTTCATTGTGTAGATTAAATATGTCGGTTATATATTCCGAAGTCAAATGAACATTATTCTCTGTTTGCGGAGTAATCTTTAACGGCTCTGGCTTAAGTATTATTACTTAATATATTTTTAGTATTAGAGCTTTGATTTGATTGATCTTTTTTATTTTCTTTCTGAATAGTTTATTTGTTTTGATTTAATGTGTTGCTTTTAGATATTTGCAAATTAGAGAAATTTTTAATATCGTTAACCGATTGTAGACTTAATTCTTGTTCGACGTGTTTTCCTCCCGTTTGAATTATATTTTAATTTAATGCTATTTTTTAATTAATAATCTTTTGGTTAATTTTATATATATAATTTTGATCAATTCTAGATTGGGAATTGGAAGTAGTATTAGTGGCGGTTGTATTACAATCAGTAAAGTTAAATTTGGGAGAGATGTCGATTCCTTCCATAATGGCGGAATTCAATGGGTTATTAAATGTCATTGAAATAATAGATATATTTAGGTAAGTGATGAAAAATTAAATTACCTTGTATACTTGAAGCTGTTTAGAAGTTGTTAATATGTCTAATATATGTAAAATAAAAAATAAAATCTTGACTAAGATCACAAAAAAACAAATTTTAGAGAGAGTATGGAAGTGTTGTGATGCACTGTGACTTCTTAAACGGAGTCAGGAATCTCTCAGCCACTATGCCCAGAGAAACCTATTAGCCATTTTACCTTTCATTCCCCACTCTAAGTTTTCCCATATTCTGCTCCATCCCATTTCCACAACGTAATCTTTGTCAACTCTATGGCCTTTATATCTAAATCCCCCTATCTTTTCCCAAACCCAGCATAAAAATCACCCTATCTTTTCCCAAATACAACATAAAAACCAATAACCCACTTTCTGTATAATCACCTTTTTCATATTTATTCTTCCATAACTTCATTATTTGTACCCTTTCTGTTTTCAAGCATTTACATTCAATTAACAGATGCCTAATATTTTTTATTTCTTCCTTGCACAATTTACAGACTAAATCACCTATATTTTTCCATTTATATGTGTATTCTCTTGTTGCTAAAGATCTCATTCGAGCCTTAAACAATAAACTACTTTTCTTACTATTATAAATTAACTCGCACCTAATATTCTTTTTACTTCTATATATATTTAAACACTTTTTACTCTCCATCTCTTTATTAATGAATCTATTCTTTTATCCCATTCCTTACCACTATAACACTCAACGAACGCCATCTACTGACTCCTACGATACTACTATATAACAACAATAAATTACATTTTAATAAAATATTAATTTCTCTATAATGTTGCAATCTTCATAATTCAATAAATAAATTATTAAAAAATTTAGGAACATTATGATTTTTTATTCTAGTTCCTTATTTATTACAATATTTTGAAACTATGTATTTATCTGTTTTCCTTAGCATATTTCAAATTGTTTTAAATATGGTTTTTTGAAAGTACTATCAAAAATTTTTTTCTCTATATTGGTATAATCAAGAATGTGATGGAATAATAAAATATTAATTTTGTATTCATTTTTTTATATATAATTTTTTTCTATTAGATCAGTTATTCTTTTTTGCAGTAATGCTAGTTTATTAATATTAGAAAAGTTTACAAAACCATAAAGTATTATTTCATATCTCAATAAAGATTCACATAAAGATTTATATATAACAATAAGAATATTTAAAGAAAAAATATATTAGATTTTGTAGAATATTGTTATAAAATATCAAAATTTATTAATTAGTATGTTTATATGATGTTTCCAAGATATTTTTTATCTAATATCATTCTAAGATATCTACTATATTTTATTTGTTCTACTTTTATACACTTATTACTATTATATATTGCATCTTATTACTATTATATATTGCATCATATAAACACTTGAGAATGCAAATGTATATAAGTATTTTTATATTTCATATGCGGAAAGCATATTAACATACTTTTTATTTACACTTATGATAACAGTATTATCTGCATTTTGACATATAGATCCTTCAATATTAATATTTCCCAGATCATTTATGAAAGTCAGAAACAGGGTGATAAGTAAAGTACCTTTTTTTGCTCATTACTCAATACATTTAATATTTTTGATACAACATAACTATCATTTAGGTAATTTAAAAAACAACAACTCAGTAATTATCCTCTGTGAATCAATTGCTTATGTTCAATATTGTCAAAACACTTATAAAAATCCAAGAAAATTACTTACAAACAGAAAATATGAACAGAAATAATTGTTAAAGCATTATTTAATTTTTGAATGCATAAAAATACCAGTCATAATATGTAAATATGGAGCAAACTATTAAATAAATTGTTTAAATGATAAGATAAAAAACACTTATTTTCCTAGTACATTGTAAAAATGCATTAAAGATACATAGTCAACATTTATTGATATCATAAATTTGGTAAACCAGATAGTATTAACAGGTAAATAGATTATTAACAAATATTTCAGTAGAGCATAATATTTTATATTCTAATAAAAACCAATAATTAATACCACTAAACATGGATGAGCTATTGATTGTATTAATTCTTAAAACAGGCAAAACTCTCCATACAGTAGTGCCACTCAGTGCCAACCAGAGTAATCAATGGATGCCAGAAGGCTTGTGCATAAAATCCCTATCTAGTGCCTACTCATCCAATATCCCCAGACTAGTTTCTGACTTGTGGTCTTCATCAGTGAGGAGGTTTGTATCTGAGAGCACTGCACCTAGATCTTAGGATCTAATGTAACTGTATGGACAGTTTTGCCTGTTTTAATATCAGTAACATGCTAGCATAAGAAATAGTGATCATGTGATGTTATATTAATTCTTATCAATTACACAAAGCTATGAATATAATCAACAATTGGGTATTGACATTCCAACTCCAGACAACAACAACAAAAAACATTGTAAGAGATTAATTTTAAAGCAATAATTTTCGATTATACTAAGGGAAAAAACAAAATCATGAATATATCATTCAGCTTAAAAGTAAAATATGGTTTAGTCAAAAGGATTCACAATTGTAATTCAATTTTAGATTTGATTTATATGCAAAAATGTAAAACAAAGACCAATGCAATTCTTCAAAGTAGCAACAAAATATTTTTTATAAGAAGCATCATTATAAGTTTATCAAAGTAATAATAAGATGAAAATAAAAATGTGATATTGGTACAATATTATATTATGAAAAATAATGTAGGTAGTATATTAGTTTATTTTCACAGCTAAAAATTTTCCAAAGTGTTAGACGAATGCTCTCATTTTACAAATAATCAATCCTAAAATAATGTCTTTTTTTTTTTAAGAATTTTAACAACGAAACAAAGTTATTTAAATATATTTTATACGAAATGTAATTATTGATTAAAAAATTTATTTACAGATGGCGCACAATGTTTGAAATTAATAAATTAACATCAGCGCTGATTTTTTTTATAACAAACGTATTGAATATAGGCAGAAATAACTGTGAAAAACATTATTGAATTTTTGAATGCAGAATAATTATAATCATAATATGTAAATATAGAAAAATTATTAAATAAATTGATTAAATGATAATCTAAAAAGACACTTGTTTTCCTGGCACCAATGCGTTAATAATATATAGTCTGATCAATTTGGCCAGCTAAATTAAAATTATTGTAAGATTTTTACTCTTTTATATTAAATTATCTTTTATTAATTTTACTTAAGTGAACAAAAGGTGCATATTTTTTATTAGATAGATGCATTTAAAACGTTGCTTTGGAATTAAATTTAGTTTTACATTTGTAATAAATTTTTATTTTACTGTCTAATTATAGAAAAAAAAAGTTATAAAAAAAGTAGAAAATAATATATATATAATTTTAAAGCAACATTTGTATTGGCATAAATGCATTAAAAAATGAAAAAATATTTTTTTATTTTTTTTTTTTAAAGTGTCATAGCATCGGCCGGGACGCTAACCCGCAACCCGGGCAACTGCCTGCAAGTGCAAGGCAGTCGCGCTGACCTCTCGACCACCAATGTAAGACAAAAAAATAATATTTCTTATAGAATTCTTGACAATTTACAACCAAAACAAACTAGACTAGAATATTTTTTAAATGTGAATGTCAGTTATTTTTGTTTTAATTGCCTACTATCAATAATGCTATAAAAACTGAAAAAAAATTATTCTTTCTCATTGTTGAGTGCATTTATGTAAATAAATTTATTCTAAAATGTATATATATATATACACTGTATTACAGTAAAAATCAGTCATATATCACATGACCCATATAGCTTGTATTACCAATATGTAATATATAAAGAGCCTGCTACTAGCTCTAAACAAGCTTAATTATTTTATTTTTTATGATAAATGCTACAAGAGAAAATACATGAATGGCCCCCATCCACAGACAGTTTTCGAGCTATGGCTCTCATCAGTGAGGAGCTAGGACATAAGATTCAAAATATTAACTCAAGCCAAGCATTTATCTAATTCTTAAATATTAAGAAAAAGATCCAAATCTTCAGACACCTACATGTCTTCAAACTCAGCTCTTTAACCAAAGAAAGCATTTGTAGCCTGAATTAGTTGCATAACAATGCTGCATGGATTTTAAAAAAAAGCTTAATAAAATATACTGATCGCTTGATTAATAATTTTTTATATTGTCAAGTGTATGTGCATAAATATTCAAGAAAAGTAATATAATTTACAAATGATTATAGTGAATTATTTTTAGGCTAGTGAGAAAGAGAAATGAATTTTTTTTAAAATTATGAGCAAACTGTAAAATTCCTCTAACATGAGCAATTTTACTGTTTTATAATTTTTAATAAATTCATAATTGTCTTTCAACTTACTCCAAGAAAAGATCTAATTATTTTTTAAATACAATCAATGAAACAAATGTGACCATTCAGATTTGATCTCTGAAATAGGTTTAAATAAATAATTTGCCTTTTTCTTGTAGTAAATTAAATGGCAATTCTGAATTTATTACTAAATATTATAAAGCACTAAAATTGATAAAGTTTGAAAAAGAATTTCAAAGTTTGGACATATTTTTCTTTTATTTCATTTTTCTTTGTCACTAACCTAATTAAAAACTATTTTATAATTATTTGTAAATGTATTATAAGAAATTTGAAAACAAACTTTCAAGCTCTTTTCATTTATCTATACTGTCCCATACAATTGATATACCCGACCACATACATGTGTAAAAGATAAATGATTTCCAATATATGTATTTCATGCTGAATCAGGACCCATCAGTTGGTCCAGATCATCATCATCCTGCACATATATATAATCAGTACTCCATTTATATTAAGATAGCAAATTGAAGCCATTCCATTAAAGCCTGAAAATGAGCTATCTTAATATAAGCCAAGCACAGATTGTATATATGTATGAGAAATGATGATCTGAACCTAATTATGAGTGCTGGTTCAGCATTAAATATGTATATTGGAGATCATTTATTTTTTTGACATGTATGTGATCAAGTATATGAGTTCTATGAGATAAAATGGATCACTGAAGGGGGCTTGAAAGTCTATGTTCAAATCCCTTATATTACAATTTAGACTTCAAGCATATATATATATATATATATACTTGGATTTCAAATTATTCGTAAATCTCTGAATGTGAACTGAAAAAAAATGCTGTGAATTAAATATATAGAATCTGGTAAGAGGTCCAGATAAAAATGTTTTTAAAAATCATTCCAATATAAATTAATAGAGACTTAATTACATGCTGTCTTTAAAACATGTTATGAGAACCTAAGATATTCTGAAAAAGGAAAAGAGAGAAGAAAACTGTGTCATTTGATTCAGTGAAATGATGATAAAAATGCACATAGAAAAGTAGCTATTAAAAAGAAAAACTGTTGGTTAAAACAGTTTCCTTCAGAATGGCTTCCAATAGCTACAACTTACTGACTATTTTAAAATAGCTTTCAATACTCTATTCACTTCAGCAAGTATTACAATATTAGATAGCAAAAGACTATTTAACATGACTGGCTAGAAAACAAAAAAAACATAACAGTCAAAAGAGCTAAAACTAAACAATTAAATCCAGACAAATATTGAAGTTGTATAGAATGCAATATTTTTTGCTTTAAAAAAGAAAATAATGTCATAAGAAATTGACTCTAGCATAAGAACTTTCATATATAATAATACCAAACTTTTCATACAGTAGTACCACCAAGTTCAAGCTTGGAATCAACGGATGCAGGAAGGTTTGTGCATAAAATCCCTATCTAACATCTACTCATCAAACATCCCCAGATTAGTTTCTATCTTGTGGATTACAATGCAACCTTTCACCAGCCACATTTTACCTATTTAATTAATTATAAAGCTAGGAGCCAAGGTAAAAACACCATAATGTTTCCAACCCAAGATCATTCTCCTATATAGTCATATAGATCTGAACTCAGTTCAGCATCCATACATTTTGGTGTTTTTGGTTTTCAAAAATCACAGTCCTTATTATCCTATGGGCAGGATATGTATAAAATCATCAAAGCTGCATGATCACCATTTCATATGCTTACATGTGCTGTTAATAAGAGTACCAAATTCTCAATACAGTAGTGCCACCAAGTGAAAACCTTTGAAATCAATGGATGCAGGAAGGTTTGTGCACAAAAACGTTATCCAGTGATGGTTGTGGCTTTTGAAAAACCAAAAAACACCAAAATGTATGGATGCAGAACTGAGTTCACATCTATATGAGCACGTGAGCTTGGGTTGAAAATATTATTGTGTTTTCATCTTGGGATCTGAGCTTTATAGTTAACCAAATAGATAAAAGGTGAATTCTGGAGAGTTGCATTAGATCCTAAGGTCTCGTTGCAGTGCTCTCAAGTCCAAGGTTTTTCACTGATGCGAGCCACAAGCTAGAAACTAATCCAGAGATGTTGGATAAGTAGGCACTACGTAGGGATTTTATGTGCAAATCTTCCTACCTCAATTAATTCCAAAGACTTGCACTTGGTAGCACTACTGCATGGAGAGTTTGTTACTGTTATTCACAGTATGTGTAAGCCTATGAAATGATGATCACATGATGTTCTTAACTTTCACATATCTTTCTCTAGTGGTACATCATTTCCCATTATCTACTATCATCAAATCTAAAGAGAATACCCACAATCAGAACATAATTGATGAATACTGCCTTTAAAGATTTGTGCATATATATATATATATGATCCTAGTAGATGTTGAACAGTCTTGCTTGCCAGGGAACGTTTTGGAGAAATCATTACGGGATAGATCTCCAAAAGTTTTTAAAGAAGATCATACTCAACGTAAAGATGATTCTTTAGACCTTTCATTGGATGATATAATTCGTAACATTTCCAAACAGAAGAACTTTTTAACAATGACTATTTCTGATGTTCAACAGATTGATGGTTTTGCTGCTTCAGATCAACATATAGATGGTGGTAAAGGAGATCGGGGTAATTTAGAGGTGGGTGTAGTTAACCAAATAGATAATGGATTGATAATTGGCACTGATTTTAATACAATATCTAGCATAGATACAGAGTTTGATATTAATAGGGATTATTCTAGTAAACAACATTTACAGGGTCTAACATTAATTAATACAGGGGCAATCCCTAAACGTTTTTCTAGACGTCTAAATAATAAGCAGGTTATAAGTAATTGACAAACATTACATAGTACATCGTTTCTTAAACTTAGGAAATTATATGATAAATTAGTTAGATATAGACAACGTATTAGTAATTTTGCATATTTTATTAACAATAACATAATTCCTAAAGGCCTCAGAATAAAAATTATTGCTAACATAGACCAATTTCCTAGGGAACATGCAATTAAATGGGATAATACAATAAGAGAAGCATCTGTTGCATTAATACATATTTTGAAAGATGCATTTTTGGTAAGACTTAAATTAATTGAAAAAGAAATTATACATTTTGGTAGTTGTAATTTAATGAATATAGATGAACAGAAGGAATTACAGGAATGGGTTTTTTTGAGAGAGAAGTTATTGGTGAAGAAATTTCATAATAAAATGTATCATTGGTTCAAAGTTATGGGTAATGAGCCAAGATTTGAATTAGTTACTAATCAGTCACAAACACTAATTAATTGTATGACTTCTGATAATCATACTGTGTCAGATATTTCTACATCAGATATGATTCCAATTGATACTGATCAATTATTTATATCATCTTCACATTCGTTAGATTGTGCTGAAATGTTACCATCTGTTCTTCTGGTTTAGCATTGGTTCATAGAGTTACAGATTCTTCTGAATGCACTAACAATATTTTAGTTTCTGGAAATACAAATACTAATAAATCTAACTCAAATTTTTGTAGCAATGACTTTTTATGTTTAGCTAATAAGGAAAACAATGTGATTAATCTAACTAACATTAATCTTAGTGAGGCAGAATGTTCACTGTTATATATATATCATTAAAAACCAGTCAACACAAATAAATAATCTCAATATATATATATATAAATTATAACTTTTTGGGCTGTACCATGTATTGTTTTCCATTAAGCACCAATATTTCAATGGACTAGCATCCGCCATTATCAAGGTTAACTTTTGAAAGAAATACCATTAGATCTTAAATAATAATGTGACTGTGTGCGAGATGAGACATGAGATTCAACTTGAAGTAGTTCAGCATTCACATTATGAGGCTTAGCAAAATGCTTATTTCTCTCAGTGTTTTCATCTATTAATTTTAAGTTAATATTAGATAAAATAAGAGGTTTCCACATAGCTGGAATATGTTGTGCTTCATCAGCCCTATTTAAACCAGTAGGTCTCTAATATTTCAATTGACTCTCTCATGGTTCTTAAATCGTATATTTCCAAATTAGCAAGTATTTTTGTATTGTCAAAATCGGGTTTGTGACCAGTTTCTAAATAGTGGGAAGTAAAAACTGATGTTCTAATTTTTTGATTAAAAGCATTTCTATGTTCCTTAATTCTGACAGTTATGTGTCTATTAGACTGACCCACAAAGCCTCTTAAGCACTGAAAACACGGAATTTCATAAACTCCTTGGTGTTCCAAAAATATTCTGTCTTTAGGTTTATACAAAAAATCAATTTTTTTGCCAGTAGAAAAAGTAGTCTTTATATTACAACAAGATTGTCTTCTACTGATTTTATCAGTAATCCCTTTAATATAAGGTAAAATTACTCGATTAAAAGAGGAATTGTCAATTCTATCCTCTTTTTTCTTTTTAGTATTAATGTTATATAAAGCCTTACATATGATGTTTTTATTATAATTATTAGAAAGCAGAATTTTTTTGTAAGCTCTATTTCTTGAGAAAGATATTCTTTATCAGATAAATTATAAGCTCTAGTGAAAAGATTTTTAGCTACAGAAAAAATTTGTGCAGGATGATGATGAGAATTAAAATTAAGATATCTATTTGTATGGTTGGATATTCTGTAAACTGATATTGATAATGAAAGAAAAGAGAATAATATTTCAATGAAAAATAAATCAAACAACGGTAGGTTATTTAAAAAAGAAATATATATATATATGATCCCCCATAAGTTGCTCTCTTAATTGTGCCTTAATAACAATAAATATATTTATATAAAAGTATTTATAAATGAATGTTTCTTTTTTTTCTTACACACAGAACCTCGGTGAAATATCTCGATGCGTTAGTTCTCTGTTGAAAGTCAGCCAAGATATTATACCGTAGATACTAGAAAGCAATAATAATAATATGAAATACTTAAAGAGTATGAAAAAAAGTAATTTCGCGAAAAATTAAATTTAATCCTTTAAAACGCAACGAAGTCTTGAATTAATCTACCAACATACAAGCTTAAGCTAAAAGGTTTAAAAGAAATAAAAGATTTAAAATAAGTTGCTAGAAAATACTAAATTGAAAAAAATATATGTAAAGTTATATTTGTAAGCATTTAAAAATATTTATATTTGCATACTTGTTATTTATTAACTAAGTTTGACACAATGGTAAATAATTTAATTTGATATCTGTACTTATGTAAAACAATCATCAAATAAATTATCAAAACTACTTTTAACACAATAGTTAATAAATTACTTCTTCGACATTATATTAATTTCATTTACAATTTATAGGAAATTAAATTACTCTACTTGAAATTGAAATTATATGCGCCATATGTTGATTTGAAGGAACTATAGGAAATTAAATACTCTATTCGAAATTAAAATTATATGTATCATATGTTGATTTGAATAAATATTAATTTACTTATAAACCACGTGACTATTTGATAAAATGCTATTTATAATTATTTTATAATATTAAAGAAAAAATAGCAAAATTAAGAAAATTCTTTCGCATTTAAAAAAAAAAAAGAATAATAATTGTGAAACATTTAATGTATATACAATAAGTCTTGATTATTATATCAAATTTAACAGCTTCATTATTGGGGAAGGGGAGCATATTTTAAAATAAATTAATTTTGTATTTAAACTTTTATTATTGTTAAAGAACTTTTAAATGTTTGGAAGTTGGATAACTGAAGTTGAAACTAACACAATTACATAATAGCGATGAATGTAATGGTTAAAGCTTTCAATAAAGTAGGACCACAAAAAAGAGACCTGTTTGCTTGGCGTAACATATATATATATATACTACAGAAACAAATGACAAGTAGAGAAAGTAAGGGAAAAAATAGTTTGGCATTAGAATTAAGAGTATGAAAAAGAGTATAAATAAATAAATAGAAAAATAAGCCCATAAGTACAAAAGTATTGAAAGCAGATAGTTTGAGAAGTTTGTTTTTGAAAAGTTATGAAAGAAACTTCATCGAACGTATATACATAGGATTTGAGAAATTATGGAAGACATGTTGAACGAGAAGTAGAAAATATGTGCAAAAAAGATAGGGGGAAAACAAATTTAAAATAAAGAAACGATTACATCGAAGTAGCTGTCGTTACTCTATTAATTCCTCCCATTTGTTAATTTATTTTTAACTGCGTTGTAATGATCGGATCTTTGATTTATTTGGGGATAATAATAAATTAATTAAATTCTCGTAAAAATATGTATATGTTGTTGTTTAATAAATAAAAAAAAACAATTGGGGAATGGTACGTTTCTCTTCATGTTCATCTATTTGACTCATTATTATTATTTAATTTTCTTATGGTATATATATATGCAAATGTAAAAAGAGGGATAGATAGATAGATAGATAGATAGATAGATAGATAGATAGATAGATAGATAGATAGATAGATAGATAGATAGATAGATAGATAGATAGATAGATAGATAGATAGATAGATAGATAGATAGATAGATAGATAGATAGATAGATAGATAGATAGATAGATAGATAGATAGATAGATAGATAGATAGATAGATAGATAGATAGATAGATAGATAGATAGATAGATAGATAGATAGATAGATAGATAGATAGATAGATAGATAGATAGATAGATAGATAGATAGATAGATAGATAGATAGATAGATAGATAGATAGATAGATAGATAGATAGATAGATAGATAGATAGATAGATAGATAGATAGATAGATAGATAGATAGATAGATAGATAGATAGATAGATAGATAGATAGATAGATAGATAGATAGATAGATAGATAGATAGATAGATAGATAGATAGATAGATAGATAGATAGATAGATAGATAGATAGATAGATAGATAGATAGATAGATAGATAGATAGATAGTCTACAAATAAGCCACTATTATATACTGATATCTGTATTAGCTTGTCTTGTAGAATTAATAAAAAAGATATTAATCATCCTGCTTATCAACAGCTGATAATGGAAGTTTGAATATTTCTATTTATTCTCTTATTAAGAATAACTAGATATTTATATAACTTTTTCTATTAAATTGATACCCAAGTAGTTATAGGTCATCTATCTAAAAAAAAAAAATTAAAGGCTGATTATGACTTGAAAAAAAAAGTATTACCCAGTGATGGTTTAAATGTAAATCTTAGGTATGATAAGCATGTCAGTTAGTACTTCATTATAAGACAATTTTAATTATATAAATATAAATGGTGTGTGTGTGTAAATCTTGCTGTAAAGGCGACCGTTTATTTATATATATAATCCTTTGATTCCTTATGTTGATAAGCTGAGGTGCTTTCTTAACATTTCCATTTACAAACCAATCTAGCTTTGAGGAAAGTCTTATATATATATATATATATATATTGTAATGGGATAATATATATTAAACAAATTTAAATTTATGTAATTTACCCTAATCAAATTTTAGCAAACACTTATTTGCAACAATCGTCTTTAAATAAATACGGTGCTTACTAAAATATACTATTTATAAAGTAAATTTGAGTAATGTATATCAACAAATTAAAAACAAATAGTTATTGATGTATTGACATCTATGTGGATTTAACTTAAGAAAAAGAATTGTTCAAAATGGCTTTTATGAGCCATTAGCATGGACTACCTCCCCCTTCCCAGTATTTGGCGCTGTATATTAGAAATGGAAAATTAATATTATAGACATTTAAGGGAACTTCAGATATATATGTGACAAATTTAATTACAATTAGAGCATAAAAGCAGGAGGACTCTTGGAACTAAATTTTGATAATAAATATATTTGTGAAAAGTTTAACCTAGAAAGTCATACTTTAAATGTTCTAATTATCGTTAGATTTATTATTATATAAATATTGATTGAAACATTTTCACATATAAACAATAATTGTTTATTATTATTGGAAGGAAACTCTATTTTTCTTTATATATATGTTGATTTTTTTTTTTTTTATGAATGTTTAGTTTTAACAAAAAAATGAAAATTAAGAGACTATATCCAAGTAAACGGAGATAGCTTTACCTTTTTGTTGTTTCCAGAAAAATATCAATTATTACTTCTTGTCACAACTTCTCCTTTGACAATTCTCTTGAGACTAAACAAATTTTCTCTATTTTTGTATTTATTGAAGTACAAAGAGATCTCTTTCACTTCAATCCCAAGTTTTTACAAGGATTTAAGACCAAAAAGTCATTTTTATGTGTTTCAAATACACTTTATTGTACAAAAATAGATTACATGAATTTACAATGGTTTTGCCAGTGTTACAAAGGCATGACTGGTCTAACAAATGTGTTATCAATTAGAAAAAACTTACAGCATTGTTCAAATAGGTTTAAAAATTATTAGTTACTGGATACATTTTAGCATAAATGATTACAGTACAATTAAAGGAGATAAGATTAAATAGAAAAATTTTACAGTGTGGAAATATTTACATTAGCAACTATACATTTATTATTATTTGTAATGATTTCTTTCTTTTTATTTATCCATGTGTTTTAAATCAAAACTTTATTGTTTATCAAAAATTACATTGTTGAATATACATGGTTTAAAACTATATATTTTTGGAACAAACGGATAGATATTTTTGCTACAGGTCAAAACATATTGTTAGGCAGATATCTGATAAATGTAAACTTGTAAACTATGTATTTGCCTGTGTTGTATTTTCATTATCTGGGGGTTTAGTTCATTAGTTTAAATACTTTCTGATTGAATCAAAATATATTCTTTGGACTATTCAATACACAAATGTGGTGTTTAAAAAAATGTTGAAAAAGGGATATGTAAATAAACAACAACAAAAAAAATTACTAATTTTTTTTGTTACAGCAAAAGTCATTACATTTTTGAGGCTATGGTTTGTTTCAGGTTTTTGAAAATGATCATGTAGCAGCAAATATATCTGGGTTTTGCCATCTATGGCCTTCAGTTGAATCAGCTTATTAGAGAATGTGACTGGGTACCTTGTGGCATGGTTTCCATGTCAGAAAGTACATCTGGTGCACCAGAAACTATATAAACAAAAAGTTACTGCATGAGCTGCTGGTGTTGATCTTTTACTGGGTGTCTCTATTAGGTTATCAAGTGCGATCTTATTTTGTCTATATGTGCTAATCATAATTTCTTGGATATTTGTCAAAGCTGTGCAGGTGTGAAATAGGTTCTGTTGTGTTTCTTCTTCCCTAAGGCACAAGAAACAAAAATCATCAATTTTTTTGTAAAACCTGTAATATTTAAGGAAATAGGATGTAGGTAGAGTGTGAAGATTTAGCTTTTAAAAGAAAGTCAAAAAATTTGGGTTCCAATGACCATTTTTTGAATTGCTGCATCCATCTACTACTGTTCATATTTAGCCTAGGTGAGTGAAGATCAGCAGTTATGTCTGGGTACAGCATATTATAAATAGCCCAATAGGTGCATCTAACAACACCCAAAAAGACACCTGATCATAAATGCTTTGAAGTTGGTTTATGGGCAAAGACAAATATCCATGTGAAGTTGGTGGTCGGACTGTGAGTATTATTTGAAGAATGCATTCAAGAGCTGGAAAACTTCTTGTCAGTGCAGGAGGAGATTAATACTTTTTTGTTTGTGAAAAATTTGAATGGAGTGAAGACCTAATCCATTTCTGGTTGATGGAAGACTAAGTCATTTTACAGAGATGGAGTCATTTTTATAGATGTCAAAATCCAAAAGAAAGGAATCTTCATTGACATCACACAAATAATATATTGATTAGGTTTATCTAATGATTGAAATAAATGTTTGTCTACTTTATTTTTCCATTGTGATATATGATTTTGGTTAAACAAGTTTTTTATCAAATTATATGATAATTATGAGATAGCATACCTGTTTTTAAATGGTATTGTTTATCTGATCTTATAAAAAAAATTTCAGTTCCTTTTAATAAACTCTAGTCATATAAATCAGTTTTTCTCAAAATTGATATTTCTTTTAATGTTATGTAATTCTCTAATGAGCTAAATTTCACCGAACAGCAAAGAAATTGTCCTTTTCTATTATTAATTCTATCGTTTGTTTGCCCTATTTGTGAAAGATAATAATTCCAATGTGAAATTTTATCAATTTCATGGTATTTTTCTTTTGGATATCTCAAAAATGGTTTTTAAATGTCATGGTATTTATGAACTTTTATGCTTAATAATCCATTTTTATATAATAGTTAGACTAATCTTAGAATTGGAATTAGAAAAAGACATTTATTAGCAGGAAAATTAACTCGTCACTGACTTTAACAAACAATATTAATTTTAATAATCATGATTTCTGCAAAAATTGACAAGTATGATCAGACATCAGCAAGACATGCTATTTTTTTTAAATCCTGAGAACATTAAAAAAGGGTGAATTAAATCAGGTCAATGCCATTTGGAAAAGTTATTAGAAATAAACAATTATGTGAATCTATCCAACCCATGATCTTTGAGAATGGAGTAAAACACAAGAATGAAGACTTTTAAATTCAAGGTTTATTTTTATAATTTTAAAAAAATCAAAAGCTTTGAAAAAGATGCACTGCGATTGTAGAAAGCATTTAGCTAAATTTAAATTTATTAAATAAAACTATATTTTTTGATGTAGGCTTTAGTCACATTCAGCTGAGCAATAAAGCAGGCCAACATTTCTTCCAAGCATTTGATAAGTGTAATCAAGATAATTTTAAACTTTATATATATATATGTGTGTGTGTGTGTGTTTGTGTGGAATTTTCTTGACATCATAAAACAAATGTACATACTTAATTGCATTAACATAGGTTACACATATTTATTGTCAAGGGCTAAAAGATGTTCATTAATTATAAATGAAATTATGATATATAATTCCTAACACAGTTATCAAATTTATATAACGACAGACAGATTGGTTTGACTTTACCTTAGGGTTTGTTACTTGACAATAAACACGAAATCAAAAAATGTTGCTAGATTAAAAAGTATATTTGTTTAAACTTTAGATGTCAAGTATTCATTGATAAAAAAACAAATATCAGCAAACATTTTCGGAATGGGAAATAAAATACACTACAGTCATTACTCAAACTTACTAATGATGCTACTAGAACTATTTCCTTTAGTATATATACTTTATATATTATGTTATTAACATTTGCCTTATAATTTTTCTTTTGCATGAGTTTTAAAATGAGTAATAATGGACTCTTACATGAAAGATTGAATTAGGCTATGTATAGAATGTTGGTCATTTGATGATGATCTTTATTTAGGTACTTACAACTGCAGATCACTTTCAAGTGAAGGAAGATTGAAAGAATTAAAACTATCTCATATTAAATGTTACATTATTGGATTTTGGGAAGCTAGAAGAGACAATTGGGTTAAAGAGTGGGCATGTACTTTGCTACAAAGGTACAAATATTGGAAATACAAGTGGAGTAAAATTCATTACAAATAAAATTTGGAAAAACAACATTATGAAAATTGATGGTGTACCAAACAGAATGGCAAGATTAGTTATTCAATTTAATCACAGATACCAAATGCAGATAATTTAAGTTTATGCCCCAACAAGTTCTCATAGTGATGAAAAAGAAGATTTTTATCAGACTAAACAACATTTTATAATTGTTATGGGAAACTTTAATGCTAGAATTGGTAAATAAATGAAAGATGAAAATGCTGTAGATAAATTTGGTTATGGGAATAAAAATGAGAGAGATTTGTGGATTTGCAGAAAAATAAAAACTTTATATTATGAATTTTTTTTTAATTAAAATGTTAAAAGGAAATGAGCATGAAAACATCCAAATAAAGGTATTGCAGAATTGAATTATATTTTGACTAACAGAAAATTCATACTTCAAAAATTGTAATGATCTTAATAAAATTAATATAGGAAATGTCCATCAATTCATAAAATGTAAGATACATGTTAATGCAAAACTAGAGAGACAAAAATTATTAAGAAAAACAATTTTTACAGTTGATATTCCTAATATGTAGAAATATTGTAATGAATTTAAATTAGAACTTGCAAATTGTTTTCAAATATTAATACATTTTGAACATGATTCATATTTGAATGAAATTAGTAGGAAAATAACTGATACACTTTTCAAAACCATAACAAAAATGGCTAGTAGAAAAAAGCAGTAATTAACCAATAAAATTTCTACTGATATTAGTGAATTTATGAATAAAAGAAAGAATATGAAGTTATAAAAAAATGATGCATTAAGAAGGATTGAATATCTTGAATTTTGTAAAATGATATGAAAAAGAGTTAAAAATGATATAAGAAAGTATAATTGTGAACTAGCAACGGAAGCTGTAGAAGAGAATAAAAACCTCAAGAGTGTGAAATAACATTTTGGTATTGGTAGAAAACTTACATCTGCAATAAGAAAAAAGGTGTAACTATTACAAAAAAGAAATGACATCATGAAATGGGTAGAAAAGTTGTATCAATAATTATATAGTAATAAAGAACAAGTACCTCCTACATCTATCTACTATATTGCCCAGGAATTTAAATGGAGAAGTGAAACATGCAATTAAATTTACAAAGAAGGGGGAAGCTCCAAATAATGGCGGAATTATAATTAATATATTAATAGAAATAGATGAAGAAATAGAATCGTTTTTTGGCAAAGTTATATACCAAATGTTTAAATGATAATGGTGAACCATATGATTGAAAGAATGCAATATTAATATTTAAAAAAGGTGATGAAGAAGATATTAGAAATTATAGACTTATCAGTCTTTATCAGTTTTATCTAATTTTTTATCAAGATAATTGCAACTGGTCTACAGAAAATATTGGATTTCAACAACTAAAAGAACAAGCTGAATTTAAAAGTGATTTAAGCACAGTATATCATATTTAAGTATTGAGGAAGTTATAAAAAAGACTAAAGGATATGAGTTACCATTTATGCTTTGGATTTGTAGATTATAAAAAGGCATTTGATTCTATAAGGATTTCTTCACCGATTAAAGCATTGGATTGTCAAAATAGACCCAAGATATTGTCATAAACTGAAGAATATTTATAAAAATGCAAGAGCAACAATTTGATTACATAATGATACTAAAAAGGTTAACATTCAGAAGGGTGTAAGAAAGTGTGATTCCATATCTCCAAAACATTTTACAGCAGTGTTGCAAGAAGTATTTTGTGGATTAAAATGAGAAGCTAAAGTAATAAGAGTAAATGGAGATTAGTTAAAACATTTAGATTTTGAAGACAATGCAGTTGTTTTTTGCAAATAATGCTTCAGAACATCAAGAAATGTTGCAGGAGTTATCAGATGAAAGTAAGAAAGTAGGACTAAAGCCAAATGTTATAAAAACTAAAGTAATGTTCAATGGATTTTTTCAAAAGATAAAAATAAAGATTTATTAGGGTGAATGAAAAGAAGTGGATGAAGTTAATCATAGTATTAAACTTGTTTGGAGTGCTTTTGGTAGAAATAATATTAAAAAGTAATATACAAATGTTTTTGAGGGGGGAGGTTTTTCATAAATGTGTTTTACCAGTTCTTACTTATGGATCTGAGACTTGGACACTTAATAGAAGATTAATACAGAGAATTTGGACCTCTGAAAGAAGTATGGAGAGATGCATGTTGGTAGTAACAAGAAGAGATCAAAAATGCAATGTATGGGTAAGAGAACAAACAGGTGTTACTGACATCATTGAAAAAATTAAAATACTGAAGTGGAGTTGGGCTGGACATATTGTTAGAAGAGATGATAATAGATGAATGATTGAAATATTAAACTGAACTTCAAGAGATTGTAAAAGACTCAGCAAAAGATCACATGTCAGATGAATGGATGAAATGAGAAAGTTGGTAGAGGTGATGTGGAGAAGAGAGGATAGAGATCAGAAAAGATGGAATAAACATGGGAAAGCCTTCATCATGCAGAGGATTGATAATAGTTGACTATGATGATAAAAGGGAAATAGCTTTTATCTGGATTGGAAAGTTTTCACCATTGATGGATGAAATAAGAATATCTGTAAATGTGGTGTGAAGGAAGTCTAGAGATTGGAGAAGATTGATAGAATGTGAGTAGGCCTTCATCCTGCAGTGCATTGATAATGGTTGACAATTATGATAAAAGGGAAATGTCTTCAATTTGGATTGAAAAAGCTTCACTATTGTTTAAAAAAGCTATCAGATTTGCTAACTCATATCTTTTTCCACAACAACTACTGGAAATAGTCATTTTGTGCTGGATGAACAGTTTAGTAAAATTGGTAAGCTGAAGTAGCAATTGGATTTGATAGTCAAAACCAAAGATTACATATGTAGATAACTTTCAGTTTTCAACCAATCAACTAAACACTGCTAATAAATAACATTTTTTATCATTCCTGACAATGCTCATGCAATATAGTATGCATAGAAGTGCTGAAAAGTTTAACAGCATTTGATTGGTAGGGCAAAAGGAAATTACATCTAATGTTAGGAAATGATACATATATAATTATAAGTGACTTGAACTCAAACTTTTCATCTATTCAATCTATATTATGCAACTTATGCATGTCAACATAATGTGTAAAAGATAAATGATCTCCAATATCCATGTTTCATGCTAAACCAGCACTCATCATTTGACCCAGATCATCATCTTCCAAACATATATACAATCAGGGCTCAGTTTATATTGAGATGGAAAATCGTTAAACTTTAGTGAACAAGTGTCAATTTTCTCCACTCGCCAATTCTTCAATCATCCATTTCATTGAAAATCTGAGGATTGTATGGTTAAAGCCCTTGTTGATGCCAATATTATTGTCATTCCTATGTTGACCTTAAGTCAATCTGACCTCTCACAGCATAGGACTTTAATATGTCCATTTAATTATACAGAAGAATGATGAGCAGAATAGTAGCTAAATATATAATATTTAAATATATGTATATTGTCTATACTAAACTTGATGTAATTACAAGGACTTGAATTCAAACTTTAAAGCACACTACATCTATTCAATCTACCTTACATAATTCATAGACTTAACTACATACAAGCATAAAAGATAAATGATCTCCAATAGACATATTTTATGCTAAAGCAGCACTAATCAGTTGGGCCAGGTTACCATGTCAATATGGGTATGGCAATTGTATTGACATCAACAAGGATTTTGAGCATTCCATCCTCAAATTTTCAATGAAACGGATGGTTGAAGAGTTGGAGAGTGGAGAAAATACATTTGTCCATTAAAGTTTAAAGATTTGCTATCTCAATATAAACTGAGCACTGATTGTATATATGTATATAAGATGGTGATCTGAACCAATTGATGGGTGATGGTTCAGCACAAAATAGGGATATTGGAGATTATTTACCTTTTACACTTGTCTGTCATCATGGATATCAGTTGAATAAAATATATTGGTGTATTTGTTGTGTGAAATAAATTAGATAGATATAGGGAGTTTGAAGGTTTGAGTTCAAGTCCTTTATAATTATATTTAGTATTGACAATATACATACATTTAAATATTACTTGTTCAGCCTTATTCTGCCCATTTTTTTCTGTATAATTAAACAGATATATTAAGGTCATATATATGAGGGATCAGATTGACTTAAGGTCAACATGGGTATGACAATAATATTGACATCAACAAAAACTTTGAGCATGCCACCCTCGGATTTTTAATGAAATGGTTTGCTGAAGAGTTGGAGAGGAGAGAATTATTGAGGTCTTTCCATTAAAGTTTAAAAATTTTCTATCTTAATATAAACTGAGCACTGATTGTATATGTGTGTGGGAGGTGGTGATCTGGACCATCTGATGACTCCTGGTTCAACACAAAATACTATATTGGAGGTCATTTACCTTTTGCGTATGTATGTGGTCATGTGTATCAATAGTATAAGATAGATTGACGTGGAGAGTTTGAAAGTTCGAGTTGTCCTTCATAATTAGATTATTATATATTTAAATATTATATATATATACACACACAAAAAGTTCTTGTTTTAAGTATTTAATGTTAATTATTTATTAAAAAAGAGATCTAATTACATGTTAACGTAGATTAGTTCAACTCAATAATCAAAAGTACCTTATCTCTTTATATGCATATATTTATAATAAAAAAAAAATTATTTCATTTTTTAGCAAACTTCTTAAATACTTATTTAATTTAAATTTCGTTGCAAGTTTTAAAATGCCAACCGTAAATCAAATTTAACAAATAATTAAAAAACATTCACCATTGTGTAAAATCTTCAATAAAACGTTTTCTTATAAATTATTATAAGAAATATCAAAGGTAATGTAGTAATTATATATAGGTCAAAGTACGTTATCATTGCAAATAGCGATGACGAACAAGTTTATTCATTAGATTAGATTAATTTAACTTTCTACCAAACCTCAGACTAGATCAACAGAATTATAGTCATTCACAAAACCATTATCATGCTTTTTAAATGCTTGACTAATTGTCTAATACTTTTACAGTCTCATCATATAAAAACAATAATAAGAACATACAAAGAAAGCTGAAAAGTTCAACAGATAAAATTACCTTTAGAAATTGAATGTTTTTTTTATTAAAAATATCACAATAGTAAAAAGTCAGAAGTCATTTTGATAGATATTCCATGATGCATTTGCTAATCATACCTATGACCTGGCTTTGAATTCGGGCAAATTAGAATTTTTTAGATAAATGACTTAGACAAGCACCAAATAGTAATTGCAGTGAGTAATTAGAGAATAAAACAAAAGTAAAAAACTGTTGAATAATTATTTCCATACACTTTCCAAATCTGAAATGAGGCTTGTTGAATAGACTTCTGTTCTTCGCTGGTCTATTTAAAGTCTCTTTGACCATATTACATATGATTCATTTGACATTATATCTTATCTAACTTTTTAATTACAAATTACCATTATGCTAACTTTATAAAAATATCTGCATATGACACACTTTCCAAAATGGCTGAGATTTTACAATTTCTTTTATAATTCAGGTATAATGATATTTTTTAAATACAAAGATCACCTAACTTAAAAGATAAGATCAGAAGTTATAAATATTTTAATACTGGTGACATAGCCTTATTAAAAGTGTGTTTGGATGCATATTTAATTTTTCTATTAAGTACAGTTGTGTATGAAACATTCTAAATCTTCTACTATTATGAATAGAAAAAAGCTATTGCATTGCATCATAGTTAAAGTCTCTTAATTATTTAATAGTATATACAAGTGTTTTAAAATGTTGTTTGAAGAAGCTGTTATTAGCAAACAATCAAAATGAGTTAATCCAGGCTAAGCACTTTTGAGGTGTTATCCCTCATAATCATAGCCAAAATAGTAATAGTTATAGTGATATTATTATTTGTCTTAAATACTTTAACAATATTATTTTTATATGAAAACTTTATTCTAACATTTCCAACTGTCCTGCAGTCATCATCAGAGCTCTTTACAATTCTGACTGCAGGACAGTTAAAACTGTTAGAATAAAGTTTTCATATAAATATAGTATTGTTAAAGTGTTTAAGGAAGTTGTAAATGATATGATGTATATTAATTATTTACATATAGTTAGCCAATGTGAATTTTGTTGATGTGCTTTATTTAATATTTATACAGGAATTGTTATAAGTGAGATTCTGTTTCAATAATTTGTGTATTAATTATGATTTCATAATTAATAATGCCATTATAACATCTGGCTTAAATATTATATTCACTTTAAAATTTCAACCTGGTTGAAAAAACTAACCTTATTGTCATTGAAATCTTATAAATTGGAAAAATCCATTCTATTTCTTTATAGTTTGCTAATATTAAGAATATGGAGTTGTGTAATTATTCACAACTGAGAGAAGCTTAATCAACTCCTTTATTATTTCATATATACATTCTTCTCAAGCAAAGTTTAATTCTACATGTAATAAATTCACACTTAACAAACTTTGATATTCTACTAAGCAATGAAAATTCAGTTTTTTAAGATGATTATTTCATAGTTTATTAAATTTTACTATTTAAGAAGATTGTGAGATCATTATTTTTCACTTTAATATGTAATATAATAGGAACAGAGTTGGATTTTACATTACAATGATATCAAAATGGCCTTACACTCAACTGAAAAGTGATGTTTGTACACCATAAAATAATCATTGTTCCTCATAAATTAATTATTTGGCATTTTGATCTAAAAATCAAAATTGGCAAGAGTTTTATATGCAAATTTACTGGCTGAGATAATTTAAATTTTGGTAAAGTAATAATTTGTCTATATAGTATTAGCAGTTTAGAGTTTAGTAATATGTTTTACACTTACATAATCATATAATAAATTACTTGTAAGTCACGCAACATTCAAGTACCAAATGAGGCATAGTTACAATGCCATACAACTCACCAATGTGAGTTTTTTTTACTCAATTGAAAATTATTCCAGGAAATAATGAATCTAGAATTATTGTTTTTTATATAATAAAAGCTCTATACATGCACACTAAGAGGGTAATTTTAAAAATGACTGCTATTGTAGGTCCAACACATTATTGTATATCACTTTTACTAAATCTTCCTATTTTTTAGTTTGCTCTTCAAATTCTCATAGATATGCCTTTTTAAATAATTGTTTATCGATTTATTTTTATCTTTTTTTCTTTTCTCACATACCCAGTTTTTTTTCTTTTCCATATGTCATAGCATCTGCCGGGAGGCGAATCCACAACAACTGTCTGCAACCAATTGTGTGCTTGCAAGGCAGCTGCACTGACCTCTCAGCTAACAATGTTTGACAACGTTTTTTTTCAGTAAATATATACTTTTTTCTTTTGTAGATAACTTTTCATATTATTCTCCAAATACACAGCCTGTGGATTTTTTATTCTTTTTTAATAGTCTTAAGTTTCTGCTCAGTAAAACAACATACTCTATAAAATGTTTAATGCAAAACCTCAAAGATCTTACAATAGTCTTATCACCTTAAGAAAACCACATTTAGCCATTGTAATTATCACGTTTATTTTACTTCCATCACTAATTATTTAAATATTTGAAAGCAATATTTTAACATATTTTCTTGGCCAAATGCCCCTTTTAAACTTTTATGCTTTTTAATTGTTTGTATAGCTTTAGTTTTATTTATTGTCATTCCAAACCTACTACAAACTTCATTAATCTTACTTATGATTCTGTTATCATCTTTACTATATGCAATTAATTCCTTATTAGGAAGAAATCTGATACAATGAACATTGTTTTATATGTGATAAAAATAAATAAACTCATATAACAATACTTTTTTTCTCTCCACGCAATTACTATTCGTTAAAATTCTTTAATCTTTAGCCTCTATTTTTATAACTCTGTCTCCTATTTTAATTTAATCAGTCGTTTGATTGATGAAATAGAATTAATGATATAATTTAGCATAACTTGTTCAGAGGATACAATTTTAGTCCACCTAAAAACGTCAACGAATTGTTTATAGATTTTTTTTGTGTTCAATTTCCATATTCGATCATTCACCTAATTAAATAACTTGGCCAATATTCAAATATTTCTAATCGATAACCTACATGAGATGACCTTAATTATATTTTTTTTTCAATAATTTAAAATAATTTTTATAAAGTAGACTTACAGAGTATTGCAAAAAACTCAAATATTGATTTTAAAATGGGAACAAATGCCTAATTTATAAGTCATGAATTATGATGTTAGTAGCAATAATTTCGTGTTAGTAAACATTCTTTCTCTATATATTTATTTATATCATTTTTTCTATATGTATATATATGTGTGTGTATTATTCAAACAGAATTTTTTAATTAAGTTAAGAATTCTTCTATTTTTCCCTTTAAATATGAACTTTAAATTTAATACCAGTCAAATTTACTTTTATAGTATTCTTTACACAGGTTCAACTTATTATACTCTTATATTTATGACTACTGCTGTAGACATCAGAAAGAGTACGCTAGGATATATTTAAACTAAATAGTTCTTTAATTAAGTCTAGCCATAAATCATCGTTTTGTATTTATTCATATATTATTCACGTTCTTATATTAAGCATATTGACACTTTAAAAAATCTTATAAAATTATTAATTCGATTAATGTTTCCATTTTAAATATTTTAAAATAAAATTACTTAATAGTACTGTATGTCAATTGTTAGGGAGATCATGCGTCATTTTAGCTCTTACATGATAATACGAGCAAAGCAGTTCCAAGATTGACTATATTGAGAAGATGTTCTTTAGCAAGTTGAAAATTAATATATGAACATTTAGATTTTAAAGTCTGCCGCCCAACTATGAGCAAAACTGTAGTGAAATGCAGGAACTGAGTTCTAAATATAGAAATTTTAAACGGAAAGAATATGTTTCCATCAGTTTAGATTAATTAGCAAAATTAACAAAGCGTATGCAAAGTAACAAATTTGTAATACATCTGATATTTAAAATAAAGATAATAAAATAGTAGAAACATAATTTAATTTTTAAATGAATACAACTTTTCAACTGTTTAAATCTGAATTCGCCAGCCTCTGTTTGAATCGTAAATTACATCTTACAGCTCTGCTCCACAGAAAGCATAAAGCATCAACAAAGTTTACACCCATTAGGTTAGAATTAAAATTCTAAATATGGTTATTGGTTTAATAAAGAAAGATTTTCAATCTAGAAAGATTGAGAAGAGATGGACCATGGAAAAACTTTGCACCTGTATTTTTTTTAATTGTCTAGAAAGAAAGTTTGGTAATGATAAACTGTACAAATTATTATTTTGTATTTTACATTTCTAACAACATTCTGTAACATTCTGGATGTAAAGAAATCAAGATGTATATTAGCTTTAAATAACCCACTAAAAAACAAATGTCTCCTCAACATTTCTACTGAAGAAATTTTGAAGAAAACATTTCTTACCATGTTGCTGGATTACGTTTGATGTTTGTTTCATTATCTACAGCTTTTTCTAAAAACAATTAGCTACTTAATTAGTGATCAGTAATAAATGTCTGTAAGTAACAACTTGAAATAATATTCCTATTGCTAGGAAATCTCCACTTACATAGAATTCAAACTACCATTATAAGAATGTCAGACTGAAATGTTAATCTAATATCACAAGCCATTTCCATACATATCTCTCTATTTATCTATCTATCCATATATATATATATGTGTGTGTGTGTGTAATTATATAACTGAATAATTGTAAATACAGTAACTAAATAAATAAAAAGAATTTATCCACTTAGGAGTGCTTTCGATTATCCCAGTAATCTGTGTCAACTAAAGTATATAATGACACAGATTACTGGGATAATCGAAAGCGCTCCTAAGTGGATAAAATTTTTTAATTATTTAGTTACTGTATTTACAAATATTCAGTTATATAATTACGTATACATCGAATCATAATATATATATATTCACACTGTAAATTACTAATTTATCATTATACAAACAATTCCAGTGTTTTATTTATTATATGTTAAGTATTTTGAATACTTTATATATTGATAGATAATTAAAACTTGCATTTTAGCACGTTCTTGAAACATATGACTAAAGCCATATGTAAAAGTAAGTGATTTACAATATTCATATTATGATAAACCATCATTTTTTAATTGGCCCAATACATCATTTTTTACATATATCATTATTTCATCAACACACATCTTTGACGTCATGCACTTTAAATAAATACGTTAATAATTATCACTAATCATTGATTAGACTAGAAATTATATCATTCCTATTCCAGTTTTAATATTGTGGCCTGGGTCAACTCAAAAGTGCTAATTTCAGCATCACATGCACTTTAGAGGTCACTTACTATTTTGAAATATCTTTATTCATTGGTTTAAAGTTTGAAATATATCTAAAAAAGCTAAAAGCATAGAAAAAAAGAGGATTCTAGTTAAGTTAGTAATATGCTCAACAAATAAAACATGGCTAGGAATGATATAATAATTTCTAGTCTAGTAAATAATTAATAATAATCATTAAAATTTGTATTAAAATGAGTGTTATCTGAGATGCAAGTGCAGGAAAATACTATTAATAATAATAATAAATGGAACAGTTTATAGCTCATGAGTTTATAAAAACTTTGAGGTATGTAAAATAACAGCTAGAGCCGTAACTTATAGTCATTATTCGCCAGAGGGCGTAACAGCTGCTGCATTAAACCTCACAGCAATTGTAGTAATTATTTATCCTATTTAATATAGGTCTTAGTATTAAATTTTTTGACAATGATATTTTTGAAGATATAGTAAAAATAAGTAATAATTAAAGTTTAAATTTTATTACTTTATTGTAAATGTAATAGTTTGATGTTATTATCATAGACGCTATAAATGTTCTATGTGTGATAAATCAAATTAACAATAGCAAAAGCTTGCACAACTATATTTCTACAAAAAATAGAAAAATATTGAGAGAATAAATTCTTATTTATCAGACTTATCAACTGCCAGTTAGTGATAGTTTTTATGTATTTTGCTGTTGTGGTATTGTTCATCCAGATGGAGATAAATACTATATATATATATATATGTTGGACTATTTCCATTATCTAATATGAATATTGAATATCGTTAGAAAAATTTAACTTTAAAGACATTCAGTATTCATATTAGATTATGGAAATAGTCCAACATATAAACACAACTAAAACACCATCATCACAAACCTTCAATTCTTTATCTATCTGGTTCATAGCTTAATATTTAAAGGTATTTACAAAAATCAATGATTATTAAATTCTCTTTATAAAGCAGATAAATACAATGTCTGTGTGTTGTCCTGAAACTGTTGGTCAGATTACAATAGTGTTTACAAAGATTAAATCATGCTGGCTTTAAGATTGATCTGAAAAAAGAAATATATTAACAACTTCATAAGAAGTCTGCTTTTATTACAATTTTTTGATTATTTGAAAAGGTTCTTGATGAAATATGAAAAAAAAAATATTGTTTTAAGATGATCTTAAGAAAGTGAAACAATATCTTAAGTAAAGTGAAACAATATCTAAAGTTACTGGCAAAACTTATCTATTTAATTTCTCTTTATAAATTTTCAAAGAGGCTAAGAAATATTGAAAAAACAGTAAACTACTGGAAAGAAGTAGACTTAAATATATCAATGATAATTTCCATAGTAATATTTAATGTAATATCTAGAAGTTTAGTGTGATCACCTTTTTCCAAGCAGGACGACAGTATCTACCAGTAAAATCATCCAGTGAAAAGTAATCTGTTATTTGCATCACAGTCTCAAGTAATGTTAGTATTTCAAGGAGATTATTTTTAGAAATAATACAAATATAATACATAAAAAATAATTAAATGACTTTAATGCATGGAGAGTTCATAAAAAGAAGTGCCCAGAAGTGTCATAATTGAAATCAGTTCATAAAATTACAGTATACCACTGCATTACATAGATAAATAGATATCTAATTAAATAAGTAGATAGATAATTGATATGCAGACTGAACAGACAGCTAGGTAGGTAGGTAGGTAGGTAGGTAGATAGATAGATAGATAGATAGATAGATAGATAGATAGATAGATAGATAGATAGATAGATAGATAGATAGATAGATAGATAGATAGATAGATGGATGGATGGATGGATGGATAGATAGATAGATAGATAGATAGATAGATAGATAGATAGATAGATAGATAGATAGATAGATAGATAGATAGATAGATAGATAGATAGATAGATAGATAGATAGATAGATAGATAGATAGATAGATAGATAGATAGATAGACAAACAGATAGATAGATATGTGAGTGTCTAGATAATTAAATAGGAAAATACATGTGTACATAGATAGGTACTTAGATAAATAGATTGTTCCAAAAACGAACAAGTATATCTCTGAAATTATGTGAGGTAGTATCATATTTTTTCTTCAGAACTTTTTCTAAGAAAAGTTATTTGATTTTTTTTCCAGTTAATCAAGCATCAATATTTTAACTATTTTTTTTTTTTTTTTTTGCATATTCAGTAACATATCGAAACGAACATCAATTTTTTGATTATCGTTCTTGACATTTTCATAAGGTCTTATATCTAGGGAGGAAAGAGATAAATATTGCATTGCTTTGCATATACATCACTTGCGTTATATAATTTTAGAAATGTACAACTATATCGTCAAATCCACATATTACTTTATATAAACTAAACGCATAAGACTAAAAGTAAAAGAAGTGTTACTATTTAAAAGTTTATTATCAAAAATAATACAGCAAAACGTAGGGAAATATTTTCAGTAAAGTATAAATGCTTAATACGTAAGTGGCGAAATATTTTTTTTTTTTATAAGAAACTGTATTAATTACTATCAAATTTTGAGAATTCGTTTTTAGTCAAGGCATAAATGAATTAACCAGAAAAAAAGTGCAATTAACATTGTGAATACTCTTTCACAGTTTTTGTCATCGGTTATTTATTTTTTAAATATTCCATATTTTCTTTAAAAATGACGTCTTCTTTCTTATAATGTAATCATTTATATCATATTCTCTTTAATTTTATTATTGTTTTATCTGTTTATGTTTCTAGTTCCTTAAGTGCACAAACACATTCAAAGATGAGAACTTATATCAAAACTTAAAATATATAATAAAACTTTGTCCAATGTAAAATCAAAGAATGTGGAAAATTTATTGTCCTTGATTTTATGGTATATCAATTTCAGTTTCAACATTTTCTAATAAATAATATTAAATTAGTTATTTCGATCGTTGTACCTACTCATCTTCAAATGCCATATTTTGCAAGGGAAATAAATTCCATGTGAATTTTTGAAGCCTAAGTATATAAATATATATTAATGATGTAACAAATTTATAATTTTAACTGTGAGTATAAAATCTAATTTTTTTTTCTCCATATGTCATAGTATCTGCCCGGAGGCGAACCTGCAACAACCGTCTGCAACCAACTGCTTGCTTGCAAGGCAGCTGCACTGACCTCTCGTCTAACAACGCTTGACAAATCTAATTTAAACTTATTTCTAATTTTAAGTTTGAGATGTTAGAAATAAAATAACTAAAAATGGTACAAATATTGGAAATCAGGATGGATTTCATATCTTGTCGGTAATATTACAGACTTACATGTATACATACGGGTTACGTGTATATCCAATTGAGTTTGTCAAAACAATGACAAAAAGAATTTAAGTTCAAATAAAATATCTGTAATTATAAGTATATTTTTAAATAAATATATTTCCTTAATTTTAACAAACATTTTAAAATGCGGAACTAAAAATTATTTTGCTCTGGATTTTAAAAATATTTAAAGCATAATAAGTCTGCTTGTCTTCAGCGTATGATAATTAGAACTATTAACCCATTATCCTAACCTTATTAATATTATAATGATGCAATAAATTCATTTTAAATATTATGTACGCCTATCGCTTATGATCTTTTTTTTAAAGTTTATTTGATTATTTAACAATTTGCAAATCACTGCCACAGATAAAAAAAAAATATTTATTAAATTATCCGAAACAATGTTAAGTTTATTTAATTAAAAGATATATTTTTTTTAAAAAATATCAGAGGAATAAAAAATATATAAATATATATTTAATTAAAAAATATTTCTGCTTTTTTAATATATTAACAAATAAAAACATCAGAAAAACCGTAAAGATTTCTAAAAAGCATTTATTCTGATCCAGCTTTATCAAGTATCAATTCATCAAATTGAGCAGAATATTTTCACCATTGTTTATTAATTAATTCATTACATTTTGAATTACAATTATCAAATTAACCCACATTTTTGACACCATCCACTTTAGATCAATATGGTAATGATTATTATTAAATTTCCTAAACTAGAGATTGTCTCTGGCAGAGATATAAACTTTAAAACTCAATTAAAGATTAATATATGTGATTTTTTAAAATTAAACACACAGACACATGGAATTATCACACTTCTTTTAACTACGTGTAATATTTTTATAAATATATTAAATAACTTCAATATTACCACATATTCTTTTAAATTTATATAAAGATACAATAAAATGTAATTATTTAATATAGATAAATATTTTTCATATAAAAAAGTTATATATGAGAGATAGTGACCTGGACCAACTGATGAGTGCTGGTCCAGCACGAAATGCATCTGGGGGGGGGTCATTTGTCTTTTATTGTATCTTTATTTATATGACTTTAAAAGAATATGTTGGAATATTGAGGTTATATTAATATATTTATTATTTATCCATCGTATTCTCTTATAATTTGATCAACTAAGATACAATTATTATACTACTTTAATGATGATTTACAAAACATTTTAGTTAATTATGCATCAATGTTATCAATAAATCGTCATTAAGGATTAATACAAAAATTCAAGATTAAATTATAATAATCGAATGCCCGGAGAAATCATAAGTTAAGCATAGGTAGTTGCGCAACTGGCCACAATCCGTGGTCTTTGTAGTCTAAAATTTTCCTCTTCACCACGGCGTCAAACTAGTATAATAATAAAATAATAGTAATAAACAGATAATAATGATAAAAACATTTAATGGTCATTAACCGGAGCCAACATGTGAAATTAGTTCACCAGAAATGCATCTTGGGAATCACTAACTTTTTTACTACGTTATTATTCATTTATTTAAAGGAGAGTAATATTTCAGAAGAAGATTTTCAAATATATTTTGAATATTACTCATGAGTGAAAAAGAGATGTTTGGACTTTATAATAATATGATATATTGGATCTTTAATTGAAATTATAGACTATATTTGGATAACAATAATATAATATCTAATAATATCTAATCAAATAGTTATTAACTTATATATATATATATATATATATATATATATTAATAACTATATATATATATATATATATATATATATATATATATATATATATATATATATACCTAAGAACATAGCCAATTGTATTTAAGGTTGTACAAGAGCTGTATAGTTTTAAAGAAAATTATTGCTAAGCTTACTTCTATGATTAAAGCATACTTCTAATATTCACCTTTATATCTACTCTTAATTAGATTAAGGTGTTATTTTATTATGATAGGAAGTCTGAATTTAAAATGCCTCAAATCTTTTGATATCGTATACAAAAATCAAAACATATGTCATAAAGTTAAACAATCCATTTCTTATGGTCAGGCTGCCCCCATTCCTTTTACTTGTAACAATCTCATACATAGAAAGATATTTTGTTTTTGAATATGCCAATCTTTTCACCAGTATGACATTAACTCCTTGGTTGTATTATCATATTAAAAACTGCTACATTTAATAGTTGCTTATAAACAAACTTGTTCATCCTCAGAATCTTAATTAAACTTCAGAAATTTTGAAAGCCCAGGCTTGACTGAACTAGTCTTACCAATATTTATAAACTTTATTAACTGTTTTAAGTCTAATTTTGAAACTACATGTATCCTTCTACAAGATATGCTGGACATCTTGCAAATGTGTACATATTTTGAATCATTAAGACTTGTATTATCTAATAACCAAATCAATATTAATATAACGTAAGACTTGTATTATCTAATAACCAAATCAATATTAATATAACGTAATAAGTAATTCCTGTCGATCAATGAAATAGTAATGATTTATAATATTGGCTGTATCTTTTGTAACATTACACCATGTTTATGATAATCAAATATACAATATATTGAGAGAAAAAAGAAATGAAATAAGAGTTATTTATTTGCCTCCAAATTTTTATATATACAGCATTATGAGTAAAACAGGATAGTCCAAAAAAAATCTTTATTAGTTTTTCAATAATATAGCACATCCATTATTTCTGAGCAGGATAATATATCAAGCCTGATAAAATTTATTGACACTTATAAATCAAAACTCTCCATACAGTAGTGTTACTCAATGCAAGCCAGAATAATCAATGGATACAGGAATATTTGCACATAAAATCCCTATCTAGTGCCTATTCATCCAATATCCCCAGACTAGTTTTTAGCTTGTAGCTTTCATCAGTGATGAGTCTTGGATCTGAGAGCAATGTATCTAGATCTTCCACCATCCATTGATTATTCTGGCTTGCACTATGTTGTGTTACTGTATGGAGAATTTTATCTCTGTGAAAACAGTTTGTATAAGGTTAAAGAATGGAGATCATGTGATACTTGATTTGTAAATCAATTTGTAATAAAAAAGTTTGTAACTTAAAAATGTTTGCCCATGTTTTTTGGGTAATATTTACTGCAATAAATATTGTAGTAAAGACAGTGATGAGAGAAAAACAAAAGTTAAAAAATTGTAGTGTGTGGATCTTATGTAATATATTTATAAAAATAATAAGATGTTGCACAGTCTTAATGAAGAATATAAAAATATGAAACATAACTATTCACGACAAAATATCAAACTTATTGTGAAAGTAATCAAAAGAAAAAATTTCCTCGGGTATTATTACAGATGTTTATTGTAATCTACTAAATCTCCATGAAAAATGAAAAATCTTATTAGATTTGTTTCACTCTAAAATAACATCTAATAATTCAAACATGCAGCCCAAACAACTTCATGATGGTCATAGATCTAAACCACTTAAATGTTATAAATATGCTGCAAACTTAATTATTTACATTTTTTCAGTTTAAAAATGTATTATTTATACAACTATATTTTGGTGCTAAATTTATATAAAATGATTTGCTAAACATCAAATGATGTCCAAACAAAAAAATGACATAATTGAACAATATTAATTATCAAAGTGCATTCTAACTCCCCTATTGTATGCTGATATGCTGTATTTGTAAATAAACTTTTGATATTGTAATGGATAGATAGTTCTACATGTAACTTTACTAGATGGCACCTCTAGATAATAAATTGAGAGTTCTTTCTAATAATATATTGTAATTTAATATTGAAAATTAATGTAAGAAAATACCAAAAAAAATAAAGTTAAGTTTAGTTGCAAAATTACAATTACAATAAAATGTTGGGGAAGCTATAAATTATAAAATGAAATATTCTAATTAATAATAAATCATGAAATAAACACAGGTTTGCCTAGCATGAGTTACATTTGGACATCCATTAATTTGGCATATCAAAATCCTATATTTTATAATTCAAGTAATAATGAATAATAAAAGAAACAAAATAATTTATTATTAAACAAATTAAAATATTAATGTCATTGTAATAGTTACCAATATCTAAATTAATACATCAAAATCAACAAGGACATGCAAGTTCAACAATATGAGACATGCCAAGCTATCCTCAATGTCTAGTAACACAGTAATCTATATACTGAGGGCTATAAAACAAACTGTGGGTGAAATGTCTATTAGATATAAGCTTAACTATCTACAATAATATTCTAGGTAACAGCATAGAAACAACAACTATTCTTAACACTTTATATATAAAATATTTAAATATTAATTCATCATTATAGCTATATTATTTATAAAGATATAAACATTACCCATGCTTTAAAAAGTGAAAAGGCAAAATCATTATAAAATAAAGCCATAGGAATTTACAACTGGAACTAACCAATAATATCAAGCTAAACATATCAATAATTTCTCAGTTGCCAATACATACAGTATCAGTCAAATGCCATATATATATATATATATATATATATATATATATATATATATATTACTCTTTAAACAATCGTTATTTAAAAATATAAATATTATTAAATAACACAAATTATATATTTCGTAATCTGTATTGAAATGTGATGACTATAAAATAAAATAAACTATCATTTATTACAACTGAATTATTTTTTAATATTATACTTTAAAAATTTTTGAAAATACTACTTGCATATAGCTTTGATAATTACACATACTGATCAATCCAATATTTAAGAATTGACAAGTTATAAACAATGCCAGCATAATATTTATGTGAGAAACAATTTATTATAAATAAAAAGTATTTAATAAAGATTTATAAGTTCTTTTGTAATGTTAGTTTGTTTACCAATAGAAAATGTTAATGTTATCCAAGTTGAAGATATAGCAGAGGATCCTTCATAATGATGCTTCATTTAAAATACAAAAGATAGACCTAAACAAAGATGCAGAAAAATCATGATTTGAAGCAGTTGGTGATTATGAAGTAATCCTATTTATGATATATGAAAATATGAAAAAATATGTTATCCATTTGATTTCTTGATTTTTAAATTCATGGGATAAAAACTATTTGTTTATAAGTTCATTTTGAGAGTTTTCAATTTCAATATTTTCCTTATAAATTCAGTAGCCAATGATTCTGTTCATGTGATCAAAAAAGTTTTCTTGATAAGAAATCATTTTTGGCTACTTGCCAATAGAACAATCAATATTGTTTCATCTATTTAAAAATACATTTAAAACAAATAATTGGCAGTTCTTTAAAATTAATATTTTTAAATTAAACAATTGAATTTATTTTTAAATTATCATTTAACAGAAACAATTTTTATTTATAAAATGTCTATATAATGTCTTTCAAATGATAATAATAGCAACTCAATATTTTAAAAAATTAATGACATCATACTTTTACATTAATAAAATTTCTTTCCACACATTTTCTTAATTTATAAAACAATGAAATATATTCCAAAGAATACTATTTCATCAACCCCTTTTTACACAAAAAAAAATTATATTACATTTAACAATTATAATGTTTATTTTTTTAAAAAAATAAAATTTGTATTCTGACTTGAGTTAACATTTAACATCTTATTAATTTTAGCTCAAATATATAACAATTAAACAAAATATTTACCCATAATATTTAAAAATATAAATGAACTAAATATACACATTTATGTATATTAAAAAAAATAGAAAGTATAGATTATCAGAATTTCAAAAAAAATAAAAAATATTAGGGATGATCTTTAAAATTTGGACTTTCTTTAATCTCAACAAAATACAATATAAACCATTTCAATTAGTTTATTAATCACCAGTAAAATTAATTTCAGGAATAAATAATACCTATTTGTATTTTTAGATTTAAACTGAATGTATTTTCCATATGTGTCAATAATTACATTACACTGGTTTATCTATTTAAATCTATAATATTTATTTTCTTTATTCCAAAGGAATGCAGTGTAATGATACCATATAAACCCAATTTTTATAATCACTATTACAACACATTTCATTTTACACAATAACAATCCCCACTATAAAAAAATTCTACTTTGGAATCCAATGAGATTCATGTATTCACAGATAAAACTGCCATACTCACAACATTGTACTTGTGGTAGAAAAACTATTTCCTTTTATAACAATTACTCTCACCTACAAACTCCAATACTTCTACATCTATATGAAGCTTTATAAAAGTATGAGACCCAATTTGATTATGCATGGTATTATTAAACACTTTTAAATCATTTAATATATTTACTTGTGTATTTTTATAATTATTCTTCCCATACACAATTTATGTATCTATTTCAAAATATATCTCTGTGTTTGCATAGATTTTTGATCCTTATGGCATTTTCATATCAATATCAACATCCATGATTGCATCATCAATCATAAATTCTCTTATAATTTTTATCATCAAATTTACATTTATCAATTCCTACACCTATTTTAGATTCTTCAATAGCTATTACATCATTTTCATAAAAGCTTTCCATCTCATCTTCAATTTTGAATACTCCTATTCAAAGTAAAATATCTTTAATTAATTCTGTGCTACCTATCTCAAGTTTGCATTCATCAGCAGCAACATTAGACTCTTTAATTGCATTTATACTATCAACAATTTCTTCTATATATATATGTAGTTTAACTTGCATTTATACTATCAACAATTTCTTCTATATATATATGTAGTTTAACTTCTTTTTTTCAAAATTCTTTGGTAGTTTATTCATTTCTTCTTCTACTTTGTCAATCCTTTCTCATACCTTTTGAACTTTATCACTTACTTCTATCCTAGACCCCTCTAATTTTTATTTCAAGCTGAACTTTTCCTATTTCTTCTGTTACTTCCAGTCTTTGTTGTTGGATTATCCATTGTATCTCTTTCCTTTTTTGCTTCAGACTTTTCATCAATATTCTCTGAATTTCATTCATTTTCTGTTGCAGGTTTTCATTCATTTTTTTTCCATTCTCTGTTGGTATTGTAGCAAATTGTTATTGATTTGATCCATTCTTTGATCTATTCTTTGCATATTTTTATTCCTTTGATTCTTATTCTCATCCATTGCAAATATTCATTCATTTGACTTATACTTTGCTGATTCTGTTGCATATTTTCATTCATTTGATCCTTGTTCTCATCCATTCTCTGCTCCATTCTTGGCATATTTTCATTATTTGATTCACCATTCTTTGCAATATTTGACTAAATATTTCCATATTCAACATGCCATAATCTTCTTTCTTTTCATCTGTTTGTATATGTTTATTTTCCTTAATTAAAATCTGAGATTCCTTAAATATTACATCAGGACTTTCTGATACTACTACTTCAACTTGTGGCTCAGGACTAACACTACTAACCTTCTTTTCTCAATCACTATATTTTTCTTTATCTCCAACTAAATTTTGTTACATTAATATAAATGAATGAAATATTACCTTTCTTTTAAGAATGGAAATAAAACCAAATGAATTCTCTTCATTCTATTTTTACCAAAACCATCAACTAAAACTTTACTTTGCTGCTTAATTTTAAAATTTTAAATTAACACAAAATATATTTTATAATAAATAATATATAGGGTATATAATAAAAAAAAACATACATTGGTTCTACAATATTCAAACTTATATTCTTAAAAATTAAAAAAAAAAAAACATTAAGTTGTTTTAACTTTCTCAAAGTTTTCATTTTATTTTAAACTCATCAAATTAGGAAGCCACAATTTAAATATAAAAAATATATATTCTGTAATATCTCAAGATGCTTTACCTCTATATAATTAAAGATAAGACATAACTTATTAAATATTACTTACGTAATCAACGTGCGTTAAATAAATTTATAATTACAACTTTCAATTATCATAATAGATTTCTAACTATAAGAGCTTTCCATTGACTAGTTGTAAATCGAAAGATTTCGCGAATATTAATGTATAATAGGAATTGTGAATTTAATCAGTGAAGTACTGAATAGCTTCACGCTCTCAGATCTAACCGCTTCAGCTTCATCTATTTATATAGAAAGTAGGTTGAAGTAAAGAAGAGTTCCTCTCGTTTCTTCCAATGCGTAAGCTTGTGGTTAAGACCTGTAGAGGTTCCTGCCTTCGCATTTTTAACCACACAAGCTTTAGGTTTATTGCCTTAGTAAATATTAAAACCAATAAGTAAAATTTACCACGTCTCAAACACTGGATAAGTTAAAGACTTAAAGAAAATCCTATATTTTTAATATCTCAGAGTGCTTTATATTATCAAGACATTGCCAAAACAAACCAAGCTATCCTTGATCTCATTACCTAGTTACACAGTAATATATACACTGAGGGCTATAAAACTAAGCAATGAATGAAATACTTGTTAGATATAAGCTTAGCTATCTACTATAATATTCTATGTAATGGCATAGAAACAACAACTTTTTTAAAAACTTTATATATAAAATATTTAAATATTAATTTATCATTATAGCCTTATTATTTATAAAGATATAAACATTACCCATGCTTAAAAAAGTATTCATTACAAAAATGAAATCATAATAAAATGAAGCAGTAGGAATTTATAACTAGAACTAACCAATAATATCAAGCTAAACATATCAATAATATCTCAGTTGCCAATGCATACAGTATCAGTAAAATCCCATATACATAATATAAATATTTATTTCTATTTAAATAATCATTATTTAAAAATATAAATATTATTAAATAACATATTATATATTTCATAATCTGTATTGAAGTGTGATGACTATAAAATAAAATAAACTATCATTTATTGCATCTGTATTATTATTATTTTTTATGTGTCAAAGCATCGGCCAGGAAGCCCAGGACAACTGCTTGTAAGGCAGCTGTGCTAACCATTCGACCACCAATGCTTAACATATGTATTATTTTTTAACATTATATTTAAAACATTTTGAAAATATTAATTGCATATAGCTTTGATAATTACACATAGTGATCAATCTAATATTTAAGAATTGATAATTTATAAATAATTAAAAAACAATTTATTATGAATAAAATGTATTTAATAAAGATTTATAAATTGTTTTGTAATTTTAATTTGTTTAGAATAGAAAATGTTAACATTATACAAGTTAAAGATATAGCAGATGGTCCTTCTTTCATAACATCATTTCATTTGAAATATACAAGATAAACCTAAACAAAGATGCAGAAAAAACATGATTTTGAAGATGATTATGAAATAATCCTATTTATAATATATGAAAATATGAAGAAATATATTATCCATTTGAGTCTTGATTCCCAAATTCTTGGGATAAAAACTACTTGTTTACAAGTTCAATTTGTGAGTTTTAAATTCCAAAGTTTTTTTTTAAAATTCAATAGCTGACTATTTTGTTCATGTGATCAAGACAGCTTTCTTGATAAGCAATTATTCTTGCCTACTTGATAATAGAACAATAAATAATTCTTTAGTCTATTTAAAACAAATAATTGCCAATTCTTTTTTTTTTTCAAAATAATCTTTATTTGCACAAAAAGTTAAATATACATTGTAATATAGATTTAATGTTTACAATCATGCCTGACACATTAAAGACTAAATAGTTATTAAATTAGATGTTGAGTACAGGATTAAAAGTAAAATTTTATGTTATGTTACTTATCAGGGATGATCTAATTTGGCATATAAATCCCATGGTGTGTAAAGTTTACGTGTCATGAATAAATTATGTACATAGCCATTGCTAAATATTTAATTGACTCCATGTTTGCTCAGCAAGGCTAGGCAGGCATGTTCTTAGATCACTTTATTTAGCTTTATATAATAACTTTAATTCTTAAATATAATATTAACTTAAATATTAATATTAATATTTATTAATATTAAATTAATATTAACTTTATTAATATAAATTTAATATTAATTTTAATTCTTTAAAATTAATATATTTAAATTAAACAATTGAATTTCTTTTTAAATTATAATTTAACAAAATCATTTTTTATTTATAAAAAGAGTATATAATGTCTTTCAAATATTAATAATAACTCACTATTTTAAAATATTACTGATGGCACACTTCTAAATTAATAAAATTTCTTTCTATGCATTTTATTAATTATGAAATATATTCCAATGGAATGCATGATTTCAATATATAAAAACTGGAAAGGAAATCTAATGGAAGAAATATAAGACTTTGGTATTGATGAATAAAGTAAATCTACAGAATGATGAATGAAGAAACTTATGATTTTAGAGAAATATTTGAAACTATATATTACTGTATTTTATTAAAGAGAAAAAAACTAATTATTTTTGCAGGCAAGTGTACAGTGTGGCTCATTAAAAATATGATTCTTTTTTTACATAGTAGTATCAAATTTAACATTTAGGAATTAGATTATGTGTTATATTTGAAAGAGGGAACTTTGGCCTGTTGTGAAAAACAAGGGAGACTACTCAAGAGAAATAGAAAAAAGAGAAACTCGAAGAAAAAATTTGTAGGAGACAATAAATAATAAATTAGTAAAGATAGGGTTTAGTTAAATTAAATTAAAATGACATATAACTCATGGACACATTAAAAGTTTCTATTAAAAACTAAAAAAAGTAATAGATAATTAATTTTTTTTAAAAAAAGATAATATTACAGATGCAAGATCATAAGGAGTAAAAAATTACTTAGAAAACAGAAAGTAGATATACAGAAAATGAGTATATATACATAACAATTTAGGTCTAATAGAAATATATGAAATACAAAAGTATTTGTGATGATACAAAAAAAGAATTCATGTTTTTTTTAAACAAAAGTAGGAGATTTTTGTTCTAAAGTAAGACAGAACAATGAGATGAAATAGTCTCTCTATGTTATTAATGTAGAAAGAAGAGAAAGATAATAAACTATGTATATTTAAAGTGTACTGTATTAAAACAGAAATGTAAGGAGTTCTATAGAATATGAAAAAACATAGTAGTGACAGGAATCAGAGAATTTTTTTTTTTTTTGCTAGGATTAATAATGAGAGAAGCAGATTAAAAAAAACACTGAAACTGATTAAATAATTGTTATTGAAATTGGAAAAGATAATTGTTTTGAATTGTTAGAGTTCCTTGGTGTTGCAAGATAATTGAAAAGAGATGACATTATGCTGATCATGAAACTCTATTTGAAAAGTGTGTCATAGGTAATACGATTTTTAGTCATTTGAATATATTACAAATTAAAAACTTTTGATCTATTCTCAGGGAAATGCCATTTTTCATCATCACCATCTATAAATAAAATAATATAAATTCTAAAGATAAAATGCGCCATTCTTTTTACCTTTTGAAAAGCTAAAAGCTAAGGATGGATATGAGCTAGGTTTCTTCTTTACTATTAATTAATATGTCAACACTCATCTAACAAACCTGATTATTGTGGGACTTTTACAGTTTAAATAAAAATATCTATATATCCATTTTTAAAAATTTAAATGCCTAGCTTTATTTTTATGGACAATTAACTCGAAATAATCTTATGCTTACTTGAAAATTTTTTAATTACCTGAAAGAAAAGAAAATTTTTAACTCAATTTGGGTCCCTATTAGGTCATATTAGGCAAGTGAACCCCTGTATTAAAGCTGAATTGTATTATAATAACATTTAACTTCTGTGGTCGCATATTATTATTCATCTGAATAGTGTCATTCATAGTGGACCCGTCAACTACCAGCTAATTTAAATGATATAATCATTCATCTATCAATACTGGATAATATATCCAGTTTTCTGAAAAAAACTTCAACTTACTTACAAAATTTCAGTTATTTGAATAGTTGTCGAACCTTTATTTGTATTGAAACCCTAATCTTAGCTATATCACATTATTTCACGATGTTTTTGCATTCATTCTAAATATTTTGACTGTTGTTGATTAAAATAATGTTAGTGCTGTATAAAAATATTCTGTTAGTGTGAGATCACTGTATTTTTCGTTGTACACATAAAAAACGAAAACAACTTTTATTTTTTTACAAAATAAGTAACAAGTTCTTTATTAATATAAATAACAACTGTACATTGATGAACTGAATTATAAATATTATAAATGAGTATAAATGCTGGTAAATACAGACTTCAATGAAGTCAACAGAAGGTTTGAGCAGAAAGATTCAAACTTACTGGTTTATTCTGACCTATAAAAAGCAAATAGAAATATATATTAATACATACAAAGTGAATATGTAAAAGTATGTGTGCAAATATAATTATCGATTTGTATATCTATTTATAAAGCTAGATAAATAATTATTTAAATTAAATCAATTTAATATATAGAGTATGCTTTATTCACTCAACTACTACGGCACTGTGGGTTAGACATAACTGTGCGCTGGTAAATTCACGCTAGTAATCGAAGTATAATCGTATAATTCTTATATAAGATTGGCTCTATGTACTTCTGTGTTATTTTAAATTTTTTATAGGTAATTTGAGAACAAGACTTTAGACATTAACTCAGAATTACTTCTATAGATGAGATTTTATCTTATTACAAAAAAATCCTCATTATTTTGATGTTATAAATATTATATATATTTCAAAAATAAAAACAGTTTACTTTTCTTTGCTATATTTAAAAATATGTCTCTATCTTGTGAAAAGTGCCACGGTAGAATAATATTGGATTATCAACATAGATATGGAGGTCCAAGTATTTAATGATTCTAGCTTACCTGGCAACTGAAAAACGAAATACATTCAATGTTCAATAAAAAATACTATTCTATAACTTTTACATTGGCAATTATTTGCAATATAGTGAAATTTGACACAGAAATTCACCAATAAAAACTGGGGAAAAAACTAAAATTATCTCACTTGAATTTTTTTTTACTAATAATCAAACTCTGTCTATTTAAAAATTAGTTGAAATCTGAGATTTGCTATACTCTTCCCCCAAAAGAATTTATAAAAAAATTAATTAGCATTTTTTCCTTTTAGTTTTTTTATTAGAAGTAATTATTTAATCTTTGAAGCAAAACTATGGAGTTTAATGGATTTTCTTTAATTGAATTCCTATTACTCGTAAGTTTTATCTATTGCGTGTGTAATCCATTTGTAGCAGTTGCATTTTACTGAACAAACTATTTTTGATTGTGATAGACCAGTAAAGAAGCTAAGGGATCCTGAATTGAAACTCAACCTCCCATTACTAGTGTTTAAAAGGCATATGATTTTTGAATAATTAATCGTGCAAATGATTATTTAATCTTGAACAAGATAGCGTTTATTATACTGACTCAGAAAAAAAGATATTTGTTTCTGTTTCCAAGCTGCTTGCTATAACATCTCTGAATCAGTGCATGTGTTACTTAGAGACATAGTGTAGTTATTCCTCACACAAAATTAAGGCGTTTAGCATGTGTGAATCACAAATTACAACATAAAAGTGATACCATTTTATAGCCATCTTGCAAAGCATTTGAAAATATTAAACCATCAAACATCACATGATCACAGTGATGAAATCCACAAGCTAGAAACTAGTCTGGGAATATTGGATGAGTAGATACTAGATAGGGATTTTATGCACAACGTTCCTAATCCATTAATTATTCTGGCTTGCACTAAGTGGTGCTACTGTATAGAGAGTTTTGCTTTTGGGTCATTTGAAAATATTATTGCAATTTATGGATTAACTGAAAAGCAGTTTTAATAATTTCACATTTTTCAATAGCAGTTTTTTTAATTTAATGCAAAATTTAATCTTAACACTTTTTTCATAGAGGGTTAAGATACAAAACACAACGCTACATTTCATGAAAAAATTCATAATCTAGATAATGCTTGTACCATAACAATTGTATGATGAATCGCCACATAATGTCATTACATAACACATGCACTAATTTTTAAGTACTTCATGCAGCATTAAAAAACCCAGTCAATTTCATTGGAATAAACTATATCACCATATTCATATGACTATCAATAGCATATGCATAAAATATCATAGGAAGATGAGAATTCCTTAACTAGTATAGGATTTTCTATCATGTACCTGAATATACTAATACAGCTAGCTAGCCATTCAATTTATTGGTCAACAAATGGGTATTTGGTTATTATTGAATAAAGAGTAAAAGTTCCAGTTTAATCAGATGGGTGATTAGTAGACTGATAATAAAATCAAACGATTGTTATTTATACTTCTCTGATCACTCTGTGCAGCGGTTCATTAATATGGCTAAGCTTTATTTTGTCAGAACATAGTCTCAATAGAGATTCACTAGATGTTCCATGTAAACTTATATTTTTTACAAATATCTTAAAATAATCATTTTTGTTGTTGTTATTCTAGTTACAAAGTAAATCATCTTCAGGTAAAAATCCAATCTCTTAACCATTGCAAACGTTCATAGTAAGTTAAATAACGTGTATTCCAACATATTACCATTTCCATTTTTCAGGTGGTATTTATTTTACTTGTCAATCATTCATTGTACACATATCATATGAATTGTTTTTTCTCTATTTGGTCTACTAGTCTTCAATTAATATTTCGATTTGTTATATTATGTTTTTATTTCTGAATGGTATCTTTCTGAGATTCTCTTATTTTGTATAATTATATCTACTTCTACAGGTTCGTTTTTTTAAACATTTTTATTATCATTTCATACTTTTGACAACCTTATAATGAAATATTTCCTACTACATATTTCTGAAAATTACAGTGAGATCAGTGAAATATAAATATTAATAAAAATTGATTTTTAAGATATTATTAAAATTCACTCAGATTAAAAAAAAGTTTACCAAAATAAAAAAGCAATATAAGTAATTATCGAAATATACTTACCCATAAGTTGATACTTTAGTAGTAGACTTTACAGCTATAAAAATAAAATTAATCATTGTTAAATTGCATATCTTTTAACTAATAAACATTAATACATTTATTTAAAATGAATGATTTCAAAAGATTAGTGCAAAAACTTTAACAATTTTATAACAATTTGTACTAATATATATATATATTTGATGTGTGTAAATAATTAATTAAACGCTGCATAAATCTGTAATCACTTTAAATGACATTAAATTACACCCCTTATAGAATTTAGTACGATCTTTCAAAACACATTACCAAAATTTTCTGAAAACAATCAACCAATCTCACCTGACGATATTATTATTATTATTATTATTATTATTATTATTATTATTATTATTATTATTATTATTATTATTATTATTATTATTATTATTATTATTATTATTATTATTATTATTATTATTATTATTATTATTATTATTATTATTATTATTATTGTTGTTGTTGTTGTTGTTGTTGTTGTTGTTGTTGTTGTTGTTGTTGTTGTTGTTGTTGTTGGCTGAAACCTCACTAAATATACCAATGCAATATGACTGTTGAATAATACTTTTAGTGCCAGTTGAAATCAATTTTAAATTAAATTACCAATAAAATTGTTTCACATTTTAAAATCGATTTAGATGTTACGACTGACGTTAAGTAGAAATCGCATCATTATGTTCAGGGTTGTCTCATCTTGTATCCCGATTATTGACATAATTGAAAAAAAGATTATTTAACGTCAGTCGTAACGTCTAAATTGATATTAAAATGTGAAAGCAATTTTATTGGTAATTTAAGTTAAATTACCACTAGAAAGGTTGTTCAGACAGTAATATTGCACTTCTATGTTTAGTGGTCTCAACCATTGTTCCGGCTACTGATGTCATTGCTTATTCTCATTAATATATATATATATATTCAAAAAAGATTAGTTGATTTTTAAATCAAATTTTGTCTCTTGATAAAATTTAAAATTTTCTGGCGGCTGGTGTGTAAGTTAGTAGCATTATATATACACCTGTTTGAGTCAAATAAATACATTTTCTGATAGTTATGCAAATAAAAATGGTAAGATATTAAAAAAATATCTGCAAAATTCAGGCTGCCTCTAGCCTTCAGACTAGCTAAGCCCTTCCAATCTTTTCTTCAAAAAATCATAGCTACTACTTTCTTAAGATCTGATCATTTATAGTCTCTTTACAGAAATCTTTTATAATTATATAACTTTTTTTAGGAATTATTGTATTTCTATTCAATATTGTTTTCAACAATCATTCAATCACAACATATATGAGTGGCACCAAGTTTATTCAAAGCTTATATTCCTTAGATTATCTTTGTTCATATTTTTGGGTCATCTTTTTTTTCCATTTTATATCGTATCCATTTCTGGGGTATTTTAACATCTCTTGACCTATTGAGCTGATTATATATTAATCTCACTATTGTTTTGACATTGCTTTTTTTATCAATTAAAAAGCAACCAATTTCTGCAGTTCATTTTATTTTACAGTACTGTAATCATTTCAAATATTTTTAACTGAAATTAAGTTTAAAATATATTATGGATATGCTCCTGGTTTCATATAAATTATTAAATAGTTTTATTAAATGTATAAAATTTGTTTTATTAATAAAATAAAGGCATCATGAATGTGTCATTTAAAGATGTCCCTTAAATTTTTTAAATACAATGGCAAAATCTTAAGTCCAATCAATATATTCTTTAACATGCTGGATATTATATTATAGAGTCCATAAATATAGTCGCTGATTGTTATATTGGAATGACTAATACAAGATTTTCTTAGATGATGATGTATAGTGAGCTTTAGTGCATAGAAAAGAGAAAACCTTGTTTGCATCATAAAGATTATCTCCTGGATATTCTAAAGGAGCCCTGTGCCGATTGTTATTGTTGCAAAAATATGACAGAAAATGCAACACATTAAAGATGAATTAGATGTAAGATTGAAATATTTCAGAAAGACAAATTTGCTTCAGGAAATAGTAAAAGACAACAACCAAAATACCAAATTAAAGGAAAAATAGATCAATATATTCTATATGGGGTTATACTTGCTGTTAACATATTGATTTTTAGATAACGGAGTGCGAAACACATATTTGGTGTAGTAGTAATAATAGTTTATTCATTTACTATTTTTTTAAAAATTGGAATAGAAATATTTATTTGAGCATGATTACTACTGCTGATGGCCACAGAGAATTTTTAAAATCGTATGTCGAATGTATTAATTTGAAACAAATAGATTTTCATTATTTTTAAGAATTATTTCTAATTGTGGAATGCATCTGTTAAATCTGTTTACCTAAATTGAATAGCATTTTAAATAAGACAACATGTTTGAAATTAAATCGTAATATAGGCAATTTAAATAATTATTATACTAATTTGGAACTGAACCTGAAAATTAGTTAGCTATTAATGTTTTGCGATTTTACCTAAGTATCTTAACTCAAATATGATATTAGTTATGCAATAGTTTGTGTATAGTTTTTAATAGTTTGGATTCCCGGGGTTTCTCATTCCTAACGCCTCATTTATCATTAAAAGAATTGATCATCCTTTTTACTTTCAAAGGCAATAAATTGCTAAACGTAATCTGGTGACCTCCCTGAGTTATGGGGTCAAAGTACACCAGTATTATTTATGGATACTATCGTTACAACCTACTGGAATTTTACTTTTTTAAAAGCTAATTAAAATTCAGAAATTCAACAATTTTTGGAAACCTATTTTTATTTAAAATATTGCTGCAAAAGTGTGTTTGTAGTAGAAAATTAAATTCATTTTTAATGACAAACTTATAATAACAAATTTAGCAAAAAATAATTGAAATTGTTTATCTGTAGATAAAAAACAAATATGTAGAGTCATCTTTTCTCTTTTTACTCTCTTGTTCTCTGTCTGTCTCTTTTTCTTATATATATATGTGTGTGTGTGTAAGAATGAAAATTTTCGCATGTAAAACTTATAAACATATATTTCTGAGTTGTCTATATACATTGGCTAAAATAAAGCTTTGAATAAATGACATCTGCTATCATCTAAGTATAGAATATTGTAAAATCACCTGAAATTATCTCTTTGAATATGCCCTATTATGTCATTGACATCAAAGATAACCCAGATACCAGATAATGTAGATGTGGACAAATCTTATATACATATATTTAGTCATTAACTTGATTAACATTAGAAATATGAAGATGGCAAAATAAAATTAAAACAATTGTTTATCTCTATATCTTCCAGTATTTTTTTCTTCAATTTATTAAATCTTCTGTTTTTTCCTCTCTCTTTCTCTCCCTATATATATATGTGTATGCGTGTGCGTGCGTGCGCGCATATTTGCAAAGCTATGTGCAAACATAATTCTTACAAATTTTACACAAAAGCTAATACTTACGTGATTGTGTAACCTTTTTGATATTACTTCCATGTTTTGGCTTAGATCCAGAAGGATATGCTGAATCTTTTGGCAACTCAGTAGAAATTTCCTGGTATGAAGAACCTGATGGCAATTTTTCTTTATGATGTTTCATTTCTGGTTCAGGTTCTTTTTCTGGCTCAGATTCTGATTCAGGTTCAGGTTCATTTTCAGGTTCTGGTTCTCCTTCAGGTTCAGATTCACTTTCAGGCTTGGGTAATTTTCCAGGTTTTACTTTATGAGCTGATTGTTTCTGTCCAGGTTCTTGTGTAGAAGTTTCAGCAATGCTTTCTGGTTCTGGTTCAGAATTAACCTCTGGTTTTGGTTCAGATTCAGGTTTAGATGGAGTTTCTACTTCTGGTTCTGGCTCATATTCAGATTCAGGTTCTCCAGTTGTCTTAGGTTTTTCTTTATATTGCATAGGTTTTTTATGATCAGTTTCTGAAGTTGCATCAGGTTTTGGTTTCTTTCCATTGTTTGTTTCTGGCTCTGATTCTGGTTCTCCTTCAGGTTCTCCTTCAGGATTTGGTTCCACTTCTTGACTTTCTCCTGGAGTAGATTTTTTGTGAGAGATACTTGGTTTCTGACTAGTAGGTTTTGATAATTGGTTATGTTCTTGTTCATGCTTTTGTTTATTTTCAGGTTCTGGTTCCTGTGTATGTTCAGGTTCTGGTTCATGTTCAGATTCTGGTTCATGTTCTGGTTCTGGTTCATGTTCTGAAGATGGTTCTGCTTCTTGAGTAGATGGTTTTTCTGTAGATTTTTTGTAATTAGAACCTTCAAGTGCTGGCTTTTTTTTGTTTTCAGGTTCTGGTTTATGTGTTCGCTCTGGTTCAGGCTTATGCTTATGTTCAGGTTCTGGTTCATGTGTATGTTCAGGTTCTGCTTCATGTTCTGGTTCTGGTTCATGTTCTGGTTCTGAAGATGGTTCAGCTTCTTGAGTAGATGTTTTTTCTGATGACTTTTTGTGATTAGAACCTTTAGGCTCTGGTTCTTGTTTATGTTCTGGCTCAGGTTTGTGTTTATGTTCTGGTTCTGGTTTATGTTTATTTTCGGGTTCTGGTTTATTTTCTGGTTCTGGTTCATGTTCTGGTTCAGAAGATGGTTCAGCTTCTTGAGTAGATGTTTTTACTGTAGATTTTTTGTGACTAGAACCTTTAGGTTCTGGTTCTTGGGTATGTTCAGGTTCTGGCTTTTGTTCAGGTTCTGGTTCTTGTTCATGTTCTGATACTGTATCTTCTTTGGATTTGTCTTCAGAATATGTCTTATCTGTTTTAGAATGAGATTCTGTTTTTTTCTAAAAAAGAAAAACATATATATATATATATATATATGGTAATTAATTAATTAAACACAACATAAATGTATAAAAATACTAACAGGATTTACTTATGTTCTTTATAGAAATTTTTTGCTGTTTCAAGCAGTAATGCATGAACATTGAAAGTTATTGATTTTTTTAATTGGTGTAGCTAGAAGCAATGGAAAAGTTTTATAAAAAAAATAAATAATGTTAGCATACAAAATATGTGAAATAAATGATACACAAAATATCTCCAAATTTTCAATAATAATTAAAATCTTGTTGAATCAAGATTTTGCTGTGGTACCAATTTATCAGCAATAGAGCTTTTCCAATTCAGATACTATGATATTTACATGGTCTAAATCTATTATGTTTACAATTAGTATTTATATAAATAGATGTGATGTGTTGGACTATTTCCGTCATCTATGAATGAATATTGAATGTATAGAAAATTTTAAACTTTATTTAAACTTCCCAAATACAAACAACTTGTTAGTAATAACGCACAAATAGACAACACATGTTAGTAATTACACAATGTTTTGAGTAGTATTATTCTCCACTCTTTTTCAGGTGTTGTTGGCCTGTATGCACAGTGACAATATTTGCTTAGAAGTTGAACTTGCACGTTTAGACTCTTGAATATCAAATTTAAGGCAAACGCTCTACCAACTGAGCCAGAGCGTTTGCCTTCAATTCAATATTCAAGAATCTAAAGATGCGAGTTCAACTTCTAAGCTAAAATTGTCACTATGCATATAGGCCAGCAACACCTGAAGAAGAGTGAAGACTAATACTACTCGAAACATTGTAATATTGCTAACCCTTACTGTCTATTTGTGTATTATTACTAGCAAGTTGTTTGTAATTGGAAAACTTAAAAAGTTAAAAAATTTCTATACATTCAACATTCAGTCATAGATGATGGAAATAGTCCCAACATGTCACACCTAATAACATACCATCATTACAAACCTTCAGACAAATAAATAATATTCATATAAATATTTGAAAAGTTATTCTTCTGGTTCTCGAGCAGCTAATGAAATAGTTGTTGACCATCAACATTTTAGATATAGTATTCCACCTTATGTGCAACTTCAGTAGAAGCAGTTTCAGTTAGGCAATCGATAAGGACGGAGGGGAGGGGAATTATTTAATGGAGCATACAAAATTTAGAAATTAGTGCAAGTTTTTTTACTCTGTCGCATTTAGATTTTTTTATGTTTTTATTCATAAATCATTCCAGTAATACACACATCTTTATATATGTGTTTCAGATATTTTGAATATGCAAGTAAATGTCAAAACGTGAAACTCCCATTAAATTGGTAAATTCTTGTATTTAAACTTCTAGTTTACTTGATGATTAGAGATTGTTGCGAAAAATACATGTATAATGAGCGAACAATCTGTTATTATTTTTACTGGTTATTAGCTTAAAAGTAGTGTGGAGAACCACATTAGAAATAATGTAAATTAATTTGCTAATTAGACATATATATATTACTATTTTTATTCACAACACTCTCATTAATATAACATTAATGATTAGCAATATTCTAAGCAAATAATGAGAATGGAATCCAAAATATTACACCTGTGGAATGAGTTATCATTTCTTCCGTGATATAAGGACCAATAATGATTGCTTCATGCACCACAATTGATCATTATTTTCAGATTATTTAGTTATACAGGGATAAAAATATTATAAGATAGGTCCAGCTATATTTATATCACAAGTCAGCTTTGTTATTTTAAAAGAGTGATGTAATTTTTTTCAACAAACAGCCGTAATACTATTGTTGCTATGAAGCCTCAACAATCCATAAATTAATAGTGACTAAAGTTTTGAGTAAATACCAGAATGTTTTGTTTAAAGTCATTGTAGTACTTATGTAAATTCATTTATTTGCTATATGCAGAATTTGGATTCAAATCCGTTTTAAAAATTTGAGATTATAATTAGACTTAAAATTTTACTTACAAATAACCAATTCATGTCAAGCATTGGTGGTCGAGAGGTCAGCACAACCGCCTTACAAGCAGTTGTCCCGGGTTAGCGGATTCGCTTCCCGCCGATGCTATGACAAAAATAACCAATTCATTCTCTACCAAGATAATAATCCATTATCAGTAAGTGATTAGTTATATAAGTTATATATATATATATTATTAATAATTTTGTAATAGATTATTTTGTTATGAAATTATTGTTTATAATAAATGAATAGTATTAATTATAATATAAAATAGAACAATACTCGTTCCAAGTGCATATTAAAACAAAAGCTAAAATTGCTTATCGAATGTTGATTGGATGTGTTAAAATATTGATCATAACTTTGTATCCATGATATGTGATTCCAAGAGTGTTTGCCATGAATGTATTTAAATAATAACAATTGCTTCTTCGTTTTATTTGTATAAATGAAAATATTTTTAAATAATCCAATTCAATAGAAAACCTTATTCATAATCTCTCTAAAAATAAACAGTAAAGAAGGAAACTCTATAACCAGACAAATATCGGGTGTTAAGCAATTAGGATTTTCGTTCATTGCTTTATTTTCTATTTAGAATATCTAGATATCTACTTCTAAACTAATAATTATATTACTAGCTTGATTAAAATAAAATTAATTTTTTAATCTTTTAACCTTAAAAAAAAAAAGAAAAATATTGAATTAGTTCACCTGATCTGGATTTGAATACAGTTGTGAAAATAGCAAATAAATGCACTAATGGCTTATTGGGCCTGACTTAAATGAAGAGGTCTGATTTGTCAAAGTAGATTTTGGAAGACATTGATTTAGTTTTTTCAGTATTCGGATCATAATTTTGAAATGCAAGAGAAGCTATTTAAATAAGTCAATTATTTTATATAGCCCGATGTTTTTTTATAAACAATAATATTTAAACAGCATTAAACTGTTGCACATGCGCTTTGGATTTTAAATATAAAATGAATGAATACTAACACTTCAACCACATGATAAAGTCTTTGGAAAAGATAGAAGTATCACTTTCAAACACTTAAGATTCGCCCATACAAAAGCGTTTGGGTTCGAAAAGATAGATGGCCATTCTATCTTTTCCAAAGACTTTATCATGTGGTTGAAGTGTTAGTATTCATTCATTTTATATTTAAAATCCAAAGCGCATGTGCAACAGTTTAATGCTGTTTAAATATTATTAAGAAAAGCTATTATAAATATGTTGTACTTCACAAAAGCTAATTATTACATACACAAACAAACACACATACATATTTATGAACAGATCTTGTGTTATAATAATTAATTTATAAATAAAATCCCAGTGAATGAGTAATAATAAATAAAAAATAGATATTATAATAGCTATATAAAGAATTTTATGGATATATGTAAATATTGTGAAAGTCTTATGTTAAGCTAAATGCGATATTTTCTAATTTAGTAAAAAAAACAATTAATAACTATTTATATTTTTATTGAATGATGATATGGTGTTGATTTATTTATGTAGTGTATGAATTTTGAAAAATTACAGAGAATCCAAGCCAAAAATATATTTAACAATAGCTCTATTAGACATTTGATTTTACCATTGTACCTATAGTTTTATAATATTTAACCATATCCTTCACTACATGTGTAAAAAAATATCTATTTAAAATAATTCAGAGACTAAATTACATTGTTACATTTTTATTTACCATTGTCAAACTTCCTCCACTCGCAACTTTGACGCCATCCTAAAGACATTACATACGGGACAGAGAAAGGTGAATAACTCCGTGTGTGTAAATTTAAAAAAAAAAAAATCAGATATATTAATCTTTAACTGAGGTTTAAAGTTTATATCTGTGCTAGAGATAATCTCTAGGTTCGAAAATGATTAGTAATAATCATTAGTGTATTTATCTGAAATGGATGGCGTCAAAGTTGTGAGTGGAGGGAGTTTGACAATGGTAAATGAAAATGTAACAATTTACTCTAGACAAATACTTTGCATATGAAAACCAGTCCTCTGGTTGAAATATAATATTATTTATTGGATTTATACGTCTTTTTTTTGTTTATTTATATATATATGAGATAGTGATCTGGGCCAACTGATGAGTGCTGGTTCAGCACGAAATGCATCTTGGGGGTCATTTGTCTTTTATAATATCTTTATTTATATGTATTTGATAATAATGGGGAAGTATGGAGATGTTTATTATATCTATAAATTACATTGCTTGTTGACTAATATATAATAATAATTATGAAGTTCTTTACCTATTCACATTGCACAAGAGAATACATAGTGCTTTTAAGGTAAAAATTGGCAATATTTTATGAAGTTATGTTCTTTTGCAACTGCATAATTCAATCATTAAATATTGATATAGTAAGATTATTACATCACATTTATAAAAATATATGACAATCTAACATCTGTTCTGACACAATAAATTAACATATTAATATTTTTTATTAAAAACCAGTTAACACTCAAGACAATCTCAATATCAATAACAATCAACAATTTCAAACTGTTGCCAAGATATTTACATAGACACTAAAGATTGCAACAGGATCACAGATGTAGAAATTATTGATACAAAAAAATTTAAATAAATCTCTTTAAATAGATCTTGTTCGCCATTTTAAATTCACATTTCCATTTACATTTAATGTGTTAAAAATGAGTCCATTCATTTCCATTCAAAGGTTTCAGGGTGTAATATTTATCATATATGTTTCTCATGCCTTAACCAAAATGTGAATCTATTCTGGTTGAATTTTAAACTTTTTTCAGACACAAATAGGGTTATAGATGATGTATAAGAACTCAGCTATCCATCCAATATAGGTTGGAAAATGGGTATCCAGCTTGAAAGTAAAGGTCTAAAGTTAATCTAGATTGATTAAATGAGTGTTTATGTGCCAAATATGTAAAATAAAAAACATAATTAAAATTTGATATGAATATTACTATTGGGATGGGAGATCATATTCCTAAAGGATTATCTGTATTTTTTTATTATTAAAAGTCATTGTTTTGATCAATTAATGAAGGAATACTGGATATCATGAACACTATCAAAAATGTTTTTGTGCCTGGTATCCAAAAAAAAAGTTAATTACGAATTTCATGGTTTTTGATAAGGTAACATTATAGTTTTGGTGGACCCATGCATTTATCCTTTTGTAACTTCCTTCCATATAACATTTAATTTTTAATACTGAAGATAAATTTGGATTGATCCTTCGTTGCAAATAAATGATAGTTTGTGTGAATTTATGTCAACAGTTATTTGATTAAATTGGTTTATTAACAATATTTATTAAATTATTACGATTTGCAGATAACAAGCTTTCTGTATTGACAACTTTGACATCGTCCACCTCAGATAAATATATTAATAATTGTTACTAATCAATTTTTAGGTCAGAAGTAAATATCATTTTTAGTCCAGATATAATCTTTGAACTCAAATAAGGATTAATTAAATTGTTGGGATTACATATATATATATTGATTAAAGATTGTAAAAATTAAAACAATTTCGTGTTTATAAAATATTTAAGTGTAATTTTTTTTTAATTTAATACGTAGATGAGTGTATAGCAAGAGTTTTTTGAGGTTTTGCCAAAAAACAATTTCATTTAGTTTATGTTACCTATCCTGATTAATACAAGTTTCATTCAACTGTAAAATGTTTATTTAAAAATGCATAATCTTTTATTTTTAACTTTTAATTTCTAAAATAAATGTTTCAATTACGAATAATTTATAAGCGTTACATTTCAACCCACTCTTTACTAGATCATAAAAGAAGAAAATATTTTAAAATTTATCAATCATTTGTATAATACATTTTGTTTACATGTAATATAAATCGGACAATAACCGGATTAAATAATCACGTGTTTTAAAATCTTGAATCGAAAAAAATGTTAAATACGGTACATACAGAAAATATCTTTACAATTTTTTTTTTTAATAATCAAATAGAAAGTATCGTTGTATTACTTAAAAATAAATATTTAGATATATATTTTAATAAAATATTGAGAAATACATCATATAATAAAGATTACAATAAATAACGACGCATTAAACACCAGAATTTATAAAATTAACAAATTTGTACTTTAAAACGCAATAAATTGTAAGAAAACAAACAGGTGTTACTGACTACATTGAAAAAAATTAAAAGACTGAAGTGGAGTTGGGCTGGACATATTGCTAGAAGAGATGATAATAGATGAACAATTGAAATCTTAAACTGGATTCCAAGAGATTGTAAACGACCCAGAAAGAGACCACATGTAAGATGGATGGATAAAATAAAAAAGTGTGCAGGGGTGATGTGGAGAAGAGAAGCTAAAAATCGAAGAAGATGGACTGAACTTGGAGAGACTTTCATCCTACAGTGGATTGATGATGATGATGATTAAAAATTTGCTAATAGTAACATTTAAAATAACTAGGTGCGTTATTAACTGTATACTATAAAGATCATTTTCAATAATAATGCAGATTTAGTTTTAAAATATATACTACACACATATAATACTTTTACACATATATTGTTATAAAGAAAACAATTTATAAGTAAATTATTAAGACGTCATAATAATATATATATGCAGATAAGTGAAAGTGCGTGTTTGCTATTACATGTATTACTATACCACGAAAATTTATAAACTTATCATGGCCATAATTTAAAGTTCGTATGCAGACCAAAATAAACTTAACATTATTTTGCGATTATAAGCAGACTTAGAATTTCAAATTTAAGTAGATATCTTATGGCTGAATCAGCTATTCATTCAATTAGTTGGAAAATGAGTAGTCAGTTATTTTTTTAGATTAAAGATAAAAGAGAGATTAATATTAATTATGTCAGGCAATTTGATGATTAATGAATTTTCTTTTTTGTTGGGGGGGGGGGGTTGTTGGAGAGTTCTTTATTCCGCAATAGTTACTTAATGGTTATTTATTTTTTAATTAATATATAATTGTAAAAAGCACATATTCTTCAATAAAGTAACTAACGTTGTGTTTTCTGCTTGAATTCAAATTAGGATAATTATGATAATCACTATCAATGGAAGTTTGTCCTTACTACAACAATCTCTATCAAAGTCATTATCGAGAGTAGTACGGTTTTTTATATACTAATAACAATTAATACAAAAGCAAACGCACATGAAAAAACTGAAATGGGAGCGACTCTAATAGATTTATTGATCTATAAAACAATATATGGAATAATTTCTTTTATAAAAAAACATTCAGATACTTCATTGAAAGAAGTAAAGAGAAAATCATACACAACATAATAATATAGTATATACCATAAATTTGCCATAAATTTCAATACAATATTTACAATTTAAACTACTGTATATCAAACTCTTTATATTGTACTGTCACCCAGTGCAAGCCGTAATAATCAATGCATGCAAGAAGGTTTGTGCATAAAATCCCAATTTGGGGCCTACTCATTCAATATCCTCAGATTAGTTTCTAACTTAAGATTTTCATTAGTGAGAAGACTTAGATCTGAGAGCACTGCGCTAGATTTTAGATACTAATGCACAAGCTAGAAACTAGTTGGGGAATATTAGATGAGAAGGCAATTAGATAGGGATTTTATGCACAAAGCTTCTTGCATCTATTGATTACTTTGTTTTGCACTGGGTGGCACTATTGTATGGAAAGTTTGCTACTGTTTTAACAGCTTGTGTAAGCATAGGAAATGGTTGGTCATGTGGTATTTAATATTTCAAACTACATTATAAAATAGTTAAAATTAGGCAAATTAAACACAATTAATATATTTTGCAAATTTTATATATATTATAAATATATGCATCTATACATGGTATAATAGTAGTATATTGACCTATTATTTCCATCATTTGAGTTAGAGTCCAGGCCAAATAAAACTTTATCCCCCCCCCCATATTTGAATTATTTGTTGTTTTTTATTTAAAAAGAAAACACGGCCAATTCACTAATCATACAATATCTGTTTAGTAAATCGATATTTTTCTGTTCTTATATAAAAGATGTAAAAAGATTGAAATATCACTTAAAGTATATCATTGACAAGTGTAGTGAGTTATAACTTCTTTCTCTCTATGAACAGCTATTGAAGAAGCCTTTTTTTCTCTCTCATGTGTCATAGCCTCATCCGGGAAGCGAACCCGCTAACCCGGGACAACTACTTGTAAAGCATCTGTCGCTGACCTCTCGACTACCAATGCTTGACAAGCCTTTTTTTTTTCCAATAAGCTATTTAAAGTTCATTTTATTCATGATTTTCTTTATGAAAAATAAAAAACAATAATAATTCAAGGCCATTAAGAAAAGGGTATAAAGAAATCAATTAAAAAAAATAAAAATAATCAATAAATAAAAAAGTATTGGAAAGAGTAAAAAAGAAAGCAATATACAGTAATTGAAAAAGCTAAGTATATTTTTGGTGAGACGGAGCTAATGGAAGTCATCTAGAAATACGCATGCATGCATCACGTACTTAAACTTTTATTGTCAAAAAATCATTCTACTACATATCTGAAGATTTAAAAGATATGTAATATAACAACAAGAGATATACCCGTTTAAATCTAGGATGATACATTTAAGGAACACTTATAAATATACATAAAATGGTAATTATGAAAATATGCTATGTAATGCACTTTTTATTTTATTCTAATGCACTCTACCTTTTTTAATATGTGAAGCTTACACTAGAAGTACACACACACACACACACACACACACATATATATATATATATAATTCCCATGATGCTAAATTGTTGCATTCATACCTATGATCTGGAATTCAAATCTAAGCCAGGTGAATTTATTTTTAAGATGTTTACGATTATTTTCAGAAATAAGTGGTCCATGGTCAGCCCAGACAATTGTCTATAACTCAAATCTTTATGTCTAAGCAATTATAAAGTTTGGTGAATACTCTTCATTGTTGCTCTAAAATGGGCTGTTGAAAATTATTTGTATCAGTAATATACCAAACTTGAATTCAAATCTGGGATATATATATATATATATTAAAATCATTCACATTCAAAACAAGTATAATTTTTTTTTTGTTTGTAATCTTTCCATAGCCAGTTAATTTGCCATCTAAATAAGTTTTTAAAATGTAAAATGTGAAGAACAAATATAAATTCTCACAATATGGCATTTGAATAGGGGGGGGGGGGAGTATAGTCTTCTATTTCATTTTTTTCTATAATTCTATAAAAGAAATACAGAAAAAACATTTACTTTTTGTTCAGGGTTATATTTAATGACTTTTTTACTTCATACATGAGTATATGTTTGTTAGATATTATATTGGCAAATCTACTCAAATAATAAAAAGGAAAAAAAAGCAATTCGTGAGTAATTTTTTTCTTTAATAGAGACGATGTAACATAAAATGTAATAAAATATTTATAAATTATTACATTTAGAAAAATAGAATGTTTGGAAATTTGTAAAATAATTAGAAAAGAATAACAAGAAGAGATCAAAAACGCAATATATGGGTAAGAGAACAAACACGTGTTACTGGGTAAGAGAACAAACACGTGTTACTGACCTCATTGAAAAAATTAAAAGACTGAAGTGGAGTTGGGCTGGATATATTGCTAGAAGAGATGATAATAGATGGACAATTGAAGTCTTAAACTGGATTCCAAGAGATTGTCAAAGACCTAGAAAGAGACCAGATGTGAGATGGATGGATGAGATGAGAAAGTGTGCAGGGGTGATGTGGAGAAAAGAAGCTAAAGATCGGAGATGGATTGAACTTGGAGAGACCTTCATCCTGCAGTGGATTAATAATGGTTGATAATGATAGTAGAATCTTTGAATTAAAATGTAAGACATGTGACTAAATCTATAAGAAATTAAAGTTTCATAAAATGATGGAATTGTATATATTTGCAAAGTGGACCGTAGAAATAATGAAATTATATGCAAGGCAATATACCATCTAAACGTTAAGAATACACAATGATTTAAAAAGTGAATAAAGAGTGAAAATAAATATTAAAAGTTGTAGAGTTACCAGTTTTTCATCAATTCTATGTAGATCTTTATTAAAATCACTACAAATATTATATAAAGAATTTTAGATTCAAGTTAACCTGAAAAAACAAACGGGAATTAAAAATGATTGTAGATTAGTAGATAAAAATAATTGAACAAATAATCAGGCAATAAATTACTGGCTAAAAGTAATAGATTTAACTCGGATGTAGGATTTTCTAGCTATTGTTTCCATTACTCTGTCATTTCATTTTTATTATATTCAAGTATTAAAATAAGCTATAGAAAAGAGTATTGGGTTTTGCATGACATTTGCATTAGATTCATTGCTATAAAAAAGATTCAATAAAGATTTTGATCTGAAAAAAACCTGGAAAATTTTGATATTGTCACAGTATATTGCTAAATTCATAAAAATATCATAATCTTCCAACTATAACTAAATTACATGCTAGCATTAAGATTTTATGGCAAATTTAATTGTACATCTCTCCCAAATTTGTTAATATTTGCTTTGTGGAAAATGTTTCATGGATTGAAATGGAAAACAAATACAATATATATGACTTTCACAAATAAAAATATGAGGTAATTTTCAAAGAATCATTTGAATAAACTATAACTGACATCCATTTTTTTGCATCAAAGCCAAACTATACATGAAGGCAAAGTGATCTTTATTTATGTAATGAATAAAGTTGCATTGGTACAAAAAAATGACCAAGAGTTGCCAGTTTAAATATTTTTTTGGGAATCTGACTAGTGAATTATTATAGTAATATTTTCAGATTTAACGGTTTTACAGACATTAAATACGATTATTTTTAAACCAACGTATCACTCATTTTTGATTGTGAAAGCTGGAGAATTATTTTTTTACTGTGTAGTGCAATTATGAAATTGAAATATATCTTTATGATTTTTTCCAACTTTTTAGTTTCATATAAGGGGGAAACCAAAACTAACTGGAATAGTTCTCTGGTAAGTGCACCTGTTGTAGTACATGATTTTACTGCAACATACCTCTTGCTGGCACCCTTCTGCATTAATATGACAAATGATATCACTGGGTGAACTCATGATGACACAAAGCACATTTTTATATAAGTGTGTTTCCCATACTTGTCAATTTTTGTAACAGTTGGAAAGTTGGAACAATGTGAAATTCAGTTTTTTTTTAGAGAAAATGGCAGAAAAATTCACTGTAATGCTTGAAATATATTACTAGCAAGATATTCTGGAAAAAACAGAAGTTTATAAGTAGATTAATAAAATTGTGAAATTCGCCACATACCAAAAAACGTAGTAAATAAAGTTCAATATTAAAACAAAGCATTTTCTTTCAGAATTAGTTCATTCTGGTCAGATATTTTATTTCAAGTTCTGAAGTGTTTTTATGAAGCAGTAATATGTAAACTTCCTGTTTTGTGGCAATATGAGGAATGCAAGTATCACCATGACAACACAGCAGTGCACAAAACCTTGGCTGTGAAACAATTTTTAATTAAATTCAGCACGAATTAGCTTATCTATCAGCTGCATTTGCTCAATCATGTTCTATGCAACTTCTTTTTACATTTTTGAATGGCTCAAGTCTTTTATTTGCAGTCTTAGAAGTGGGGAACAATAAACCAGTGTAGGATTTAAAAGGCAACACATTGCAGGAGTTTCAAACTACTTCAAAAAGTCAAAAACAAACCAGTGCTTTGCATCAAATAGACATTATTTTGAAGTTGATTAAATTTATAACACTTAAAAATAAATAAACATTTTTTATTTCAAAATTCCAGTTATTTTTGAATTTTCTGCCACATATATAATACTGAATTAGTGAAATTAATTTTCAACAAATCATTTAGTCTTAAATTATAAGAAGTTCTATTAAATGCAACTAGCATTAATGTCATATATAAAACTAAAATTGTAAATTTTTTGCTAAAATTGTTTGCAAACTGTGAAAAATGTATTGCCATTAAAGAGAAAAGTGAGAATTGGATGAAAATTGAGTTGCAAGATTTGTTTAAGACAGGCAGACAAATAACCAGAATAAATTAATAAAAGCTTATAAAAGCAAATTTTTTTATGTATTTGTATTTCAGTTTAAAACTTTTTAATAGCCATTAAAACTATGAGCTTGAAAAGGTAATTAGTAGTTATATTTTTTGTTATCCCCATCTATATATCATCATTGCATGTTGACTACTGACTATAAATATATTAGAAAAATAAATGTAAATAATACAGATGGTAAAAAAAAAATTAAAAATATTAAAGCACTTAGAAAAGCAAAAAAAAAATGCATTAGATATAAATATAAGGATGAATATTATGTTGTTGCTGCTGTTTTTTAAAAAAGGCAAAATTTATTATGAATAGAAATGGTATATTTCTATGATGTGATAAAGGCTAACCCATAGGTACTAGAAAGTATATTCCATCACACATCCGAGGTTATATACTATCAGCAAAAATATTTGAAATTTTATAATGATAATAGAGTTTGATGAATATTTCAATTTATAGATTCTATATATAATTTTATTGACTCCTATTTCCAATAATCATTTTATGATAATAATTAAAAGCATAAACCTATATTCAATAATGATGGTAAATATTTTAAAAATCTATATGATAGCTAGTTTCACATTTTTCTCCCACTAGTAGTGTCAAGACTTGATTAGTATATTTTTAATGGTGAAGTTTATGGAATGAATTTCTATTGAAATATTTTTATAAATATCAGAATATCATATTTTGTTAAAAATTGTACAACTTAATTTTATAATTTTATTTTTACCTTAATTATTTTATAATTGTATGTACTTTTTTAACCTTATATTATTCGAAATTCTACAAAAATTCAATGTAATTTATGAAAAAAAGATGTCAAATATATTTTTATCAATTAGAATCACTAAACTTTGTTAAAAATAATATTATTAATTACTGCATTTTCATTAATATATACATTATTTTATTAAAAGTAGGTTAGGTATTTAAAATACCTATAATGAATAAAGGCAAACTTAAAAAAGCTAATGTCTCCAAGATTCACTTCTGGGAACATCCTTTTAATTGGCCCAGGCCACTATGTATTAATATCAAATTACTCCAATTAAATATACAAGTTCCAAATTTTTTTGCACTCATATAAATACTTTAGAAAGTCTTGTTAATAGCTTATTAGTCTAAAAATTATCATGTCATATTTATCCCTGATATATGCTTTAAAATTAATGATTATTATATCATATCAATGTGTGAGATAAAAAAAATTAATAGTAATATCAGAGGATGGCTAAAATTGTTAATGGGCCAGCTACCCAAAATAAAAATTCTAAACCTAATTATAAACTGAAAAGCGATTCAAGTTTTAATTCTTTCAAATTCACAGAAAGTCATGAGAGTCAACATATAGGTGTACTGTCACTATACTATAAAGAGTGTTTATTTGTAAAAGTATGATTTTGAAAGTAGGATAGACTTTTTAACATATTTCAAATACTACAGATGGTATAAAAATGTATAAATTACAGGCGGTCTTATACAGCAACCTCAAACATTGTAGTAATGATAATCTTATATAGTTCGATGCAGTAATAGATTGGCATGGACTGTGGCCCAACCCTATCACTTCCTAAACTCAAACTTTCAAGTAAAAACCATTCAACTACTTTATTATAATCATAATCAATTATTGCTCTAATGTATAGATGATAGTTTTGACTTAAATAAACATGGGCTTATCATTAGGTGTTGAATTTAATTTTTCTAATCAATGATGAAAGTTCCAATAAACATTACATGATCATCATTTCTTATGCTTGCTTATAACTTATTAAATCAGGCAAAACTCTCTATAAGTATTGTCAGTCAGTGCAAGCCAGAGTAATCAGTGGATGCCAGAAGGCTTGCGCATAAAATCCCCATCTAGTGCCTACTCATCCAATATCCCCTGACTAGTTTCTGACTTGTGGCCTTCATCAGTGAGGCTTGTTTTGATAAAAGTTCCCTTATATTACAATAATTTTTTTTATGATCAGACACAGATTTTTATTTGATCAATTCTGATTAAGGATAACTTAATTTTATCTTTTTTTAGATCATCTCCATGAGATTATTAAAATTAATCATAATTTATCAAGCTTACTGTGATTAAATGGATATACCCTTGCCCACATTCAAAGCCAGGCCATTGGCACAAGAGGTAAGAATTTTACACCATGTAATCTTTTTAGTTCAAATTACATGAATTTTAAAAAGGAAAATTAAAGCTTTCTAGTAGTTTTGATTAAAAATGAATGGATAAAACTTTATGTATCTATTGTATTGTTTAGGGTTAAATATTGTAGCTGTCATGTGACATTTATGAACAAGAATGATAGGTTGAGCATAAAGATTTCATTACTTTTATTTGGTCCCAGTTATATCCCATACGCGAATATAAGATATATATTATTTGATGAAATGAATATGATGCTGAAAGATCATAACCATAAATCTTCAGTTATTTAACTGAAATCAATAAACTTATCATAAAATCAGCACTAGAAAATTTTAATCAAAGTAATAAATGATGGGAAAGTTGAAGGATGAATGCTATACAAATATTAGTATTTTACCTTAAAATCAAATTGGGATGTTTTGCTCAGTGAACATGCATATAAACATTTGAGCCATCAACTCAGGACTACTTTTTTGAAAATGAAAAAGTGGAAAGAAGGGAGGATCTATCTTTGTGACTATATATTGCATATTTTTACATACAATATTAAAATGTTAACAACTTTTATGATATATATAGTTGAATCATATTTATCTGCTATATCTACAATAAGATTCAAAATGTGTTCTTGCTAAGATGTGAAGTGCTTTGAGCTTGCAGTCAGGCTTAGAGTTTATTTTCAAGTAATCATACCAATTAATAAGAAATCCAGATACTCATTTATTACTGGTCAGCAAATAGATATCTAGTTACTTTTAGCTAGAAAATGAAAAATATTCCTGATGAGTAATGCCTAGTTCACAATGTCTTTATGAAAGACAGTTGTACAAATCTTTGATCTCAGTGAGCTATTTAAAATATGTCTTTATCTTTAACTTTTGTCAACTACATACATGTCTTTATTGTTCTACCTTAATTGTTAATCAAAACCTTGGCTAGGGAGTTTCAACTTTCTGATGAATTATTTAAACACAATTTTAAAAATGCGATAAACGAATTAATATTCACATAACCTGTTTGCTCATTAAACTATTTATCAAATTCAAAATGAAAAAAAAAAAAATCGATGAAGCGAAGATAACACTTGCGTGAATAAATACTAGATTAGTTCATTAATCTTATATTGTAAGATACTACTTTAAAAAGCTATGGGGGCTTTTTAAAAAATGTATTGGTTTAAATATATTACATTTATGACAGATATATCTGATCCACCATTAAAGACTCCTAAAATGTGTATATTTCTCTTATCTAGTTTTAATATTGAAGTATAAGAATAATCTTTCCCCCTTCAACTAAATAATATTAATAGCTGCATGTGTATGTGCACCATTTTGTCATTAAATCACGACAAAAATTTCGGTCAAGCGTTGTTAGCCGAGAGGTTATCGCAGCCGCCTTGCAAGCAAGTAGTTGGTTGCAGACGGTTGTGGGTTCGCGTCCCGGCCGATGCTATGACATATGAAAGAAGAAGAATTCAAATTTCTTTAACCACATTAAGAAAAATAAATAAGTTGAATGTGTGCTTCATTAAATATACGTATTGTAGGCGAATATAATAAAGCTCTAAATATTAAGAGGCCAAAATAAATTGTATTAAGAAGGTAGTAAAAAAAATTACTATTGTCAATAATCAATTATTGTCGTTTGGTCGTATTAATTCTTCTCCTAAATACCTCTCCCCCAATCTTAGCGCTGAGAAAATTATTCACATATATTCATAGATATAGATTAAAAATTAATGCTTATGATTTGAATAAAAATTGGATTTAAACAGTGTCTTCTATAAAAATAAATTTTAGTGAATAAGGTAAGTAATTTGCTGGGAAGCAAAAGCTCATCCGTAAATTTCCAAAAGAGAACGATAAGTTTAGAGCATTATTCCTGACGCTTTCCATACACAAGATGGTGAAAGTTTTTATGTTGAATTCTTTATTTGTATGCAGCTCAGCTAAGAATAATTACATGCTTCTTTATCGATCAATTTTGGATCATTAGTTAGCTATTTTGGCATAAATTAATTACTTTTTTAAAAAAATCCTAATCTGGAGAAAGTTTGTAAATTTTATTTAGTCTTAATTTGAACCTTACATTTTGGGTTTGGCAAGTGGATATGTTTCTCCTTTGCCAAACGCATGCAAACTAAATATGCCGAAAAAAATGATTGCATAATTGAAGTAAATAAATAATAAAATTGGCTATGTTAATGAGAGCTGTTGCTAATATATACTTATATGAGTTAAGATATGCGTTAATATGCAGCTAAAAGGAAGTTTATTTTTTCTAGTTGAAATACCAAAATGAGCGCTTTCGAGAGTTACACTACTCTCACAATCATAGCTGAAGTACTAATACGCAACTGAAGAGAAGTTGAGATATCAAAATGAGCGCTTTCGAGAGTAGTGAAATCTCAGCTATGATTATGAGAGTTGTGTAACTCGAAAAATGCTCATTTTAATATTTCAGTTAGAAAGAATAAACATCTCTTCAGCTATGTATTAGCGCACATGCTAACCCAATACTTTCTTTGAAACGAAATATAAACCTCATATTCTTATATATATTTAAATGTAAACACGTATTGTTAATATCAACATTAAACTGATGACGTTTCAATTGAATCGCATTTGTCATTGTCCAAGTAGAAGGTTATTCAAGCGGATGCAGCATTGATTTTAAAAATCCAGAATATAGTTTATTCTTTTCAGTGTGATCAAACAAAAACGTGCTAATAAAGACATAAAATTGATAGATAGATATATATATATAACGTCAAACTAATATCTATCTGTCCTTTGCTCCAAGAGATGTTAAATGCCTAAACTTTGGAGATGATATTAAGTCTTGCCGCTTGATTTATATATTAGATAAGTTTTTTGACGAAGTTTCATCACTTTAAAATCAACTCTTAAAACAGAAATTTATTATTTTGAATAATATATGGGATTTGAACACAGACTTTCAAGCTCTCTTCAGAAAACCATTTTATCTTATAACATCAACACACACGATCACACACATGTGAAAAAGATAAATGACCTTCAATATACGTATTTCGTGCTGAGCCAACACTCATCAATTGGTCCAGATCATCATCTCCCATATATATATATAATCAGTGCTCGGTTTATATTAAGATAGCAAATCTTCAAACTTCAATAGACAGGCTTTAATCTACTCCATCTTCCAACTTTCAGTCATCCATACCAATGGATTGCTGAAGGGGGCTTGAAATCCTGTATTCAAATCTCCTATATTATATCTAAATTCCAAGTATATACATATAAAAAAGTATAATACTTGTATTTCAAATATTTTGAGTTAGTAAAACTTATTGGTAACTTCCAATAGATAATCCCTAATATTTCACGATAAAATATATTGTCAAAAAATTCACTAAATAAATAAATAATGAATGACTTCATTGTTCAAAGACTTAAATAAAAAATATGAGTGCTGAAACTGCCAGAATTGGGATTAATCGAAAATCCTATGCTCTAGCGTGTGATCTTCTACCACTGCACTAAAACATACAGAATAAAGATTTATTTGAAGATGTAGACACCATACAATGCTAATATCAGACCATGTTTAGTTTCATATAATCATCAGGATTTAACTTACACGAAGATCTTCAACAAAATAGAAGACCTTATGCTCAATTTAAATATAATGAAACATTTAATAAGAAAAAACCAAGACTAGTTTGTATAAAATTTCATTAGTGCGTGCAATAATATAAAAAGTACGGTTGTCTCTTTTTGCTTAATATATAACAGGTTTACAGATTTTATAATTAAAAAAAGAAAAAGATAATTAAAATGGGAATTTTAATTAGTTTACTGTTCTGAAATTCTTTCAATCTGAAAATTTTTTTAAATTTAAAATATGTGTGTTCAAAGTGTATTTTTTCTTTTTTCATTTCCAATGTTTTTAAATGCACACGTATTACTATTGTCAAGGATAAAATGTGCTTATATATATATGTTTAAAAGAAATTCTAAACCTGCAAGCTATTTCGACTACTAATAATACCTTCACGTAATACTTTTTGAAAGATAATCTAGTCTGCAGTCTTTTTCCACTGCATATTTAGAGACTATCAATAAATATCTGCGGCGATCTTCGGGGATGAAAAATACAGTAGATTAAATATTTATTTTGACAGAATTGAATATTCACTGTACTATTACTTAAAAAGTTTTTAAACATAAATATTAAACTTTAATTATTCAAAATTATTTCTAATGCATACGCAAACATAAAACATATATATATATATATATTAGAACAATTTGATCTACAAATGTCAAATTTCACATGCCATACTTTTTTACAACCTTCACTTTAAATAAAAATGTTCCTTAGTTTTACTAATCATTTATTATATTAGAAATTATAGTAATTTTTCTATTCCAGATATAAACTTTAAACTAAGATAAAAATTAATATATTGATTTTTATTTAACCTAACCACGTGATATCATAAATTCCATTTCAACCTTCTTTTTCCAAAGTATACTATCTTATTTAGCCATATTAAACTCTTCCCATTTCATCATATATTCTTTAAATATACCAAATGAACAATGTTGTTTTAGCATGCATCTTGGGGGTCATTTCATTTTTTTAGCTGCTTTTATTTACATATTTTATGAATGGGCAGTAGAATAGAACTTTTAAGTATATTTTGTAATAATAATATTAACACTCTCTCAAACTAAATATTATAGCTATAAGATATATATCTAACAACACCTCGTTAAACGTATATTTAAGCATAAGTTCTTTTCCAAAAATTTGCACTACGAAAGTTTTAAAAATTATTTAAATTAAAGAAAAAATATAAAATGCATCCTGTGTCTTTTAAAATAAAACGGTTTTCAATCCTACACTCTGCAGAATAAGTACATGCATTTTTCAGAGATAAAAAAAATGAATTTATATAAATTATCAGTTCATCGAAATTGCTATTCATTTAGACAAAAGAAAAAATTACGGTTGTATGTATACCGTTTTGTATGTATGCTTATTTATAAAAGCATACATTATAAACTTGCATACTTAGGAAAGAAATCTGTAAAATATACGTCATTAGAGGATTAAGATATAGATGGTGTTTTCTTTCATCATTTCTGATTGCCAACCTTGGTATGATATATATATAAATCTTTAAATTGATTATTCGTAAAAAAAAAAAAAAGTGATTTGCATATATTTGCATAAACAACAAACATTATTATTTAATATATAGGGTATATGAGAACAGACTTTCACACTACCCACCACTCTCCACTCTATCTCATAACACTGATACTCTTGAACACATATATGTCTGAAAGATAAATAATCACCAACATTCGTATTTCATGCTAAACCAGCAATCATCAATTGATCCAAATTATCATCTCTACACATATATGCAATATATGCTCAGATATATATTAAGATAGCCAATCTTCAGACTTTAATGGACAGGCTTCAAACCATTCCACACTCCAATTCTTCAACCGTCCATCCAACATTATTATTATAAGTTATGAATATGGAAGCGCGAAGTTCCCGAAAGCGCTAATGAAATATAAACTTTTAATATAGCTTCACCGATGTGCGTTTCAAGCGCAATATATAGAATGCGAACCATAAGTGAAGTAAAAACTAAGCATTTATTACAATAATTTTTACTCTAAGTGCTCTGTAAACGTTGTATTAATTAAGTAGCAATTTGTTATAATCATTACTCATTTGAATATACATAATTCTATAAATTCGCTCGTGCGATTTTTTATCCAGTTATCCCGCTTACCTTGATCGAAGCAGAATCGTTCAGCGCCCAGAAGCAGGCTATAACTAAGATAAGTAGTAAACCCTTCATTGCCAAGTATTAATGTTCCAAACCTAAACCAGATAACAAGAAAACTGTAAGTTCAACAAGTTTACAACTTTATTTATATTATTTTGCGCACAAAGTGGGAAAAAAAATACAAATCACGTGACAAATCCTTTAGGCAGTTTATAACATAATTTCCTCTTTCGAACACTGTCAACCTTTCATTGTATAAAGTTTAATTTAAACATACTCAAAAACAAAAATTAATAATAATTGACCTGAGAATTGACAATAATTTTCATATATTATGTACACTTTAGGTCATTATTAAAAAAAACGATTTTTTTTATACATTTTTAATTAAAAATTTAAGAAAATATTGTATAATTGATAAATAAACCTGTTTTAAAAATTTTATTCGCAGAGTATTTTTAAATGTATGTTCCTGCTGTATAATAACGATAAATATTATTTTTCTTTCTTTACATACCTAACGTGTAAGCATTATTTTTCCTCTTTGTGAACATATATATACTTGCATCTAGTAATATTCATTTCACTTCACGTATCTACTGGTATACACATATGACATATATTTATGATTTATAATATATATATATACAGACTGCCAGTTTACTTTTTTGGCTGTATTATATACACGCACACACATGCATGTTTCTGTGCTTTAATATATATGCTCATCAATGTAAATGTAAATATAAATTAATTTAAAAAAATTGTTTCATACGTAAATTACTTCTTTAAAACCACCACCAGTTTTTTTTTTGTCTATTTGGATTACGCTATGAAGTAGTTTCATTTATATTTAAATTTTAAAAAGAATGATGCAAAACTACGCATTTAGTCAATATTAAAGTGGTTGGATAACATGCAATATTTCTGATTTAATTTTTAATTGAGACAAAATAATAATAGTAATTAAACATGGAAAATAAAATTAGCATTGAGCTGTTGATTTGATTTTTATAGCTTGCTTGTTGAATCAAAAATTCTGGTTCGATTTTCAATGAAAAAAAAGTAATTTTTATTCAATAAAATAAAAAATAAAAAGGTGCGAGTTCAACTTCTAAGCGAATATTGTCACTGTGCATATAGGCCAGCAATACCTAAAGAAGAATGGAGAATAATACTACTCGAAACGTTGTGTAATTACTAACCTGTATTGTCTATTTGTGCGTTATTACTAACAAGTTGTTTGTATTTGGAAAGTTTAAATAAAGTTTAAAATTTTCTATACATTCAACATTCACTCATAAATGATGAAAATAGTCCAACATATCACATCTTAAATTATAATAAAGTTTTGATATTAAAAAATAATCGAATTGTTTATTACTCTGGAGTTGTAAAATGTTTGAACACCGAAAGTGTCTGATTTGGTCCCGAATCATAGACTTTGAACTGTAGATTCTGCTATTCTACAATCAAACTATGTAAGTTGCAAATCCACAATAATATCATAGGAAATTTCGTGCAAAGGAAAAAATAAAAAATCTAATTACAACTTAGATCAGTAATTATAAATGTTTTCAAGAAAATAAAATTGTTATAGTTATAAAATAAGAAAAAATAGTAAAAATCTTACTTTTAGCTATATACAATTGATATGATACATCAACTATAGAATTAAGTGAGAAATAGATTATGTAATAAATGGGACCAACCAGTTGGACAGGCCTCGCAGTTTTATTGGTCATTCAGAATAAAAATTTATTCTTGTAAGCAACGTTTCTTCTATTAATGAATAGAAGCTGAAAATTTAAAAACAGACACAAGATTTTTCAACAATAGAAAGATAAATATAAACTATTTGGATTATTATTAAACTATGATACCCAAATAATAAAGAAAAATTATAGAGTTGAGCTACCAAATGTTCATTATGCATATATAAATAAAATCGCTTAGTAAAGCTTCAACTCTCGTGCATATAAAAAACTCACTCACATACTACTTAATAGTGATCAGCAAATGGATATCTATCTATTATTAACTGGAGAGTAAAAGTCACAAGATAGAGAAGAATCAGTCAGATATAATGCATCATTATTAGTAGGAAGAAAGATGCTAAGCACCTTCAAGTTTAGAAATTATGGTTTATATTTATGCTAAAAATAAAATGTGCATTAAATAACCCACTTTAGAAGAACTGTAAAACAGAAGGTATCAATTTCAGGCTTTCCAATTATCAGGTCATAAGTATTTGGATTATTTTTTAGCCAAGATTAGCTACATATCTTTTTATCAATCAATATTTGGATGGTTAGTTGAGGTAAGAATGATTAACTAATGGGAAGGAACTGTTTTAAAATGTAATATTTATCTGGTCTGAATTTGAGAACAGGTTGAAACATAACATGCACATATTATATAAATAAGTGTAAAGGTCTTTAAAATAATTATTTGCATGGAAAAGAGCTTTCAACAGCATTTAAAAAAAAATAATGAAGAAAAAAATGTGTCACTCATGAGGCTTGTGAGGATACCGAATTGATTAAAAAAAGTAAAATAGAGGAGTGGGTCCATCAGTAGTTCTGTGTCCTGTGAAGAACAATCAATCTTGCTTATACTGTTGAAGAGTTTACTAGCAGCATAGATTCCTGATTCAGTTGTTGAAAAAAACAGAAGAAAAAGTTCAGCTGTGAAAAGCACATTATCAGTTAAAAGAAAATGATTTCTGAAGTTCAAAAAATCCATGCGCTAGATTTAGTTAAAATCTGAGCATCATCAACCTCATCCTGTAACCTGTTCACTATAAAAATTTAAAGGAGACAAAGAATACCCTTTGTTAAAACAATACTTTTTTCCATCCAAGAGCATGATTATCTTTCTGTGTTTTAACCTGACCTGTAGAATTATTAGATATTTAAAAATGGATAAATTAACTGTATACATTAGCTTAAAAGTAGGTGTTAGTGGAGAACTTTTAAAGCTACAAATAAAGAATTGTTAAACTCAGTAATAAAAGTCAACAAAAAAGAAAGTTGAAAATTGCAACTATCAAAGAAAGATTCAAAAGAAAACAAAACCATGATAAAAACATATTTTAATATGGATATTATATCTTCATTTACAATATTTTTTAAAAATAATACATGGTGACAATGAATTATTTTTTTTAATTTAATATTTTTTGTAACATGTTTTTCCTTTTATTCATTTGATTTTTTTTCTCCAAAATTATAAATAGGGTTTTAGTTAATTTACACTTTCCTTATTTCTGATTGTAAAAAGTTGTTTTCCAACTTTGGTTATTCAAAAGGAAATAACTTGATGAAAGTAAAAGTTAATTAATTTAATGAATAAAATCATCTTATTTGCTATAGGAAGTTATATATTTTGATAAAATATATTTAAGTTTGAATTATCATATAATGTCATTTTTTATTATTTTAATTATTAATCAGTTAGTTTATTAAGTAATTGTTTAACAAAATAATAGTTTTAAAGTCTTTATTTTTCCAGCTGTCTGGTCTATGCATGAACAGTGTGTGTGACTTTATTTCATAATAGCAAAATGTTTTAAGGATTTTTAAATTATCCCTGTAAAATTATTTAAAATAAAGTTGAGTAAGCTGCTACATTTATCTTTGTCTTGTTCACAATTACTGCCCCTAGAGTCTTATTATCTTGAGCTAGATCTAGAGAGCAAAAATATTTAGTAATGTGAATGTAGGATTTATGCTTGAATTTGAATCCATATAATAACTGTGTGGTGCAATGATATCTCCTTAAAGTCCATTCATTGCTGTTTGTTTTTTTTTCTTAAAAATTAAGGGTGTAGTTGGCATGTACAATAATGGTATCATATGGCCAGATCATTGGTGATGATCGGCAATTATAAATATCCCAGCATTATTTTTATTATGAATGATATATTAGCACTTAAGTAAATGCATCTACATAATGGTTGTATATAATACCCTTGGTTTGGAAGTGGCTATATAATTAGCCTGTTTTAATGTACCTCTTTTAAATCCAGTCACAAAGCATGACTGTTGATTGATGAGTTGATTATTAATAATAATTTGTAGTTTATAACTGATTATTGGTGTAACTATATATTGTTTAATCCATGCTGACTTTCCTGCTCATGTATATATTTTTATTTTATGTCTATGTTAAGTTGAGATGATGATGTGTTTTCTCATCTCCTCAAATCATCTCTTTCTTTTCATACCTTACAAATGATGCAATATGAATCACTACAATGATCAAGTTATGGTTGTCAGTATACAAAAGGTCCACATCACTTTACACTCAAATATAATTATACCAGAGAAATAAATTCTATTTCAATGCAGAATCAACTAAGAAATGTATTACTGTGAAATATGTGACAAGTGGATAGTTGAATAAATTATATTATAAAAATAATCATATTTATGTATTTATAGAAGTTCATATGTAAAATAGATTAGAAATCAAATCATAGTTTTTAGAGATGGAATTGGGTTTTGACTGTTGGAATTTGTTTACTGTACTTTCAGTACTGGTGATGGATAGAGGATTTTGTCATTGGACTAAGGATGCAATGTTTTCATAAAATTCTATGGAGTGTTCTATCTTAACACTATACCAATCAATGTTTGAAGTGCTATATTTCCAGATGTTTATTATGGTAAATCCCAGCCTCTAAGTCTCAAGAAAAATTTGCATAAGTTAATGTTTGGTATTTACTAGCCCCTAAGACTAAAATAAGCAAGGCTTTGCAAATATTTTTTCATTACTATATAATAATTTGGTTGTAGGTATCTTATAGTGTGTAAATTGACAAAAACCTTCTAATGTTCATGATGTACTGTGCATTTATAGTCCAGTGGTTAGATCCTATAACTATCCCAGATTACTATTTATTCTTTTACTGTTAGATACTGCTCACATATCTGTAAAAAGGTTTTAATAAATGGTTTGTTATATGAACTTGTTTATACTTAAAATAAAAAATAAATATTAAAAATAATGGTGAATAAGAAAATCAGTCGGATATCCTTGAGCAGGATAGATTTGAGGATAAAGCAGGGGAAGTGTAATCATGCAAGTAAAGTCAGGCAGCAAGCCTAGGCTTAAATAGAATCTAACTAGGGATAGTAATAATAATAGTAGTAGTATGTCATAGTGAAAGATTACATTGAGGAGGTGATGTGAACTTGTATTATGAGATATTATTTTATAAAAAAGTTTATACTTGAAAAAGATAGAGAAAGAATGTAATCAGAAAGAAAAACATCAGCAACCAACTGAAGAAAGTCATAGAATAGAGGAGTTGATGCAGTGCTAATGCTGCAAATTTGCTAAAGAAAATAGAAGAAAGCAATAAAAAAAAAAAGAATAATAAAAAGAGAAAAGAACAAAGACAAGAAAATAATAAAAAGAGAACAGATGAAACTCAAATGCTGCTAAAGTAAATAGAATAAAGCAATCATCAAAGAGAAGAGGATAATAAAAAAAAGCAGAGGAAAATCAGATGTTTTTGAAAAAAGTAGAAGAGAGTAGTCAGCAAAGTCAAAGATGAAAGAAATTAATCAGTAAAGAGAAGAAATGCTGATAAGAAAAATCTATTGCAATCAAAATGTACAGATTAAAATAGAGAAAAGTGATCAGGAAAGAGAAATATACAATAAAATAATGAACCAGAGCATACAAAAAGCTATCCAGAATATTGCACTAACAATGGAATATGAGATCAAATAATAAAGAGGATGGATCATCGGAAATTTACAAGTGAAGGAAGAAACAATAGAACAAGTGTAGATTCAATTATCAAGGATTAAGCGGAAAGTTGAAGACAGAAAAGGGTATGAAGAATTTGTCAGAATGGTTCAGCAAGAAACTAAGACAAAAATATAAAAAGTAAGAGATTCTAGTCAAAAATCATGTGAAGTAATTATTTCTCACTTGGAAATGATAAAGATTAATCATGAAGAGTTAAAAAAAATTATTAATAAAAATTCCACAAGTTTGAATGAATTGGAATTGCAAAATGGAGTTCAGATAGTGTCAAATTCCATTGAATGAAGTGCAATGGAGGTCAAAACAGTTGCTAAAGAAAAGTCCAGGTTGAACCCAGTACCTCATAATAAGACATTAATTTAGTGAACCAATTCCTAAAAATAAGGACATTTAGGAGTGATGCTGGTAAAGCCCCTACCAAACATTTTGTTCACCAAGCATAGTACTTTTTAAATTATAAAGAGGCATTATTGGGCAGTTATTTGACTGAAAAATATCAAAAGGATTTATTATACTAAGTTTCACAGAGAAGATATAAACATTGAAAAACATATATTACTTTTTTCAGAATGCGAGTGGCTAAATTGAGAGGTCTAACTGCCTATTTTCTGGTTGAAGACCAGATTACATGCATCAGCAAAAAAAAATTTGCCCTCTAAGATTGAACAAATTTAGATTGATACTGATCACCAATCTATTAAGCAGATGGCTGATAAAACCCTTCACCTAATCAGTCAACCTACAGAATGTTTTAGTTTAAAAGAAGGCTAGTTAAATCATTAAAAAGCCATAAAAAACAACAACATTATGAGTATATGGATGTGAACACTTATAGTTTCTATTCATATTGAAAAAATAGAGAAAGATGAAAAAGCAAAGGGCCTATGAAGAAAAACAATAATCAGGCATTTACAAAGTTACCCCAGCCCAAGGAAACCAAGTACCCCTAATGTGTCAATAAATATATCTCTTTACCCAGGTGCAAGTGTAGGAATAAGTGCAGAAAGGAATAAAATCCAGAAGAGGAAAAGTTCAAGTCCATCATGAGAAAATGGACAGAGACTATGAAGATGGTGAAAGATATTCTAAATCACCAAGGATGAGAATACTAACACCATTTTAAAATTTTCAGAATGTGGGTAAAAGAATAACAGTTAAGTATACCGAGACAAAGTCGGTATATGTAAACACACACACACT
>JAQFVV010006300.1:3081734-3221734 GCA_028023455.1 Epiperipatus broadwayi
CAAGCGTCCCGGTTACATAAGATAGAAGTGGGGATGTATTACTTGTCAATGAACCTGCATTAGTTTTAAAAACAAAATGATTTTATAAAATATGAAATTACTCATGTGTAAAACAAAAATATTCAATTACCAAATGTGACATCCTAAAATAGATAAAAATATTTACAGCTTGCAATAAAAAATGCAAAAGTTACTAATCACTAATAGATAATTAATAAACTATAAATAAATAAAAAGATCTGAAAACAATGATTCTAACTAGGAGCTCATAATTTTGAAAATCAAGTGAGGTGTGACCTATCCCACAAGAGAGTTTAAAGAATGTAAATTATGCCAATATATGCTCAATCTATTCTCTTTAAATAAAAAATTAATTGGTTAAAAATAAAGATAAAATTTTAAAGTCTTTAATGAGATACACAAAAATATATAATTGGAAGATGGAGCCCTGGCAATTATATGAAAACTACAATGTAAATTTATAATAATGGGAAATGTAAACTGTCTCATTCTTTTAAGGGGAAAGTATTTTAATGTTACAAAGAGTAGCTAACTCTGACTATGCTAATATTAAAATCTTCTTAAATTTAAAATATATTAATTAAAGGGAAAATGGTAGATTTAATTTTTTATGTTTTTTTATAATATTGCACATCAATGTATTTAATGGTTTATATGTTTTTTAAATGATAAAAGAAAGTATAAAATCAAATAAATATTTTTTTTGTTCTCTCTCTTCAAGAATTTTAATTATCTACCAGTTTTAATTTTGAAAAAAGGATAAAAAGTAAAAAAATAATTATCTTCAGTATATTATTTAATCATTTTTAATTTTAACTTTTGAGAGAGATAAAGCAGGTAAAGTTTTATGTTTAGCAGGATTTTAATAGAAAAGATGAAAAACTAATCAGATTTAACATTTTCTTTGAAAGTTATTTTAATTAATTAAAGTTTTTTTTCTCTTTATCTCTTTCCAAAACAAAAGACAAAATTTAGCAAATTAATGATAATTAAGGCATTATCTTACTTTGAGCATAAAAAATAGTTACAGAGGATGTTTTTTCTTATGATTGGAATTTAATTTTTTTATTTTTGATTTGTTTTGCAATTTTACTTTTGAAGGAGAAAAATAATCTTTTCTAAAAATAAATCCCATTGGTTAGAGTTGAATTTTGTTAGACAGAAAATAGATTGCAATTGGATGGACATAGGATTGGCCCAAAAAGTAAAATAAGGAAGTGGATAAATCAATATCTCAATGTCCTGTGCAGAACAGTCAATCTTGGATACAATGTTAAAGAATTTACTAGCAGCATATATTCTTGATTCAGCTGTTGAAAAAAAACAGAAGCAAAATTCTGCTGTGCAGGGCATACTATCAGTTAAAAAAATGATTTCTAAAATAGAATTAAGAAAACTTATGTGCTAAACTTAGTTTGAAGCTGAGCATCATCAACCTCATCATGTAACCTCTTTCTGCAAGAAGTCTTTTCTCTATCCAAGGGCATGAGTGTGTTTTTTTGTTTTACACTGACTTGGAAAATTATTAGATTTAAAAATAAATTAATTAACTGTGTGCATTATCTTGGCAGTAGGTATTAAAAGAGAACTTCTAATACCTATAAAAAGGATTGTTAAACTCAACAATGAAATCCAACCAGAAAGAAAATTGAAAATTGCATCTATCAAAGTAAGTCTCCAAAAAAAATCATGGTAAAAGGGTATTTTAATGTGTATATTATATATGTATTTATAATATTTTTTTCAGGAATAATAAATGATAATAATGAATATTTTTTTAATTTAACAGTTTGGTTTGAAACATGTTTTTTTTATTCATTTATTTTTTCCTCCTAAATTATAAATAGGGTTTTTAGCTAACTTATAATCTCTTTATCTCTGATTGTGTAAAGCTGTTTTCCAACTTTAGTTATGGAAAAGGAAATGACTTAATAAAAATAATAAAAGTTAATTACTCTAATGAATAAAATCAACTAGTTAATCATATTAGATATAGGAAATTATATGCTTGGATAAAATGTATTTATGTTTGAATTATCATATCAGTCTTTTTTTAAATTATTAATTAGTTCATTAAATAATTGTTAAAAATAATAGTTTTAATGTCTTTATTCATCCAGCTATCTATTCTATAAATGGACAGTGTGTGTAACTTCATAATAGCAAAAGGTGGGATTAGTTATCTTGATGTGGGATTTATCTTTGTGTTTGGATAGCCAGATGATAACTCTGGGTATCACAAACATATCACCTTTGAAATACATTTACTGCAGTTTGTTTTATTAGAAATTAAGCTATAGTTGGCCTGTACATTTATGATAGAACTACATGGCCAGAGTATAGATGATGATCTGCATTTATAAGTATCCCAGCATTATTTTTTTATTATAAAGTGATAGATTAGCACTTAAGTATGTGCAGCCAAATAATTGTTTGTATACAATACCTTAGTTTTTGCAGTGGTTGGATAATAATTAACCTATTTATAATGCACCTCTTTTACATCCAATCACAAAGCATGACTTCTGACTGATGAGTTGATTGTTAATAGTAATTTGTAGCTTGTAGATTATTAGTAGTATAACTATATACTGTTTAGTCCATGCTGACTCTTATATGTATATGCTTTATATATATATATATATATATATATATATATAAGAAAAAAACAAGTTAAAAAACTTGCTAACACTTGTAATTATGATAACAGATGGCGTTCTACCAAAAACACCGTCAAGCGTAGTTTTCTGTTTACATAAACGTCAGAGCGAGTATTCACTATCTCTAACTTTAATTCCACTTTCAGATCATGAAATAGCTTGAAATCATGATCTGAAAGTGGAATTAAAGTTAGAGATAGTGAATACTCGCTCTGACATTTATGTAAACAGAAAACTACACTTGACGGTGTTTTTGGTAGAACACCATCTGTTATCATATATATATATATGTCATATTATTATTACTATTTGTGGGATATTCTGTGTAGTGAAAAAGCTAAATGCTGATGTTTCAGTACAATATCAAGTACCTTCCTCAGAGAAAGAGGACGCTCTGAGGAAGGTACTTGATATTGTACTGAAACATCAGCATTTAGTTTTTTCACTACACGGAATATCCCACAAATAGTAATAATAATATGACATCTTTTATCCATGAAAATATTAGAATTAACATATATATATATATATATATATATTGTAGCCCTTTGATTTGTTCAAGACTCCATTTTTTTAAGTTAACTGTGAAAGAGAAGGTTCCATCCAAATTTTCCTCATAGTTTATGTTTTTCTTTCTTTAATAAGAAAACGTTTAGCCAAGACCAAGTTTGAACCCATATTTATAAGGGATTGCATATGTTTGACTTAGTAAGCAATATAAAAATTTGTTATTAATATGTTTATAACCAAAAGATTATTTTATTCAAATTGATGGGTCAAGTTAATATTAAAACATATTTAGAAAAGCAAAATTTATACATTTGTTGATAGGTTGACTGAGAAAAGGGAAGAGATGTGTGACTCTTAAAAACTACATTAAATAGTGATGATGAATGGACATTATTTTAGACTAATGAGTTATAAAGAAATAGTTTGTGAAAGTAAGTGAAAAAATAATAATATAGTTATAATAATTAAGGATTATAATCAAGGATTAAAGCATTAAAGGTTAATTTAAAAAGTATATACCTGCGATGTGTGTATGTATATAATTTAATTGTAGATCTGGATGATATAATTCACAATTGATGATCATTTCTTGTCATGTTGTAAAGCAATCTTTAAATAAGAAATTAAATCATTTTAATAAGTTTAATATTAGCAGCCAAATTTAATTCAAAGTCTGGGTTTGAAATAGCTGCAATATATATTTTGTTGCATTATTAAATGGAAAAAGTAAGATTACTGTTCTGTTATTTACTTTTAATATAAGTTTCAAGTGTTATATTACTTAGTTAATTAACAGAGGCATTTAAATGATGCCAATTTTTACCAAGGAATTTAAGTGGACCATTAATTTAGACCACTAACGATGATAGTTTGTAAAATGTCAAAAATTAATTGGCAATTATAGCTGTTGAATTGTGAAGTTAATTGTGTCTGTTTAAAATACAGATTGGAATTTGGGCCTGGTTTTCTGAAAGAGCAAAAAGGTTAAAAATTAATAGAGAAAAAGGAACAAATCAATTAATTATAAAGAAAATGAACAGATGGATTTTCTCTATAAAAGCTGTGTTAACAGAAGGAGAGGGGCTCTCTTTTATATTTAAAACTTTCTTTTCACAGGTTTTTCTTGCATTGATTGAGAGAAAATCTGTCTTATAAAATTTAAAATCATTTTTATTGTACTTTTTGTCTCTTAAAAATAACTTGGCGAAATCTAACATTGTCTTAAGAAAAGACAATGTGTAGTGAATAAATTTTAAGTGGGCACACACATCTTTAATCTCCAGAAGTTAACCCGATAATCAGAATTGTATCAGCAAATAGTAAAATTTAAAACTCAAAAGTTTGATGTATATGTAAGTCAATTTAAATATATAAAATGAATTCAAAAATGGAAAAGGACAATCAAAAACAGACTTATATTGTGAAAAAGTTAAACAAATGCTATTTAACTTTAATCTGCATAAACCTAAAATTGAGGAACTCTTTCAACATTATACAAATCGTATATATAATGCCAGAGGAATCAAACCCTATCAAAATAACTTTTTGCTACAAAGACTTATGTGCTCTTATAAACTGATCAAGGAGGAATGAAAAGAAAAAAAATAGAAATCAGGAACTTGAAAGGACACTTGCCAAAGAACTTTATATAAGTATTTTTTTTTTATTCGATCTTTATGTGTGTAGGACATTTACTTAAAAAAAAAGAAAAATAATTTCTTTCTTTGTAGTGTATCATGTATATTATCTAATTTAAAATTAATTAATTGGAGGAAACTTGCTAAAGAATTTTATATAAGTATAATTTTTTTTTATTGTTATTCGCTATAAAATACGTAGGACATTTAATATCTATATATGAAAAAAAAAGAATTTATTTCTTTATGTTCGAGTATGTATACCCATTTTGAAATTAATTCATGCTGTAATTATAATAGAGTTATTTTGGGGGTAGGTGATATTTACATCAGATGATTTTATATATGTTTATTTAAACGCTTTTGCTATTATTGTCATTTTGGGGGTAGGTGAAATTTATATCATGTTCTGACATGCCTTATTTAAAATGCTTTACAAACAATTTAAAAAAAAAACACTTAGAGATATTATTATTGGCATCAGAAGTTATTGTCAAATGCTTAGTCTTATGGATGAATTGCATGTTTATTGAGCTACAATGTCATCATTTTCTTATAAAAGTGCATGGAAATCATTTTGAGAATTTTATATGCATTTCTTATTGTTTATTATTATTGTTATCATAGACCCAAGGCCAAAGACAAGCTGATTATTGCTTGAAAAATGTATGGGCTCATATTCCAATGCACTAATTTGCAAGAATAGTAAAGTTGTGAAAGTTTTACTTGTATAATTGGATGTTTTGACCTGTATGTGTGTGGATAGACAAAGATCTCCACAAAGCCAGTGAAGTCTAGCTGATTAAGATTTATGCTATATTCATAAAGTATTTGAACCTAGTGGAAGAGTTTTACCACTTGAGTATTCTCTGCACCGTAAGAAGGTTTCTTATTTTGATGGCCAGAGGCATTTGGTATCCCTATGTTTTTGTATGACTAGCAATAAAAAATCCTAGCATATCTCAACCTTAGTGAAAAGGTTCTTTCTTATTCAAGTCACTGCCTGCCTCATATTAATATTTGATATTCCTTACAGGTGTATGAGAGATAGCCATGATAAGCATTATTATAAGTATCGGTACCAGGTCGCAAACTCAATTTAATGCCAGAATGAATGCAGATAATGTATGTGTGATTGGTGTATTTGAATATTGTTTTGTAGATTTAATTTGTCATTCGAGCCAAAAATGATAAAGTTGATAAAAAGGGAAATTAAGGGTTAAATAAAACTTACGAATGTTTAGGCATAAACAATGCGTATATAAATTTATTTAATAAATATTTACATGGCCAGCTGAGAACTTCGCTGGAAAGTTAATATTGTTAAAACATTATTATGTTATAAGAACATGAATATAGAGTGTGTGCACTGTGATGATGGTTGGGCTTGATGCCAATTTATTTGCAATGACTTAGTCTCACTAATTTTAATATATCTCTGTTGTAAAGATTAGAGCAAAAGAATGTTTGATCAGGATGATAGGATAAGATCAAGAAATTTAAGAGGGAATATTAATTTTAGATCTGTTAAATAAAAATTATTAAATTTAATTAGGGGAGAAATTAGTTCTAACACAAATCAGTAATTAAAGAGAAAGCATTGAAAACGGGAAGAAATTGGTATTCACTATGTTTAAGATGAAATGAAAGCGTAAATATAATGTATATGTTTTTTGTATTGAATTATAGTTTTGTCAAATAAAATTTGTTATTTGTTTTAAATAAAATTTGCGTATGTCTTAATGTTTTTGTGGGTTATTATTATCTGGATATTTCCAATCCAATCATATGTCGATATATTATTATTAATATTTGAATTATCATGTACGTAACTAATATTGAGTAAGATTATTTAAAAGGTTAATTTCAGGTACTTAAAATTACCATATAATTTAATATTATTGAAGTATAAACCGTGAATAGAGATATTGAGTGATAGCGAGTGCAGTGGGGTGGGCATAAAATCCTTTCCCCGTCCATTGTATTCGAACCCCTCTCTAGACACACTTCTTTATAATTTTGTTATAATAGTGAATAGGTTTATAATGTATTACTAAAAGATTTTAATAAGCTTAAAATATTCGAACTTTAATATTGAAACAGATATTACTGTCCTTCTATCTGTTTCACCTTTATGTCTCCATAGACACATCTATGCCGGTTTTAAACACTCTTTAGTACAAGTGTATATGTATCCACTCAGTGTTATATGCCTTTACACAGCTATATATATATGTTTACACAGTTGTATATATCCACACAGCGATATATTCATTTATACAGTTATATATGTGGTCACAGTTTTATATGCATTCAAACAATTATATGTTTATTGTCACACATACAAGCACCTGTAAATGATAATGATATTAAATTTTGTATAGATATATTGCAGCATTTATATAAATAATATATTGTATAAGGGTTATTTTGTTTAGAAAATGTGGCTAAATATTCTTTAACAAGTTTGGTTTAAGTAAATTATAAATCACATGCGAAATTCACAGATTGGTAATAAAACTATTTAGAATAATTCGCAGGTGAGATCAGATGGTCCCTAGGTTATTGACATTGTTTTAGAGCTCATTCATTACGATTGTAATGAATTTCTTTTCCAGATCAAACCAGTAAAAATTTGGCAACAAGATAAAAAAAAAGAGAGATTAGAATCAAAAGAGACAGATTGCTGTAAAACTTAGAAGAAGTTTGAATTGTGTTTTAAAATAGATAGTCGCTGGCTTTTGATCTAGGGAATATAGATATCGCAGATTTTTATTTAGAATAATTTGCAGGTGGGATCAGATAGTCCCTAGGTTATTGACATTGTTCTAGAGCTCATTCATTACGATTGTAATGAATTTCTTTTCCCAGATCAAACCAGTAAAAGTTTGGGCAACAAGATAAAAAAAAGATAAGAATCAAAAGAGACCTAAGGCTAAAACTTAGAAGTCTGAATTGTGTTTTAAAATAGATGGTCGCTGGCTTTTGATCTAGGGAATATAAATATTGCAGATTTTTTTTGAAAGACTCTCTTTAGCTTTTTTTTTTTTTCTGAAAATTGTTGTGGAGACCAGAATCCAAAAATGATCGAGTAAAATAATATATTTACTGGCTCTGAAGCCAGATGGCTACTCTCAATTCCTCTAAACATTCCTTTGAATAGACTTTCCAGCAACCTGCATGGAGAATATGAAGAAATTTAACCTATCTGAAAGGCCACTGAAGATTATGACGCTGTCAGATGCCCTATTCCAACCACTATCATTGATATACGCTTCAAGTCCACTCAAGGAGGCAGAGAGAGATGGTAATCATTTTTAAAAGGAGCTGCGGTATGAACTTTAATCTATAAATTCTTATAACATTTTAAAAAGAACGTTCTATCTAAATTATAAAAACTCTTTCAATTTTACCCTCTTATAAAAAGAAACTATCGGTCTGTGACTTTATATATAATGTAAAAGAAAAAAAAATCACTTACTTTAATTTTATAAACTGCTGAAATCTTTTATGAATTAAAAGATTTCATATTTTTTTTATACTCATTAAATGTCCGAAATTTATTCTCTTCAATTCCTACAAACTAACGGTCTTGCCTAATTTCAGTAATTTTAATATTTTGTTTAAATGCATTTTGTTATGTTTAATATGTGATAATATGCTCAGATTTCGAAACAATGAAACTAAGTAAGTAATTTATAAAGGAGATAATTGTAATCTTCACTTAGACATTTTTAAAAGCCTTGTTTATTTTATTGAATCATTGTTTCGAAATTATAATATTGGTAATAAACGAATGCGCTAACCACTCGTTGTTATCATAGTTATATATATATATTGTAAAATCGTATTTTTTTAAGATTTGCTTAACCGATCTTATATTATAACCTTTGATATTTATTAGTTGGAAGGGGATATATATATTGTCTAGAGATGATAAAGTATATTTGCTAATGTTTGTATTAAGTCCCATCGAATATACTTTCCCTCCTTAATTAAGAATATTTATATGCAGATTCAGGATCTTAACTAGATTATTTTTATGTAGTTTAAGCCCATTTTATTAGCATACTTATAATGCTAATTTTAAGAACTGTTTTGAATTAGCTTGACAGATAAAAGCTATCTGTTTTAGGCACAATTAATTATATGCATACTTATTGCTTTATATATATATATTGCGTGCATTGCGGGTGTGTTTTTATATAGTACACTTATATGTGTTACGTTTTGCTGCCTCTGACAAGGGTTCACGGTAACAAACCGCCCCTTTATTTAGTTCGGGTTATGGCTATCTTCATTAGAACTGGGGGCGTGAGGACCCAGATTTTTCCATAAAGCCAATCCGACTTCCTGAACTTTATGTTCATATATCAATAGCAGCAAACCGTCGGTCTCAGAGCAAACCGAGCATTTGATGCTGAAACTCTTGAAGAATCACACACTCGCACTGCAAGTTTATTTCTTTAATATTTTATATAGCGCCATAGCGCATATATGTGGACCTAATGGTAACCAGTTCTTTTTCCCATATTAATTAATCATTCAGCTTTAGACTGGAGTTTGAATCTGGGTTATCAGTTTGAATCTGCATGATTCTGAGTTTATTTAGTTGCTCAGTTAATTAGTATATATAACAGTCTTTAAAACTGGCTGTACTCATCATCATCTCTACTAAAGTATCAACTTCTAACTTAAGCAAGTCCAGTTCATAAGATGAGCATATTAAATAATTAGGCATGACCTCTATAACTCACACACACATGTATTGTAATATGTTTAAAAAGGGAACAGATGTACTTGATAACAGTCCCAACTATTGTAACATGCTTGCCTGTATTGAATACCTTGTGAAGATTATACAATCCCTGCCATTATGATATTTTGTGTTAGATCATTTGTTATTGTTTTAATAAATCTTTTTTAAATATAAACTGTTGTATATCTTTCTTGCTCAGACTCTAGATCAAACCAAACCACAGTATCTTATCCAATCCATAGTATTTTATCCAATCCACAGTATATTATTAAATGTCACAGTTCATTACTCCAATTTCTTAATGAGTTTATATGCTATATGTGTATGTCTAGTATTTAAGATTAATAGAGTGTCAAGTGTTATATATATCACTTATTTAGTTAGGTTAGTAATGACCTTAAGTCTCGTGTTTCTCCCTGTTCTATGTCGGCTCGCGGTTAAATGAGAACTGAGTGTAGCCCCAGGAATGTCACTCATAAGGTGTTAAATTTGGAGTACTGGCAGATGAGTTGGAGTTTGGTCGGATTAGAGGTCTCAACCACCTCACTACGGTCAGCTTTGGTATATTTTGCTTGGGCTCTGAATTTTGTTGCATGAGTGTACAAATCTGACTGTTACATAGGTTTTTTTTTTCCTCGATTATGGACGCCCTTCCGTGGGGCCTAGTTAATTTTCACGACCCTGAAAGATAGATATATGAGTACAAATTTTTGTTTTCCTGATTATGTAAATTTTTTTTTCTTCACTGATTATGGATGCTTAAGTCAGTGGGCTTCTTCAATTGATGTTCATGTCCCTGAACTGAGTAATAGACCCCGGACATGGTCTTGAACCAGGTATAGGCCCTGAATTGAATATATATTTTTTTTTTGAATATGCATTTATATTATATTTTCTCTCCAAATATGAATGCCATGCATGGACAAACTTAGTTACACACCCTAAACTGAGTGTGTGGGTGTTGATATATATAAAAGATTATTTTTTTTCATGAAATATTTTTTTTAACAACATTTGCATATGTATATTTTTTCTCTTGAGTATGAACAACCAGTTAGTTAATTCACATGCCCTGAAATGATACAGGTCCTGAACTGAATACAGGCTCTGAATTGATATATGTTGAAAAATATATGTAAATTTTTTTTTTAAATTATGGTATTGCAATGGGAGGAGTATTCTTGACTATATACACATGAGCCATATATATAAATTTTATAAGTTTTTTTTTTGTCTATTTACTGAGACTCTGTTTACTTTAAGTAAAGAATTTTAAAAGTGTCTCTGGCTCAGATATAGCATGAATGTAGGCAGGATGTGTCAACCGGATATTAGGTGTGTCACATACATGTTAGAAATTGGAATCTTAGGTTATATATGTGGTGTTTTTCTTGCTCACTGGTGACTGGCGCCCGAGGGTGATTTGAATAGGTTGATAGTCATCCTCATATAAATTTTGTCATCAGGGGTAGAGAAAAGGGTTTGCATAAAGGGGCTCTATCGCTTTAAACTTATTATAAAAATTTGGATTGGTTTGGAGAATGAGCAAGGAAACAAAAAAAGAGGCAAGGTCAAAGTAGATTAAATAAATGGAGATATATACGTGTACTTCAGATCAAACCTGGCATAGAAAGCAAATTTTTTTTTTTTTCATAAAAAATTTTTTTTTAAAGTCTTTTCTTAGGAATGATCGGCTTCAGTGAAGGAAGAAAGGAGGTGCAATTGGTAATATAATTTTTTTTTAAATTTTTTTTTTTACATAAATGCTTTTACTATATACTTTTAATTTTTTTTTTTTATAAAATACTTGAGTATGTTAGATGTAAACAGGGCTTAAACTTGATAGTGGCAGTGGTTATTGAGATCAGTAGTAAGGATAGGTTAATAAAGGAATGCAGTGGTCTGAAAGTTAGGAATTAGAGAGAGAGAGAGAGCCAATTTGGAGGGAGAGTCAGTAAATAATCATTTACAGCAAATATTAATAATTAGTATAATTCTTAGTCATAACCAAAGCTGAAAGTTATTATGGACAGCCATCCAAAGAAAGTCATGGGGGAAAGCCAAATTATTATGTCACCAACCTACTGGCTACAGATGAAAATGATGATGGAGACAGTCCAACAGGAATGGGGTTTTAAAATAAGGGAAGATTTGCAAACCCTAGGCAGAGAAATGGAGAAAAATAATCAAAATATAGAGAAAAATAATCAAAATATAGAGAAGTTCCAGAAGGAGTTGGGGAGATTGGGAGTAAACTGCCAGCAGGAAGTGTTCAAACTGGAGGAGCCTTCTCAGAAGAAAATGATAAACCTGGAGAAGTACCCAGTGGATATTGCAGAGAGTAAGAAGGGTAGCCAAGAGGATATAGATGTAGAGGGAGGAGAAGCAGGAGAAATTCCTGGAGGAAATTTAGGGGATAGTGATGATCAGGATGGTGAACCAAGAGAAGAAAATCTATTCCATAAAAGGGGAAAATTTGAATGTCTTGATGTTGCAAAAGACTCAGATATGGATTGCCATTATCATTACAAACAAGTAAAGTTGGCAGATCCAGAAGATCGTCTCCAAGAAAACAAGCATGCTGAAACTGCAGATTCTTGTATGCCAGGCAATGAGAATGCTAAAAAGGATATAATTGATATATCTGAGGTAGAACCAGTAAAAGGAGTAAATACAGAGGAAGTAGAAAAGTCAGAATCCCCTTTTGAAATACGATTAAAAGAGCAAGGGATCGATTCAGAGGTTGTAGAAGAAATGTTACAAGTTAGCATGCAAAAAGAGATGTTGAAAATGAATAAAAAAATAGTTTAGCAAAGGGACATGGTAGGACAGAAAGGGAGTCAGAGAATATCATTAAATTAAAGCAAGTTGAAGAAACTTTAGAAGTTCCAACTAGAGATATTTTGAAGGAATCACACGTTGAAGATCCTATTACTGGTAAAGCAAAAATTGAGATTATTAAAAAGGAAGAAATTGAAATTATGAAGGCTGATATTGAAATTGTCAATCCCCCTTCAGAAAAACTGCTAAATGTGGAATATGTCACTAAAAGTGCAAAAGAAGACAGTAGAGCTAAGTCCGAGATTGAGGCCCTGTGGGACAGAGTGATTTTTGATTGTGAGAGAAGCGTGAATATTGCCAGAGCTCAAATGCGAAAGACAGGGTGGAAAAGAGAGAGGAGAAAAGAAGATATTGATGTTTTTAGGAGGGAAAACCAGAAAAGAGTTCAAACTCAGGATCTGAGAGAGGGATATGTTCGGAGATATCCTACATATTTTCCTTTTAGGAAGAAACTGCACCAAACCCAGATGAAGTGTGGGAAGCATAGAAAACTCTGGGAAAGAGATGATGGTGGTGCCCGGATAGGACTGACAGTATGGAAAAGGAGGAGAAAAGAAGGTGCCTATGTCTGCAAGACTGGAAACCAGAAGGAGGTTCAAACTTGGAATTTAATAAAGAGATGTCTTCAGAGGTATCATAAGTATTTCCCCTTTAGAAAGAAAGCCAAACTGCAACCAGTCAGAAAGTCTGGAAGCTTCCTGGTATATGATAAGCTCCAGGAACCCAAAACGTTTCAAAACTTACTCCCAGACCCAACTTAGGTAAGATTAGTTTTGATGATTACTCCTAGATTCTACAAGGATGATGCATGATCATTTATAGAATTGTCCCTACCCCCAGTAGTTAGATATATATATATTGTGTGTTCTTCTATATAGGTGATATTTATCAGATTAGTTAGCTAATTGGTGTTATATTATTCCAACCCAACAGTATATACATATTAAAATTTTGTGTGCTCATATATATATATATGTAATAACCACATGTTTAGCAAATTAGCATAGCCAAATAGCATTAGTATAACCAGTTATAGGTAGATGTGTATAACCTTAGACTTTAGTCATAATGGTATTAGTGTACTGTCATCACTTTAAGACCAGACAGCCAGGCAAGGTAAAAATTTTGCAAGTAATATTTTGTTTCATCATTTGTTTTGTTATGAAATAGTGGTATTATTGAGGGATATTCTTCACCAAGTAAAATCTTTTTTTTTCATTGATTTTTTTTTTGTAAGTTTGGGGAAATGAAACAGATATTACTGTCCTTCTATCTGTTTCACCTTTATGTCTCCATAGACACATCTATGCCGGTTTTAAACACTCTTTAGTACAAGTGTATATGTATCCACTCAGTGTTATATGCCTTTACACAGCTATATATATATATGTTTACACAGTTGTATATATCCACACAGCGATATATTCATTTATACAGTTATATATGTGGTCACAGTTTTATATGCATTCAAACAATTATATGTTTATTGTCACACATACAAGCACCTGTAAATGATAATGATATTAAATTTTGTATAGATATATTGCAGCATTTATATAAATAATATATTGTATAAGGGTTATTTTGTTTAGAAAATGTGGCTAAATATTCTTTAACAAGTTTGGTTTAAGTAAATTATAAATCACATGCGAAATTCACAGATTGGTAATAAAACTATTTAGAATAATTCGCAGGTGAGATCAGATGGTCCTTAGGTTATTGACATTGTTTTAGAGCTCATTCATTACGATTGTAATGAATTTCTTTTCCCAGATCAAACCAGTAAAAATTTGGCAACAAGATAAAAAAAAGAGAGATTAGAATCAAAAGAGACAGACTGCTGTAAAACTTAGAAGAAGTTTGAATTGTGTTTTAAAATAGATAGTCACTGGCTTTTGATCTAGGGAATATAGATATCGCAGATTTTTATTTAGAATAATTTGCAGGTGGGATCAGATAGTCCCTAGGTTATTGACATTGTTCTAGAGCTCATTCATTACGATTGTAATGAATTTCTTTTCCCAGATCAAACCAGTAAAAGTTTGGGCAACAAGATAAAAAAAAGATAAGAATCAAAAGAGACCTAAGGCTAAAACTTAGAAGTCTGAATTGTGTTTTAAAATAGATGGTCGCTGGCTTTTGATCTAGGGAATATAAATATTGCAGATTTTTTTTGAAATAAACACTCTTTAGCTTTTTTTTTCTGAAAATTGTTGTGGAGACCAGAATCCAAAATGATCGAGTAAAATAATATATTTACTGGCTCTGAAGCCAGATGGCTACTCTCAATTCCTCTAAACATTCCTTTGAATAGACTTTCCAGCAACCTGCATGGAGAATATGAAGAAATTTAACCTATCTGAAAGGCCACTGAAGATTATGACGCTGTCAGACGCCCTATTCCAACCACTATCATTGATATACGCTTCAAGTCCACTCAAGGAGGCAGAGAGAGATGGTAATCATTTTTAAAAAGAAGCTGCGGTATGAACTTTAATCTATAAATTCTTATAACACTTTAAAAAGAACGTTCTATCTAAATTATAAAAACTCTTTCAATTTTACCCTCTTATAAAAAGAAACTATCGGTCTGTGACTTTATATATAATGTAAAAGAAAAAAAAATCACTTACTTTAATTTTATAAACTGCTGAAATCTTTTATGAATTAAAAGATTTCATATTTTTTTTATACTCATTAAATGTCCGAAATTTATTCTCTTCAATTCCTACAAACTAACGGTCTTGCCAAATTTCAGTAATTTTAATATTTTGTTTAAATGCATTTTGTTATGTTTAATATGTGATAATATGCTCAGATTTCGAAACAATGAAACTAAGTAAGTAATTTATAAAGGAGATAATTGTAATCTTCACTTAGACATTTTAAAAGCCTTGTTTATTTTATTAAATCATTGTTTCGAAATTATAATATTGGTAATAAACGAATGCGCTAACCACTCGTTGTTATCATAGTTATATATATATATTGTAAAATCGTATTTTTTTAAGATTTGCTTAACCGATCTTATATTATAACCTTTGATATTTATTAGTTGGAAGGGGATATATATATTGTCTAGAGATGATAAAGTATATTTGCTAATGTTTGTATTAAGTCCCATCGAATATACTTTCCCTCCTTAATTAAGAATATTTATATGCAGATTCAGGATCTTAACTAGATTATTTTTATGTAGTTTAAGCCCATTTTATTAGCATACTTATAATGCTAATTTTAAGAACTGTTTTGAATTAGCTTGACAGATAAAAGCTATCTGTTTTAGGCGCAATTAATTATATGCATACTTATTGCTTTATATATATATATATTGCGTGCATTGCGGGTGTGTTTTTATATAGTACACTTATATGTGTTACGTTTTGCTGCCTCTGACAAGGGTTCACGGTAACAAACCGCCCCTTTATTTAGTTCGGGTTATGGCTATCTTCATTAGAACTGGGGGCGTGAGGACCCAGATTTTTCCATAAAGCCAATCCGACTTCCTGAACTTTATGTTCATATATCAATAGCAGCAAACCGTCGGTCTCAGAGCAAACCGAGCATTTGATGCTGAAACTCTTGAAGAATCACACACTCGCACTGCAAGTTTATTTCTTTAATATTTTATATAGCGCCATAGCGCATATATGTGGACCTAATGGTAACCAGTTCTTTTTCCCATATTAATTAATCATTCAGCTTTAGACTGGAGTTTGAATCTGGGTTATCAGTTTGAATCTGCATGATTCTGAGTTTATTTAGTTGCTCAGTTAATTAGTATATATAACAGTCTTTAAAACTGGCTGTACTCATCATCATCTCTACTAAAGTATCAACTTCTAACTTAAGCAAGTCAAGTTCATAAGATGAGCATATTAAATAATTAGGCATGACCTCTATAACTCACACACACACATGTATTGTAATATGTTTAAAAGGGAACAGATGTACTTGATAACAGTCCCAACTATTGTAACATGCTTGCCTGTATTGAATACCTTGTGAAGATTATACAATCCCTGCCATTATGATATTTTGTGTTAGATCATTTGTTATTGTTTTAATAAATCTTTTTTAAATATAAACTGTTGTATATCTTTCTTGCTCAGACTCTAGATCAAACCAAACCACAGTATCTTATCCAATCCATAGTATTTTATCCAATCCACAGTATATTATTAAATGTCACAGTTCATTACTCCAATTTCTTAATGAGTTTATATGCTATATGTGTATGTCTAGTATTTAAGATTAATAGAGTGTCAAGTGTTATATATATCACTTATTTAGTTAGGTTAGTAATGACCTTAAGTCTCGTGTTTCTCCCTGTTCTATGTCGGCTCGCGGTTAAATGAGGACTGAGTGTAGCCCCAGGAATGTCACTCATAAGGTGTTAAATTTGGAGTACTGGCAGATGAGTTGGAGTTTGGTCGGATTAGAGGTCTCAACCACCTCACTCCGGTCAGCTTTGGTATATTTTGCTTGGGCTCTGAATTTTGTTGCATGAGTGTACAAATCTGACTGTTACAATATAAATAAATATTAAACTGCATTAAAGACAACCGAGATCACCTTGGAGACGATCAAGAGACGATTGATTATCACCAATAATCTATCGCAGCTTATTCCATTTCCACACCTAATTATTCGAAAAAACCCTGAGAAGAGATTATAATGAGAGGAAATGAGCTAGTAAAAGAAAATAAAAATGTAAATTTTAATAGTCAAATAAATAGTAGTGTAATAGACATATGGATGTGAAGCTGATGGAGGGGTGGATAAGGAAGGTGGAGATGAATATAGAACTTTATGATTAGAATAAAATTTAATTGTAGCTTTGTAGTGAGTGGGGAATGCGCTGAGAATAACCTGGAATTCTTAAAGATATTAATATTGTCAATTTTAATGCGATCTCAGTGTTCTCTAAATCGATTATGTCTAAACCCATTCATGAAATATTATTACTAAGAGTATTGAATTGAGATTTAACCTTTATATTGGATTAAGGTTGCAATTTGGCGCCCTAGCAATTAAGCTTATAGATGTTCTGTACCATCATCATCACCCCAGTAGGCTTCAGAAATAGTATTAGCTGGGAATCGTGAAGCATCCATCGATCCATCCTTAAAATGTTGTAATTGGCATGCAATTTATCTGAAAATGTTTAAATGACATATAGATTTAAATATAGTACAATCAATGCATAACGTGGATGTGCGACCATTTGAATAAAACCTCTCATTGGTTAAAATAAAGTTCTAATTAGCTTAAACTATCCAATAATATATGTGATATTTGTAAGCTTTCCCAATCGTTTTAGTTATATTTAAAATACAATGTAAATGACCGATCGAGAGATTGCAAAATGTGTTTTGTGTTAATTTAATAAGTTTTTATAAAGTTAACAAAATAAGAATAACTTTTCATTTATTTGAATTGATTTTTGTTTGGTTACAATTGGCTTGTAACGCGGTCGCACGAAGGAGATTATATTTAATAGATACGTGTGAAATATATTAGTCTATACATTGTACTTGAGAAATTATTATATTAAATCTATACTTAGAAATTATTTAATCTATACTTATTATACTAGAATATATATAATTGATGCATCGCATATTTAATTGATACTTAAGAAATGCATCTTTCGTTAATTTATATTTAAGAAAATTTTCATTTTCAAAAACCAATATTATGGAAAATATCTTTTAGTTAGATTTGGCTACAATGTGGATGCCTATTAAACATTCAATCCCCTAGCTAAAATCTATTCATTTAGTAAATATAATTTCGTTAGAAGTCGCAATATATAAATTTATTCGTTTAGTAATAATACATTTAAATACTTTTAGTTAGAAATAGCCCTTAAAAACTTTTCGTTAGAATATATATATATATATATTGTCCACACCATTACAATATATATACATATCAAAATTCACATACATTTGTTCATCTGTACAACAAAATGTATTCTTTCTTCTTTAAAACTTACCGCTGAGTGCACTTTTGGTGAAGCTTACCATAATCACCAAAATTGCATTCAGATTTAGGTTATAAAGAAACAAGAAACCACTTTGCTATACAAATAAATAAATGTATGGAAATTTGAATTATAAATACAAATATGAAGAGAAAAAAACAAAACATGATATATAAAAATTTATTATATATATAATCAGATATTTCTTGTATTTTTTCAATTAAAATTCAAACAAAAGGTTATCAACAATCAATTAAAAACTGAATAGGCGAATTATATTAATCTGACAGTTATGAGTCACACTTTTCCACAAGTAAATAATCCTCTCTCTCATAAAGAATGAATTAAATATTTTGATGGATTTTTTAGATGAGGTTATTTGAAGGTTAATGAGATGTTCCATGTACTTTTAGGGTAAAAGATAAAAACCAATTAAAACTAAATAAGCAAACTGAATTATTTCACCAAACAACAGTATTCCATTTTTGCTATGCCTAGAATATTTAGTAATAAAAAAATCTCATTAAACATTCAGTAATTTTACCTATAAAGTCTATGAAATCTTTCTACTACTACTACTACTACTACTACTACTACTACTACTACTACTACTACTACTACTACTACTACTACTACTACTACTACTACTACTACTACTACTACTACTACTACTACTACTATTATTATTATTATTATTATTATTATTATTATTATTATTATTATTATTATTATTATTTATCAATGCACTATAATATGAAAATCTTTCCTGAATGATCCATAATCCCTTTCCTCCAAATCACACCAACAAATTTCTCTATTTCATCTATCTCACTAGTGGTCTCTTTCTACATATTTTATAATTTTGGGAGATCCATTTTAAAAATGTAATTGTTTTTCTATTATCATTTTTTTAGAAATATGTCCTACTTAGCTTCATTTCAATCTTTCATTTTTTTCCATTATGTAATTGACAACTGTTTTTTTCTCACCTAATTCTTCATACTTTTGGTCTACTCTCAAAATAAATTTCTCCATAATTTTAAAGTGGTCTGAAATCTGTTAAGTGTCCAAATCTCAAATAAGTAAGATTTGATACGTCTATGGAAAACTTTTCTTTTAAACACATTGGCATTTTTTTTTAATGTTACATTTTTCTACTAAAAGCACTCAATCCAAATTTAATTCTAAAATTAATTTTATTGATTACATTTCCACATATATTAATTATTTGATCAAGGTATTTCAAGCTATTAACATCTAATTCATGATTATCAATATCACATGATCACCATTCTTTATGCTTTCACCAGCTGTTTTTCACAGAGGCAAAACTCTCCATACAGTAGTGGCACTCAGTGCAAACCAGAGTAATCAATGGATGCAAGAAAGTTTGTGCATAAAATTCCTGCCTAATGCCTATTCATCCAATATCCCCAGTCTAGTTTTTTGCTTTTGACAATAGAATATGTTAACCCTCCTAGCTGCTTGATCTATTATAATTAGATGACTGTTACCTGAATAGTGATAACCAAAACATCAGTATATTGCTAATATAAATGAAAATTGGAAGTACTTATAAACAAATCTAAAACATATGTGTATATTTTGTTACATGTTCATTTACCATTGTCAAACTCCCTATACTCACAACTTTGACGCCATCCATTTCAGATAAATACACTAATTATTATTACTAATTAATTTCGAAACTAAGGATTATCTCTAGCACAGATATAAACTTTAAATCTCAGTTAAAGATTAATATATATGATTTTTTTAAATTTACATCCTTTATCTCTCCAATAATAAAATGTGTCATTGAAATACATAGGTAGCAAGAAAAGTTTGCCTTGAATTTTTATGTTGGAAGATGATTTATATTATGATGCAATTTAAAAAAATAAAAACACACTGAGAAACTAAAATTTGATTGCCTTTGAGGCTTAGGCAATGTTATATTGCTAATACTATTAATATATGGTGTATCTGAATTTAGTTCAGTCCCATATGACTATTTAAGTTAGATAACTGGATTTGAAGACATATAGATGTCTAAAAATTACAGATTTCTACTTAGTAGTTAAGTATTTGATAAATGCTGTGCTGAAGTTGGTATTTTAGATCACTGTCTGTATATCCTAGTGCCTCACTGAGAAGAGCCATCAGCTTAAAACCGGTTTGAGGAAAAGGATAATTCTAGATAGAGATTTTAAATGCTTTCTCTTTCGTTTTTTATCAAAAAAGCTTGTTTAGAGCTCTTAGTAAGATCATTATATATATATATATATATATATATATATATATGTATATATATATATATATATATATATAATTACAATGATAAAATGTTATGTATTAGTTGTATTACTTCAATACTCATACTATCTTTAAAGTATTTCATTTTGTTGACAAAAAATGCTTTCACTTATATCTACTTATTTATGATATTTAAGAATAATAAATTTGGTAATTATATCTATTAGGATAAACATCAAATCGGAGATATCCATTCAATGTTATTTAAGTTAGCATAACTGGATTTATTTTTGCTTCCAATGTGGATTACTTTTACATTAAAAGGAATGTGGTCTTAATATAGCTACTTTGAATAAAAAAATATTTTAGCTTAACATAGCGTAGGCAAATTTTATTATTATTTGCTGGATTATGTTGTTTCATCTAGCACTTTTAGTTTTAACCTTCCAGAGATTGCAATTGAGCCTGAGAGATACAAGCAAATTTTTTTCTTAAATTTATATTGGGATGCATACATTCAATGTTATGACTAGCTGTGCATTTGTATGGGGTTATAGTAAATTATAACGTTTAAACTAACAATTTGGATGTACCATATCCCATAAGGATTTGTAATATTTGATAATAAATTGTATCTGAAACATAACGTGGCTTACAAGGTTAGTGTGGAAATAATTTCTAAGTTATAACTAAAATAAGTATTAAAAAAAAAAACATGTTTAAACTTTTTTTTTTCATTTCAGCACATATCAATAATGAATATCTTTATGGATACATGCAGCTTCCACTACAATTTTTTTGAATATGATTTTTGTATTTTTATATTTATTTGCTTCATAATTTCTTGATTGTAATTGACAATAAATAAAAAAATCATATATTTTATTTTATAAATATATTTAAGGCAAATTTATAGAGTTTATTTTTTTCTTCACATTTGAGCATGTTCCTTTATGTCTCGGATACATAATGCAAACTCAGTGTGGTTTAAGTGCTTGTAGTCTTTATCTAGATTATTACATGGAAAATTTATATTTAATGTTTATATATGCAAATACACTCATGTATCTAACCATTAGAAACCAGTCACCACCTAAACTAAACATACCAATATAGATAGTAGTCAATATTTCTCACTGTTGTCAAGGCAATCTCTCTCCTTTTAATATATATATATATAATTGTATAAATTATTAAACATATGAGACATAGGCAATCTCTCTCCTTTTAATATATATATATATAATTGTATAAATTATTAAACATATGAGAAATTTTATTGAAAGATTCTAATATAATCAAGTCTTACAAAATTTCAGACTTTTATGTACATGAAATTCAAAATTTGATTAAATAGCAAATATATAGAAATCTATTGATATAGATCTGGTATGGATAGTATTGTTTGCGGATGCAAAAGTTTATATTATCTCATACCAATTTTCAAATGCAGAGTCTGAACAGCACATACCTGCAATATATTTATTATCAAGTAGATAAAAAAAAATAAAAAAAAAACAATTTTTATCTGCGTAATTTGGAACTTCGCAATCCAAGTAGTGCTGGTGGAAAATTCAATCTTTAGTTATCCTGATATTAGTTTTATTTATTTAATTTTAAGGAGTTTATTTCTCTATATGCTTTCTACAACAACAAGTTATTTGTCATAAATTAAATATTAGCATTTAGCATGTTCCAATAAATCAAACATTATTTAATATATTTTTTCCTTGCTCATTATTATTTTGCATGTCTCATGAGTACTTTATTTTATTAGAAGTAACGAGTTATTGAACTGCATAATTTAAAAAATTGCTTTGTATCTTACTAGCCATATGAATCTTTGCAAAAATAATATAGCTTTATTATTTTGTTTTTGTCGCCAATCAGACAGCTTTATGTCAATCTCAAGCTTAATGAATTTTTGATGTGTATTAGATTTGCTCTTATTATTGAAGAAAGAACAACGATTATTAATACGTATGAAAGTTTCTTCTCCTAGCAGACCTAATAAAAATTAGCCATACTATACATACAGTTATGAAACTCTCATATTAATTTCCTTTTCACATTTTTAATAATATAAAAACTAATATTCTTTTTTAGAGAGCAGAATTTTTTTTTTCATTATTACAATATATCTCCCAAATAAGAATAAATATTATTTAATTTTTTTAACTTTATATAATAACTATAAATAATCTCTAAACAATTACTGAAAGATGTCAATCAAGAGAAAACACTCCTTTGTATTTATATACATAATACGACATCTGTCTGGTGTCCATAGATTTTTAACAATTTTTACATTTGGTTTTTAGCGTGACAAAAGACGTAGCCAGTGTTGAAACATAACATTTTATATAAAGAGTTAACTATCGAGTAGTAGTACTCTTCTCTAAAATAAACAAATGGATCTTTTTCTTAAATAAAAAGTATTTATTCACAGTTAATTCAGACTCAATAAAGTTGTATTGCGTTAAGAATTAGGAATAAAATATTGGCAAATATTAATCACAATGATCAATCTTTACAGAATTAGGAATAAAATATTGGCAAATATTAATCACAATGATCAATCTTTACATGTGTTAAAAATAATAGTCATTTGCATCGCGACCGCCTTGCAAGCAAGAAGTTGGTTGCAGACGGTTGTGGGTTCGCGTCCCGGCCGGTGCTATGACACATGAAAAAAAAATAAAAATAATAGTCATTCCAAAAAAAAATTCAATAAACCTGTTTTGTATTAAATGATGACACAAAAATGTAGGTAATTATTACTATTAATAACAAAGTATGTTCTTGCACATTCAATGTTATAATTATATTAGAGGACATTTCGGAGTAAAATATTCACAAATACCACTAATATTAATACTTCAAAAACTATTCAGAGCCAATATATTTGTTTTGCAGTAATAACAACAAATTCTTCTGTTTCTTAACTTAAAACATTATATAATAAAATAAAAGAAGCTTTTTTACTGTAGTATCATCAATAGTCTGCATGATTAATCAGTGTTTTCTAGATGGTAGTGCTTTTAAATCTTCATTTCCAGATTGGTTTCTAGTTTTTTCTATTATTATTGAGCCTTGGGATTCAAACTAAAATTAATGCAGCTATGCCTCTAGTATCACCTTTAACTCTTCTATTTGGGGGTATTTCTGATTATACAAGCTTACTATATGTGATGATAGAATAGAGAGTTGATTTTATTTTGTCATATATTGGGCAGGCTAAAGAATTAAGAAAATTGTTGTTATTCTAGTCAGACAAAAAACTCCATACCTAATAATAAAGAACTGGGAATTCTAAAATATAAAATGACCTGAAGTTAGGTCGATATAATTATTCAGGCAGGTTGTCTTGAGTTCAGTGTCTTAATGTTTTGAATTTAGGTCTAAAGTTTGAATATTGAAATAAAGTAAAAAAATGGTTGCTAATTATATAAATGCATTACTTTCAGTTTTGAATTCCAAACATCTTTAATAAGAATAAAATCAGAGATTGATCTGATGATTAGGGATTTAAGTATGTTACCATCTGTTAATCCCAGATTACTCAAGCTTATTATAGATGCACTAGAGTAGGAAACAATTCTTGTTTCATCATACTTGTTTTGAATTATCATAATAATACAAAAATTGCCAACTATCACTAATTGTTGATGAAGTATATTTTTTTACTGATTAAAAAAATGCAGATAGTTTTGAGTCAATAAACATGATTTGTTTTAAATAATGATGGAAAATAGTACTAATTACCACTAGTTTTCTACAAGGAACTTATTTAATTTTCTAAATGCCATGCATCTGCCAGGAGACTTTTATAAATGTATAAATCTACTTTTTTATCAAGGATCAATTTGAAAACGTTGGTAAGTATCACTATTTATTATCTAGAATTACCACCTTTTTAAAACTCATTTCCTATTTTTAAAAGATTATTTGGCACTGTTAAACTTAATTTGTACTGATATTAATAAATAAAAATTATTTACAAATATCACAAATATTAGTTATGTGTTCATTAATATCTATAATATCCAATAGATGAAAAATACTTTGGAGTTATGGAATTTACTATATTTTACATTTAGTTAAAACCCTCAGTAATAACCATTAATACAGGCAAAACTCTCCATACAGAAGTGCCACTCAGTGCAAGCCAGAGTAATCAATGGATACAAGAAGGTTTGTGCATAAAATACCTATCTACAGCCTACTCATCCAATATCCCCAGACTAGTTTATAGCTTGTGGCTTTCATCAGATCTGAGAGCACTGCATCTAGATCTTAATGAGCATAATAAATGATGATCATGTGATGTTTAGTTGTGTTATAACAACCATTAATATTGGTTATGATTTTAATTATTAACTGTACCCTATTTATACTGAAAAAAACATTTTAATGAACAAATATTCCTTTTACTATCATCATCATCATCATCAACCATTATCAATCCACTGCTGAATATAATATACTTAAGTTGTTAATGAGTAAAAGTTATTTGTAAAATGCATGCATAGTAAAAGAATGGCAGTGTAGTGAAAGCTATAAAGGTGACTATCTTTAAAAATAAATATCTACAAATTAATGTCTTCTCCTCTTTCTCTAAAATACAATGTGTTTAAAAACCAGCCTGTGGTTTGCATAAAAGAGATATAATGAAAGATTGAATTGATAACACATGCATGAGATTTAAGATGATTGTTGCCTTTAGCTCATCTAATAAAAAAATGTTGTTCGTGAAAAATGTACTTAGTAAAAGAGAGTTACTTGGCTTATTGTTCTTGTGTATAGATGTGCAGGAAAAAACCAAAACAAATGTTAAAATGATATAAGAATATTCATTGTTTTATAGTGATAGGGTACTTCTATTATATTGGCACTAAACTTTATATTGCAACTTTAAACTAGGAGCAGGAATTTCCTTAATTTATATTATTCCAGAGTTATTTGACACTAGACAGTAGTGTGAGTTAGCTCTTAGCTGTTGATATTTTTTAAAGTGAATCATTAAATTCACATTCACACGTGTAGCCTCCAATATTTATTTTTATAGTTTTCAAATAATCTTAGAGTCTTGTGCTTATTTAAATATACAACAGATGGTTCTAATGTAAAGTAAATGAAATAAATTTCTTCTCTTAATAGAGATGCTGGAAATAAGCGAAGAAATTCATATGGCGTTTTGTTTGGATATCACTTACATCTACTAAACATTGAACTGAATTGAAAACAATAGTAAAGATCAAGCATTATATTCGGTCGTTTGAACCTCTTTCAGACAGAAAGGTTAACGTACTCCATCAATTTAATAAATAAAACAGGTTATTACAAAGTATAACAACAAAATAAATCCATTATACTGATAAATAAAATAAATATATTTATGTAACCGGTTTTTGAATAGTTATGTTTCTTTTTTCTCAAAATAAGCTAAGCAATAAATATTTTATCTCAAAAATAATAAACATTGAATATCTTTTCCTAGCTTCAAGAGTAATGACTTAGAAAATCATAAATAAAACACGTCATAGAAGTATTGTTTGGAGATTCCCTTCTCTTCGTCAACTATTTCAGGATCATGTTTTTATCCTTCAATCTATTGCTTTCTATTATCAGATTTCAAAATAAATAATTCATACAAAATGTATACTTAAAAAAAGCTTGTTTCATAAAGCTAAACACATCGACAGTATGCTTAGCATACTTTTGACTATGATAGTCACACTCATAGCTATAATTATCCTTTAAAAAAACCTTTAATGCTGTTAAATACATCAACATAGCTTACTGAGGATGCTTTGGACTAACTGGTAGTCATGTTTATAGCTATAATTATCCAAAACGCTCAGCATATTATGTTGATATGTTCAACAATATTAAACAAGTTTTTTTTAATATACATTATTATTCATATTGAATTACATTTTTTTCAAGAAAAGTTTAAAACTACTAGAATTATATTATCAGATTTGTATATATATATAGTGTAACGGTATAAGTATATGCTGATACGTCACTTTCAAATAAAAGTGGAAAAAATATAAAATCACCTTCAAGTAGAAATATATATATAAAGGGAGAGTTTAATAATTTTATTTAAAATTAATAGATATAATGTACAGATGGCAAACTAATTGTATAATTATTTAAAGTTTAAAATCTAAAAACAAGATTGTTTTAATATAAAAGAATTTTTAAAAAGCTGTTAATTAGTTATTTTAATCTTAGAATGGAAATGATTTTCTATATTAACATACTAGCAAACAGGCCCTTGGTCAAAAAGTCAGATAAGAGATAAATTTAAAAAAATACTAGTGATAAAATTTTGAGTTCCTGCTCTAAAGCCAGCTGTCCAATAACAATGGAAATAAACACATGGTCCACAGAGAAAAGTCATCATCGCCAATAACGACTGTGCCAAGTCAGGCAAGATCGATCCTGGAATTTGATGATAAGAATTCCAAAAAATATTTAAAAAAAAACTTTGAAATTGAGATTAGATTTGGGATTGCTCTTGCTGATTGTATGTTATTTAAATATATTTATAAGTGTATTGCGGATTTCCAAAATATAGGGGTCACACAATAAATTACATTTCCCACATTTGCACCAGATGAGGCAGCCTCCAAAATATGATGGTTCCCAGAAACTGGCCACCAATGGACTTGTCTTCACCTAGAACAATATGAAATGGAAAGAACTTTGAATTGTACGATGCATCATGGATCACCAAGATGGACTTCAAATAAGCCTACAGCCATGGGAAGTATAAATTTTAATAATCTAAGAACTTTTCAAATACTTTGGTAATCTAAGAATTTTTCAAATACTTTAATAATCTAACCCATAAAGTTTATTATCAGATTAAGCAGACATTTAAATTATTTGTTGTTGTTTTTTAATATATTTGATATTATTATCATTTCCATTCTCACAAATTTCTTTTAAATTAATTATTTAAAAATAAGTATGAATGGCTGCTTAGATTTGTAAGCTTATGTTAGTTTAAGGTATGTTAATTTTGGTCTAATTGTTTCAAAGTTAAATCAGTGATAGTGGATAGATGTACAGATGTTTTATGTCAATGTAATCTGAGTAGGTGCATTGGATACTCATTCTCTTGTATCGCAATAGCATACAAGACATAATACTTACCTGAATGTATGGCCCAAAAATGTAACCATCATGTTGTCAATGGTCATAGACATATTTCCTATGCCATTGATTTTCATAAGCTTTGGTTGAAATAGTAACCCAGAAAAGACCACTATCTCTTTTTATAGAACATCTCTTTAAATATATTTCAAATAATTTCATTTTGTATCACCAATTAGGCAGTGGATCATTCCTGCCAGTGGGAGAAATTTATTAATGATCACGGGGAAGATGTTCATTCCTTCCTACCATGATTCATTATTTCTCTAATGATATCTTGGTACAGATGTAAATTATTGTTAGCATGGTTGTGTTATGTTAATGATCTCATTTTGTGTTGGCCACATCAGTATATCAGCAAGCTAGCATTGGTTTAAACATGAGATTTTAGTCTAAGGTTAAAATGGATTGGGTTGATTATATGCGTAATCTATGTAGCATATTCACACTTAGTAAAATATTAAAATTGTAAAATCTAGTAAATGCTTTCATCTGTGCATATAATTCAAATCAAACATATTCACTAGTTAATTTAATTTTCAGAATTTTCCTTTTTAATGTGTGTGTGTGCATAATAAAATGTTTTGCTGAATTAATTTTGGCAGTAATTTATTTATATATTTTATTAATATTGTTTAAAATTAAGAATTAGAAATGTTAATATTGAGAAAGATATTTTAAGCTCAGCTTCTCTCTGAGATGGTCACTGGGGCTTTCAATTTGATAAAAGAGTAACCTCGCCCTGTGTATCTGCCTTCTATATAAATTTTCCAGGTTCCAATAGTTTCTAGTGGCACCCTGTATGGCAAATTAGATTAGGGAGGTTCCATCAACCATTATAAAAGTAAGATTTTTATGGACTTTATTATCAGGACTTATTTAAATTTTCTATATATATTTTGTTTCCATATATATATATATATATGTGTGTGTGTGTGTGTGTGTGTTTGCCAGGTTTTTGTTTTTATTAGTGCATCTCTCAACTCAATCCCATCCTATTTCAACTATTCACTAATACAAAATGACACATTACCCTCTATAACTCTTCATGAATTTCAGGAGCAACATTCATTCGTTGGGTAAGTTAAAAGTATTTAGTGTCTAATTTTTACGTCCACATTGACCGTTCAATATTTCTCCATTATATAAGTTGCATATATTCTTTATTATATTACTTTCATGCAAGATAGAGTCTGATTTCTATATACTTTTAACACTTTGTGAAAGTTTGAATGTTTATTGCACTGTAAGTACATACCTACAAGGAATTTTATTTCTTATTAATGCGTCTCCAATCACAACTGCACCTTATGACATTATCCATCTTATTTATATATGTGGGCATATATGTGGATGAATAGTATCTCACTTTAATTAACCTTCCATTATTCTTTTTTAATCATATCTATCATAATTTCAATGTTAATGAAATGGATTAACAAAGCAAACATGAATATTATCAAAATAAACTTTTTGAATTTCAAAAACCTACTTTCAAATATTACAATATTAAAATTATATTTTTTATTATAATCTATTGTTTGTCTCAGGATACATTTTACAATATGATATATATAATTACATTCTGATACTCTACCATTCTAAATATTAATATAGAAAATAAATTGAAACAGAGTTTGAATATAAAAATCAGCTTTAGTATTTGGACTGAATTGCATTTTTCATATTTTTGGCTGGTGTGGTTTTTGGTTATCTAGCCACACATTGTATATAGTTTTCTGATAGATAAAATCATCAAACCTGTATTGGAAAACACTAGAAACAATCTGCAAGATACAGCTACCCAATATGTTGGAAAACAATTTTAACTAAAGGTTTCTCTTGGCATAGAATCACTGCAACACTAATTCTTAAGTTGAGTCTTGAAATAAACTAAAATAGACTGGACTATCTGAACTGGACTGAAATATCTTAGTTGCTTGTTTCAAATCAATTTATCCCTATTTGATGTTGTTTAACAATATATTATCCAAAGGACAGATTTGTCAGCAGATAGTTATTAGATTTGACCTGTTTCCTTACAACATGTTTTTTGAAAAACACTTTCTTTATTTTTTTTCACAATATGTTGTGAAAACAAATTTACAGAAATTTGATTATGATTTCATACATAAATACTTTTTTCTTTATTTATTTATTTAAATAAGTTAGCGATAGAAAGAAAAAATCATTGTCAACATTTCAATTTTAGAATATAACTTTTAAAATATTATTAATTCCAAAATTTTAACATCATATTTAGTTTTGCCATGAAATTTATTATAAAATATTGAACATTTTATTTAAAACTCAATTCAAAAAAAGGCAAACTAAAAAGGGTTCAAAATGCTTTAGATTTTTTAGAAACTATGCAATTCAAAATGCTTGCACAAACCAAGATATTTTTCTTTCTTCTTTTACATTGAAATTTTCATTTTACTGTTATTCACTCATTAAAAGTATTTTTTTTTAATATTTAATAACATGATTAAGTACATAGACTAATTTTTCTTTAAACCTTTTTGGCAGTTTATATATTTATCACTCAATTTTAATGAGTTTTTTATTAAACAATTTTTTTTCATGCAACTTTATAATATAATTAATTTGCACTGCTATTGATTTGTTATAGTTACAATATATAGAGATAAACACTTTTCAGCATTTAATAATATGTAATACTTTATATTAACACTCCAATGTGTAATGTAAATAAATCCACCTATGCTGCTTACAGACTACAATTTAATTCATTAAGATCTAAACATAAAAAGATTTTCTGCATGCTTGGGTTATTCTTACAAATAGCAATAAGCTATTCTTATTTAGAGAGTATATACTGCTCAAACCTTTATGACCTGACAATTCACAATCCTGAAAAATATTACATCATTCTTTTCTATTCTTTTATGAGAGATTGCTTGAAAAGCAGTTGCCTTAAAGTAAATTATTTAAAGATTTTTTAATATATATATATATATATATATATATTATAAAAATATATATATATATATATATATATATTATTTTTAAATACTAAATGCTGCTATAGTAAATAATACCCACTCCCACGCTTAATATTCCACATAGAATAACAAAAAAATGAATCACTTTTTTATTCGTTCTGATTGTATATGAAAAAGATTATCTTGAATACTTAAGGCAGAGAGTCTGAATAAATAAATATTGATTGATTAATATTTGCACTCTTTGCCTTAAGTATTTAAAACAATCTTTTTTATATGAAAAGAGAATCAATAAAAAAGTGATTCATTTTCTTGTTATTATATTATTAAATATTGAAATGGTAATATATATTATTTACTACAATACTAATTTAGTATTTATAAACGATCTTATTTTGTTTTATACATATATATTCACACTGTGATTTACTTTACTGTGCATAAACACACACAAACTATGGTATTTTTAAAATCTTTTTTTTTAACTTTTCTATAATTATCAAGACAATGAGTTTATATTGTAATTTATACAAAACTATGCAAAATGAAATTAATACCTACTTAAATTTTTTTTAAAAAATGGGTTTATACTGGATATGGTGTCAAAAGTGTCATATGTAGTATGTGGGATACAAAGACATTTTACTAAGAAAAGCACCATGTCAATGTGATAATTAATAAAATGTATATGTGCATGCAAACATTTACATTTCTGAATCACTCTATTGTTAGAAACACATTCTAATTATAAATATTTTTATTTAAATATGAGAAGATTGTTTTTAACTAATTATATTACATATTATATACCCTATTATTGCACTAAAGCAAAGAATGAGCACATCAAGCAACACATTAATGCAATAATTAATAAAATTTATATGTAAATGAAAATGTTTCAATTTACAAACCACTTTTATTTAAATATTTTAATTTTTTTAAAATAATACATTACTATTAATAATTTATTTAAAAATAAACTCATTTAAAAATATTGCTTCATTATAGTAATTCTGATGTACATTAAATAATAGTTATATAGTAGTAGTTAGTTACATTTATCATTCATATTTTATAAGCACTAATGTAGTCTGTTTGGTATATTGCAGTGGTAATGTGACATGCTCTGGAATATGGAATCCTGGGATCAATTTAAACACTATTGTGAATGATATTGTTTTTTTAATACCAATATTTTTTTTCTAATACAGATATTTTATACATGTTTTACTAATCTGTTTTTTCTTGGATTTCGGCCATCAAGGTGTTTGTTACCTTGCTAAAAACTCATAATTGAGCCATAATATTATCCAAATATATCCAAAAGTTATTGATTTTCAGTGATGTCAATTTAAGCAAAACAGAAATTGTAAAAAAAAAACAATATTTAAAAAAGATATGTGTCAAAATATTTAATTCTTAAAATTTTTTATTATAAACCTGGGTCTGGTTTTATGCAGTAGATAGGTTCCACAAAAAACATGCATAAAAGAAATCACACAAAAATAGACTTAACTTACATTGAAAAATGTGGGATATGTTCCATAATTTTCAAAAATCACATAAAAGCAAAGCAACAAGGTAAAATTACTTTAAAATTTGCATTAAAGAAATAAGGAAATAAAGTATGACTAATAAAAAATTGATACAAGTCAAACTTTTTTTGCTTTTTTTATGAACTATTTAATTTTATTCAGAACAATATGTTTTTATGTGTAATTTATTTTACATTTTTTCAAACATATTTTAATCAGTATTGCTATTTGACAATATGCAGATACATTTGAGAACTGATAAGAAATCAGATTTGCAACAAGAGGAAATACAATTAGCGCCAACTTCAGTATCATGCTATATTTAATAAGTGCATCAATTAAAAATTTTTGTTCATGGTTTCAAGTTGCTCTAAAACCGTCATTATCATAGTGAATTTACAGTCTTTTTAAAACTTAAAATGTACCATAAGGAGCTGATTTGTTGCTGCTCATTTTGAACCAAAGGGAGCACTTGACATTCAAACTGAAAATGTATATTTTAGAGTATTTTTTCAGTATTTTTTTTTATATATTATAAATTATTTTGATAAAATCTGCTGAAAATATAATTATTTTAGAAAAATAGTTAAAATTTTAATAACAATTCTTTACTTTTACATGAGCATAAATTGAGAAAAAAATCAATGACATACACAGCATTTTCTAATAGGTTACGAATGTTTTTTTTAGGTTCTCTGCTATATAATATTTTTTATAATTACAAATAAAAATTTATTTTTGAAAAAACTTTTGTTCACTTTCATAATCTGACAAATTATTAATTTACTTTTTATAAATGAATTTAATATTAAAAGATGAATATATTTTTACTACTGATTCTGTAATTGAACCAATCAAATGTTTAAACTTTAATTCCCTCAGCCAATAAAAAAATTTTCAGTCTAAAAATTAATGGTTTTCTGTCAACAATGTAATCAGCTTTGAGACGATAATTTTACTAATTGTTTGTGAAGCTCACGATATTCAGACATACAACTATTTAGCTCTCATTGGAATTTAAAAGCACATTCATAATTTGTGTCTTTAACAATAAAATGATTGTCCAATTGATTAGAAAGTTGAAGACTTTCTCGAATCATTTTTGCTGTGAAATGAACAGGTTCCAATTTTGTTTCATTATCTTTTTCTAAATTTTCTACAGTATCTAAATTGCCAAACCTTTTTCCAACAGGCATTTAAAGTATGCAAAATATAATGTGTGTATATAAAATGGGGAAATCCAATTTTAAGTGAAATATAAACTTCTTTATCACATAAAAGAAAACTACATAAAAAGACATTAAGAAGAAACATGAATCACATAACTTCAAAATCACATTAAAAAAAATCCACATAAAACAAGGCCCAGGTAGATTGATATTATATCATTTAATGCCAATATAATGTTATTTAAATGGTCTTATAAATGATTGCACTATTGAGAAAATGCATATAACATTTTTTATTTAATGGAATAAACAATGTGCTTGCTTTTTTATACTTACTCAACATAACATAACTTTAAAATAAAGTGGAAATGCATGTTAATGGTTTCTAAAAAAAATTTGAATAAATAATGTGTGAAAATTTAAAACGATGAACTGCATAATATGTATATAATAAAGTGCAGTATGTACAAATGACTAAGTTATTAACGGTGAAATAACAAGCTCATAAGAAATTAAATAGTAGTATAATTATGTTATTATTGAATAAATATAACTGTTAATAGAGAACATAAACAAATTATGCATGAGAGATTCTGAATTAAACTGAAAGTAACTAATGGATACACATGCCAATTAAAGTTGGCTTAATTACTGCTACCATGACTATTATAATTCTGAAATGGAAATAAGTTGATATGTAAAAGAAATAAGAAGAAAATGGACTATCTTTTCTCTTCATGATGGAAGTGGAGCTACAAAATTGTCCCGACTTCATAGATGAAGTAGTGGAAGATATGATTGGACATTGTATTGCAGAGCATTGATCCTCATTTATAAATAATAAACTGCATATCATCTTTGCAAGTCACTCCAGCATTAATTTTAGTAAAGCAAATAGAGCCATATTGATTGCAAAAGTAAGTAAACTAAATATATAATTACTTATATATATATATATATATATATATGCAAAGAAATAAATTCAAATGTCACATGATCTAATTTAATAAGTTTGTATTACAAATGTTGTATAAAGAGCTGCAAACAAGCTCTTAACAACTTCGCAAAATATCCCCAATCCCAGATTAGTTTTTACTTCTGACTTCCTCAGTGAGGTACTAGGATATTCTGCAAAGGTTATTAAGAGCTTATTTTATGAACTCTTTATATAATATATATCAGATAAAAATTAGTTGAAAATTCTAATAGATAGATAGATAGTTAATAAGGATTTTCCTAAAAGTGAGTCTTGTTTCAGGTTTTCAGAATCATATTATCATTATTTACTACATGGAAAAAATTTCTCAAAGTTCTTTTGTGGCCGCTAAAGTCAGGAGAATTAATATTTAAATAAAAAGGTAAAAGGTGTAAATAATTATAATTTTTTAATGTTGTACTATTTTTGTATCTTTTGTTAAATAAAATTTTATAGAATTCATTTTGGTTTTTATTTACAAATTTTATTTCATGAAAATGGGAGTACTAGAATTTAATTCGTACAAAGATGCCTCTTGCCCACATGGTGGTCCTGGGTAGAATAAGGTTGAAATGCAAAACTTTCATAAATCTAACAACCTTCTGGAATCAAGGACTTTATATTAATAGCAGTCCAATCATAGATAGCATCTCATAATACCTTAAGTGTTTTATTATATTTATATATAGATGTTTAAACACCAGAGTGTCTAACTTCCCAAATACTATTAATATTAATGCATCAGTCTCTTTATCAATCTGGCAAGCAAACATTGCAGCTTTATAAAGAGACTGTTACCTTGATATCACCAGTTTTTGAAAGCTTGATTATTCCAGGAATTAAATATAGTTTTTTGTTTTTAATTAATTATGATTATTATTAGCTTTATTCATAATGAAATCAACTCTGTTGATAATAGAAAAACTATTTTCCGAAATAAGCTACCAATCCCACAGTAATGTTTGATGATATTGATTTTTGATATCTTACATATTTAAATATATTCTTTAAGCATTTTAACGCAGGGATGGAATAGTAGATTCAAAAACTTAATGTGTAATTTTAGAGCTCAAACGACCTTAATTAAATTCATACTAAGTTAATATAATGATAGGAATGAAGTAGTGTTGAAAATAAATATGCCCATTGGAAAGGTAAACATTTTAACAAATATGTTTTACCACTTCTTAGATATGGATCTGAGGTTGGACACTTAAAAGAAAAGCAATAAACACTTCATAGCACTTAACAACATTTGAGAGATGGAAGTTGGAAATAATGAGAATGAATCAATCATGATATAACAATCTGATGTCAATAGAATTAAAAATTTTGAATAGAGTCGAGTTGAGTGCAGATGGTCAGTTGAAGTCTTTAATTGGGTACTTAGGCATTTATAAAAGATCTAAAAAGACCTTTTGCGAGAAGGATATATAAAATAAGGAAGTTTTCTGATATGATATGAGGAAGAGAAACTATAGATTCGAGAAATTGGATTAAATTTGGAGAGATCTTAATCAAGCAGTGAATCGACAATTGACTGAAAATGATGATGGTGGTGATGGATAAATTCATAGAATTGTGTTGCAAAAATTATAACAGCTATTTTAAGATCTTTTTTTTTCGAAGCAAAATGTGGCTATTTAAAAAAATCAAATTTTTATTTCAACTGATGAGTGCTGGTTTAGCACGAAATAGGTGTATTGGTGATTATTTATCTTTTCTACATGTGGGTGGTCATATGTATCAGTGTTATAAGATAGTGTGAATAGTTGCAGGGAATTTGAAAGTCTGAGTTCAAATCCCCTATATTTACAACAATAAAAAAATTTCGAATTGGCTGCTTAAGTTTATTAAAGTTAGTAGGTAAAATAGTTATTACATTTTCTAAAATCTTGTTTGTTTGTTTTTTTTTAATACAAAAAAAAAAGTCAGAGATCTATTTAATGACATTCCATAAAATAAAGCGCAATCGAAAAAATAGCTAATGCCTGACGTAGGCAATGTACTATAATTAAGATAGTCATTATCTCTTTAAAATATATTTCGCAAGTTTGCATTCTCGAAATAGTTTTGATAGAAAAAAAAACAAAACATATACATAACATATAAAATCTACATGCGTATTCAAATTCATATTATCATTAGAATCTTCTTATAGCTGCTATACTAAATATTTAAATTTCCAAAAGTTAATTGAACCGAGGAAATCAGAATATAGAAAGTATAGTTTTAAAGTTATATGTCAATTCCATTTACTATCATTATTTGATTACAAGACACATTTTGTAGCTATATTAATAAATAATGCAACACTTCTCCTATTCTTGATAAGTAAATAAAAAATTGTTGCATAGCTGTTTTATTTAATTCTAAAAATAAATCAAAGACAACATATTTTTCTAATGACCTGCCATTCGAGTTAAGTCTTAGATGCCTAAGGATAAAAATTACTAATAAAGAAATAATTTAATATATTAAGGTGGATTGGTTACATTCATTATATTATTTTTTTTAAATCGCTTTTCTCTTTCTTGCTTGCTACATAATATTATATATATATATTCTTTATACATGATTTGCAACATACAGGCGAAGTACTTATTTTATTAAGAAAGCTGTAAAGTTTTTTTTATTTTAAAAAAGTATTTCTCATGGATAACTTTTACTTTCTCATTAGAATAAATGGATATATATATATGTGTGTGTATGTGTGCAAAATTCAGGTATTTGATACCTCTGAATTACCTAAGAAACGAAGGTTATTCGGAACGCACGCATAGTAAGACGAGGTGGTCGTTTCTACGCTGATAGTTAGATAAGATTGAAGTATAATGAAATCACTGTTAAAACCAAAAAATTGAATATATATATGTGTGTGTGTGTGAAGTGCATATTTCTATGCACTTCTATTTTTTTATATGTCAAAGCGTTGACCGGGAAGCGAACCCGGGCCAGCTGCTTGTAAGGCAGCTATGCTAACCACAAGGCCACCAACGCTTGACTTCTATTTTCAAATATTATCAGGTCATGAATTTAATCCGGATTGTTTTAGTCATCGCTTTTCATCTCTAAATCACATTAATAAATATATTTATTTCACTCATCCAACTTACTTATGGCCTTGATCAAAGTCTATTCCAATCTCATGTATGTTTAGGACTTCAACTCAACTGTCATTTCTTTTATGCAATCCAATCTTTTTAAATCTCTTATTTTTTTAATTATGAAAGTGGTTGTTTTCTCATCAATATATTTTAATTTCGGTTTCTTATATTTCTGTTAGTTAATACCAATACATCTCTTTATATTCTTTTTGCAATATGCAATCTGTATCGGTCTGCTATTAAATATCAAGATTCTAATCAATAAATGAACGTAAATAAAATCAATTTATTATAACTTTTTTTCCTCAAGAAAACAGGTTTACTTTCATCTAATCTCAAAATGGTTTTTACCAATTGCAATCCATTCACGAATATCCATTATATTTCAAATTAATATAATATTTTAATCATAGCATTTATATTTGCAACTAAATCAGTATTATCAACATTTCAACGAACCGTTTAAAAGCTGTTTCACCCTCAATCTCAATAATAGCGGTAGTATTCTAATTGCCAAGTGACTGTTTTTCATTTAAATATTGTACTGTTTTAACTTTCTTCAATTTTTTTTGCTTTCATACTATATAGTTTTTGTAACATTTCCTGAAATTTTGAAACATTATTTATAAAAAATAATTTTGACTTCTTTACTTCATTTTCTTGCTATTTTAATCTCCAAAAGATTGCTGTTATCAACATTAATCATCCTAGAATGACGATCTAGACTATGTCAATAATAATACCACGTGACTTTTTATATGGTTACTCATATACTTCCAAAAACAATTATTTTCACCTTACTCTACAACTAATTACTACAAACATAAGTTATTAATGGACAGTAGATAGTATTATAATATTCTCATTCTTAGATAATTTTTTTAGTTTTTGTTTTGATTAGTGAGAATTAAGACTCAAAGCTATAACTAATGCAGTGAAGCATTGACCAGATAATCTTTCACTCTCTTATAACTAGTGAAGATAATAGTCTAAATCTTAAAAAAACATAAGGTTTGAACTCAAGCTAACTCATTTACATAGTCATATAGATCTGACACCATTTCTTTTTCTATATACATCTGACACTACAGATTCATGCCAATTTAAGTCCCTTTTACTCTCTGGATGCAGAAGGTTTATACCAACAAGGTTATCACATAATATTTTCATAAGTTTATTCATAATCTTTTAAAAGCAGTTTTTATGTTTTTCTAAAGTTATATATGTAACAATGAGTAATCACATTTTTCTAAAGCTGTATATGTAACTGAATAATCAATAGACACTAGATAATAGAATATTATGCTGTTTCCATCCTGAAACATATTTTGTTATTTAACCTTCATCAGAAGGGACTAGGATTTAAAACTGGGGCTAATGCAACCATCTAGACTAATTAGATTATAGCATTTTAATAAATATTCTTCAGAATTTTAATAATATTCAATGTTTCCCAAAACGTTATTTATAAGAGATGAAGTCATTAATTTGGTATTTGTACCATTCTATAAAGTTGTAGACAATCAATTGTTCTAAACAGTTATTTTAAAATATTTTCCTAATTCCTTTTTTTTGTGCAAACATAGACTTCTTTGGGTAAAACATGTGCTGAGACATTTTCAAAATTTTGATTTATAGTAATCAATAAAGCAAGTCATATATAGTGAGACATTAGCTCAAACAAGTGCTTAATTCATAAGTGCAGTAAGAGAAAATATTTAAAATCTCTATCCGACTGTTCCTATCCCCAGACCAATTGGTTTCAAGCTTTGTAAAATTTGGTTTAACTTCATTGTACTATTTTTGAAATTTATAGGTATGAGTTGTTGTTATTGCTGTTCTTAATAGGATTTACTTCTTAGTTTTATATTACATAATGTTATTTTTTAAGGAATTATTTCTTTTTCTATTAAAATTATTAAGTGCATTAAAATATTGAAATGGTTAGTCAGTTATCAATCTCCATCAATGTTGATTTTTCATTACTTCCTATAATGAATCCCATTCCACTTGTATTTCCAATACATGATCATTTATAATGCTTCAACATTTCAATAAATATTAAAGGAGATATTCTGTTCAAGTATGAAAGTAGATAAAGTAATAAAATAGTGTTCAATGTCTTTATTTAAAAAAAAAAAAACAAACAAGAATGTTAGTAATGAGTTAATCATTTTTTTATTATTCTCATCCACTTCTGGGTGATCTGCAAGAGAAAGATCTTTCACAGTTTAATCTAAGTTTTTCCACATCATTCAGAAAATTTTCTTCTCTCATCTACACATCTATGCATGATCTCTTTCTAGGATTTTTACAAACTTTTGGGATCAGTTTAAGACTTCTAATTATCCATTAATTATTAGACGTTATAAAAACATTTCTGGACCATCTCAATTTCAGTGTCTTAATTTCTTCAATATTGTCATGCATTTTACTTTCAATTCTTCTTAGTTACTTTCAACTTACATCTATATGTTCTTTAATGTATAGTCTTAAATATTTTTTTTATTAAGTCATCAAGTCTCAGTTACATATTTAAGCTCTGATAGACACATTTCTTGAAAATCTTTCTCAAAGACACGGACATATTTCCTTGCAATATTAAATTATTTCTATTAAAAAACTCTATACAAATTTAATTCTATGGTTACTTTCAACTGCAGCAAAATTCTGACGAAGATATTTAATATTTATTAAATTCCTTTTTGAATATTACTATTAATATTCTTTTTTTTATTTGTGAAGATTTATTGAACATTATTTTAGTTTTTTAAGCATTTATCTTTAAATCTACTTTTTTTATTTTGGTTTCTTAAGCATTATTATTTGCACAAATAATCATGTTATCTAAAAAATGTCGATCACTTAAATAATCTCCATTTGCTTTTATTCTAATAATTTTCCATAAAGTTGCAATATATTTTTTACAGTTATGGAATCATCATTTATACACCCATGTTGTTAATCCTTTTATGTAACTATATAATCTAATCACTGCTACTGTATTGTGATAAATATTCGTCAAACTATCACAACACTTGATTCTGTATGTTGATGAATGAATGCTTTAATCTCTGTAAAAATGCTTATAGAGACAACTGATTTTTCATAAATCCAGAAATTCAAAGCGTTGTTACAACTCATACTTCAATCGTTCTCTTTTTAATTTGAATCTAATATTCTGTAGTATCATGTTATATTAATCTTAGTAAAGATCTTGCATAAACTGATAAAAGACTAATTAATTTAGAATCTCTAATATATTTTTCCCTATGGTTTTAAATATAAATATCACCCACCTAATACATTATCATTTAAATATGCAGTATATAACATTGCCAATAATTTCTATATTTCTTCACCTTTTTTTAAGATAGATAATAATTTTATCCTTTCCTGAAGCTTAAGATTTAATAGAATGAATTTGTTTTTATTTAAAATACATGACATTTGAAAGTATATTATAATTAAATTAACAATTTTGTTGTTGTCTTCTTTTCTGCTGCATAGTCTTTGTATAATTTCTTGAGCATATTTTTTTTATTGTTGATAAAAATGTATTCCCAATAGGAAAATGTGGTTTACAATTGAAACTTTTGTTTTTTTTATATCTTTTCTTGTCACTCCACAATTATAATTCCTTATATCATCAGTAACACTTTTTGTATCATATTGCAGAATTCCAAATATTGTTGTTGTTTAATAAATTTTCTATTTTTAAATGTTTCCACGTGTTTTTTTCTTTATATATTGTCTAGTCTCAATTAAAAATTTAAACGAATAAAATGTACTTGTCTCTATCCCATAATTCTACCTTGAAATTGGTCTGGAGATATTAGATAAAACGTCACAGGATAGGGATTTATTAAGCACTATAACTTGGTCTTTCTACTTATTAAAGCTTACCCTAAATGATATGCAAGTGGTGGAATAAAAATATATGCAATTAAAAACTTCCTTTGAATTAGTGTTTTTATCACAGTTTTTAACAGAACATTGGTTATTTTTTATTGAATGCATTCAAAACTAAGACTTATCAAATAAGTTAAAATTTTAAACCGATTTGCAATTTTTAAATTTATTCAAACTAAGACATCGAATACATTAAAATTTTAAAATGATTTGCAATTTTTAGCTTAATGTTACTGAAATATCTCTAATGTTAGACATGTTAACTGTTAATATTATTTTTTAATAGTTTTTACACCTCACTGATCCATGATCACTTTGCTTGTAGAATCTATTAAGTAATCATAAATTAGAAAAAAATAACAACTATAAACATTTTGGTCCAATTATTATTACAGATAAAAATATAATAAATACAAATTATCATAAAATTAAACCTGGATACACTTTTTATTTTTTGCAAAAATATTTAATATTAAAAAATCAGTCCATATAATCCTAATGAGAAAATATAAAAACTTTTCTTTTAAAATTATACCATAACATACTTATTTTATAACAATCAATTCTTAAGCTATCCATAATCTCAACCTGTAGTCAAGACAACCTTCTTTAGCAATAAAGGTAGTACAATGTTTATATATGGTCTTATATATTTATATAGACACTAAAGATTGCAATTTTACCAAAGAGTATATAATGCAAAGAAGTTTAAACAAATCTCATTAAACTGGAAATTATAATTGACTATTTATTATTGTGCTTTCAGAACAGGTTATATTTGCCTGATTAATGAGGCTTGTTTAAACTTCTTTGCATTATTAATCTCACACCCGTTGATCAAGTTGCAATCTTTAGGGTCTATATAAATATATAATACTATAGATAAATGTGGTACCATATTTATTGTTAAAAGGGTTTGCCTTGACTACAGGTTGAGATTGCTGGTAGTTTAAGAGTTGATTGTTATCATCTACATTTATAAACCTATTAAAACCTTGAGTAATTGACTTTATTGTCTTAGTACATATTTATTTTAAAATGTTTTTAATAAACATGGCATACATTTAAGACTTGGACACTTAATATAAACATAACTTATAATCTGATGAACTTTATGTATTAAATTAGAATTTAACAATAAAAGATTATTGACATTTGTGAAATTAATCATTGAATTAAAATTGGATAATTCGATATTAAATAAAAAATAAGATTGCATATTTGAAAGACAGATTTTTAATAAACATATTCCAATAACCTTTGCTTGGAAATATTAAACTTAAATGCTTAATGAAAGAGCATGCATAAACTTTAGACCACATTGTAAAGTAGGAAATGATATATGTTAGGAATAGAAAAAATTGAAAGAAGAATACATGTTTAACTCTGTTACTGGTTCCCCATTTTAGTTCCTTTTTTCTTAGTGCAGGGAATTAATTTTTTCTAAAACTATTCCTATTTAAAAGACGAGTTTCTTAGCTCTCTTTTCATATACAAGTTATGTCAACACGTTATCACAAGTAAGAACAATTTCAACATTTATAAAAACGTTGTGCAAATTATATGGCAGCCGTTGAAATTTCAAATGATTACTTCAGTGATTTTGCATTTTAATAAAAAAAACTTCATTTTACTCAATTTTGCTGAGTGGATGAGAGAGTCTGATGGTCGGGAGGAGCCCCAGAAGACTAAATCCTAGTACTGTTGAATACAGGAGCTGGGATGACTGTGCAATGTGGAGCGTTTCCGACATTGATTTTCTCATTCATAGGAATGGAGAAATGTTATTTTTAGCAGTTTGCAGTTTTTTAGTATTATTCTTATAAATGATTTTATCCATGTGTTATTGCAAAGTAAGCTGCAGTTTAGCCTAATGGTTTTAATTACAAGTGATTGGCCTTATTTATTACTACTATTTCCAGTGTAATTATTGATAAGGTTGGCCCATTGCTGTTCAAGTGGCTCTTCGTGATGGATTAGAATGGTTTTCAGCAGAGACATTTCAAAGCTTAGTTTTTTCCTACTTCTCCATAAGTCTTCCAAAGTATACTGAATTGCTCTCTTCTGGGGGTATTCAAGGCCATTCTGGAAAACTGAACAATAGATTGGCTTAGTCCATATTTTATATTATCTCAAGTGTTTTTCTATTCCTCAACTTATCTGCTGCAAATCGGATTTTTCAATCTTGTACTCTTAAAACGCTATTCATAGTTGAACTCTAGACTTTACAAATAATTAAATTCCTAATTGTAACCTAGGTTTACTTTTAATAATTAATCATCTCATGGACTAATGCTCTGAGTTATCACAGGTTGATCAATTTTTGGAAACGCTATGGACAAAAAATACAGTGTATCATTTTACATTTCCATATTATACTATGTAAATCAATGCTTACCTTGTAAAACATTTTGTACCAGTAAAGTTTAATCTTTTTTTTTTCAGGATAAAAAGATATTGAGAGAGTTTCGAAATCTTACATAAACTAATATTATACATATTTTAATGATGTTAATAATTGGGCTATTGAAGTCTTAAACTGGATTCCAAAAGATTGTGAAAGACATAGAAAAGAAACTTATCTGCGATCGATAAATGGGATGTGAAGAAAAAATATCGATTAGTGAAACTGTATTAAACTCATCCTACAATGAATCAATAAAAAAATAAAAAGTTGGTGATAATGGTAATAAATTACATTTGCAGTTATATAATAAACTTCAATAAGTTTTTTTATACTTTGGTAAATGAAATTGTTATAAAAATAAACATTCACAGAAACCTTAATGTCTAGAATCTCTCATGTATAACATTTAAAAAGAACTTTCATTATTATAACTTCCTTAAATTCTTATACATGCACTTTCTTTCACCATTTGTGTGTACGAGTTTATTAATAATAAGGGGTAAATTGTATTATTCTGTAGCTGACATTTTTATTTAAACATCTATTGATAATCACGTTTACCGAAATATAGCAGCAATATTGATATCTGTTTCATTTTAAAAATAGCGTTTCCTTTTACGAGATGATCTGGCTTTTACAATAGAATTAAGTTTTGATAATATTTTTGCACTTTTTTTTTATTCAATGCAATTTTTTTTATAAAAGCTATTTACAACTTTGCTTTTATATACTGGCAATTATCGTGTCATGAACATATGAATGTGTGTATGTGGTATATGCATAACAGTTCCTGCTAAAAAAAATTCACTTTTGTTGATAATAACCTTCTGTGCTGAAATAATACATCGTCATTATTGGTTGTTATACTAATTTCTTACCACCCACAGTTTAAATTAAAGCTTTAATCAGCGTCCACTTTTAGAGTTATAAAAGTCTTTATAGCTTTAAATTTTAAATGTGAATGTAGTTTTTCTTTAAAAGTAAGTTCAAAATGTAGAGACAATATAACGCTAGACCTAAGTAATAAGATGTGATCTTCAATGACTATTTTTGTCCATATCTTTAAGATATCGTATTTTTTTAATATCACAGAGAGACCCACGCACATCTGCTATTAGAGGCTATAGCTTGAGTAAACTCACTAGAGACACCTCTAAAATAGAAGTGATTTCCTCCTCTAAGCTTCTAAGCTAAATGTTAAAAGTAGTAAAACAGTCCCTTTCATATTAAAATATTAATGGTACATACAGTTAGCATAAAAATGAGGCAGCAAAATATATATTTTCTAGCCTAATGTAAGACAGAGCTAAATAACTATAAAAAATTAATTTGTGTTTAATAACCTTAAGAATCTCAGGTCATTGACGTGGTTAGTATAAAAAAATAGTTTTTTTTTTTTGATGAGTTTTAAATCGAATGTTCTTTAATAAGGTAGGCCAGTAGCCAAAAACTAATCTAATGAATTGGTTATGGCTCTTTCAATTAGTGCTCATTTATAATTATATCAAGCTTTACAACAGGTATCTCTAGAATACAGTGTGCAGAGCAAATTGCTGCTTCTAATGATGAATTTATATTGTGGTTTGTTTGGAATTCAAATACTTTGTTTTGCTAGTTTAAAAGCTTAACTGTTGTAAATTACAAGAAAAACACCATTCCACAGCAGTTGATATATTTATCAGGCATGTTCATTATTCTAGATTGAACCCAAGTAAAGCTTCAAAGTTATTTTAGGTACCTGAAGAATTATGAAGACAGCTCAAGACTTTCTTATTAAGTAATCCAGTAAATTACTCATGAATTGGTTGGTAAATGGAAAATAAACACCACAAAAAATTTAAGATTTATTAGATAAATATTAATATATTGACTTAAAAGGACAAATGAATGTAATGATTCAGAATTAATCCATAATGAGGATTGTGTTAAACATGTGTATATGCATTGATATAATATTCTTTTAGCTTTTATAGAAAGATGACGAAATCATTTAACCATCTGAGTTTTTTCTGTTGAAACAAAATGTGTTCTTTAAATGTAAAACAAACTACAGAAGAGCAAACATTGGGCAGAAAGTTATAAAAACAGTGCCTTTAACAAATAGAAAATTGGAAAGTGGTCATGGAAATGCTGATTACAAAATTAGATGAAAATTTTAATAGCTAGCTCAATAGACGTTTAAGACAGTAAACAGTTAATCTATGACGTTTTAAATTACATCTAAAGTAAAACTTTAATAAATATTTGTTTAGAATAGAAAGAGTTAAAATTAGTCAATTAGGAAAAATTATGAAAAAAAAAGATTGAGCTTTAGGGAAATAAATTTGTAAAAGAATTGAAGTCATAAAAATAAGATTCAAAGAGAATACATAAAAAAATGATTGTTCTTGAAAAGATTGCAAAAAGAGAAATTAACAATATTAAAATGTACTAAGGGTTTTATGAGAATTTATAAAATAAATATATTGGAAAAAAATAGAAGAAAGAAGATAATCATTAATCTTAAAAATAACCCCAGTGATGAGTTTCATAAATAGAACAAAAAGATAATATACAACAAATACTTGAAGGAACAGATTTCAATGTACTGTGCCATTACATTTCATATCTAAAAGTTTGTAGGCTAAGAATCAAAAATTTTAATTACAGCTGGAATCGTATCATACGAGGGCGCCACTAGGAAAAGAACCTAGAGCCACGAAATTAGAAGAATCTTATATTCACAGCTGTTAATTTTTATACGTATGACAGATCCAGCTAACCTCCCCTTTGTAATCCCATTTTTAATATGCATGTATACGTGATGATCATATATTTTATTATCACATACAAGCACTAAAGGAACAACCAAGTACTTTTAAATAAGTTTCAAATAATAATATGCTTTATTATAATTTTTACTTTTCTTTTATTCGAGACTATGGATAAAACAAATCATTAATAATTCCCCCTCTACCTTCCTCTTTTGTATAAACTTAACATGACTAACATTATCTTTCTTTTTTTTCTTTTTATATAAAATAAAAAAAAACTAACAAAGGTGAAGAGTAATATGTATTTTTCGTTCTCGAAGGAACATGCGCTTTTACTTATATATATAAGCATCCCAGACTGGTCCGAATCTTTACTATTAGGAGCAAGTTATTACACTAAACCCCTACCCTCTCTTTCAATATTTACACAACCCTTAAACTTTTCATTTATGCTTTCTTAAATCATGTTTACATTCTATTTCGATAACAATTTCTGGGATTCATTTATGGGATTATTATTATTTTTAACCTCCTCCTATAGTCTTGAATTTCATCAAAAGTTATTTGAAAACCCTCCGTAAACAAAAAATAAAATAAAAAAACACAAATATAAATAAATTACGTATTTTAAATAAAACTAATTGGACAATGCAAACATAAACATTATACAAATATATATATATATATAACAAAAAACCCTTCTATTGTCGCAACTTATAGTTCATGACTGGTTAAATACAATCCGAATAAGATATGTTTTTAAGTTCAGCAATCCATAGTTCAATCAAAAAGCAAAGTTTATACTACCCTGATCGATCAGTGTCCATACACATTCTTTGGGATCCTTTGGGAGTTTATTCACAATAATGAATTTTGTCCTCTGGCTGGCTTCTCTTTCTCTTAGGTGACCTTGTTACATGAGATGGTTTCTTGGTGCGATGAAAATCTAGGAATCGGCCAGTGTCCCAGCTGGGGACAGATTTTAGTTGTTTAGCCTTCTAACATTTTATTTTCACTCTATAATAGTTCTTTTATTAAAAAAGCTAATAATCTAACAATAGGTTTGTCTTTGTATTTATAGTCCTTTTTCCATTGTCCTTTTATCTGATCACGTTCCCAGCCAGTAATTGCATTTCTCTAATTTTTTTTTAGTTTTTAACACCTTCCAACTAAAAGCCACGACAATAGAATTAATTACAATTTTTCCCCCTCCCCTCCCTTCAGATTAGAAAATTTAATTAAAATTGTTTTCCAAAAACAAAAAATATTTTATTATTTTTTTCTTTTAATATCACTTTCGATGTACTCTCTCAATGCAATTAAAAAAAAAAAAACTAATCTACCATTTTGCCTTTTCTTTTTTTTCTGTTTTTTTTTTTTTTTCAAATCCCAATAAAAAACTAATAAATAAATACCAAAAACCTACTATAAAAAAACTAATAAATAATACCAAAAAACTTTCTATATACAGAGCATTAATTTCTTATTTTATACCTAGTATATATATGTGTAGATACATAATTTACATACACAGAAAATATAACATGAGCCCCTCGAAGTTATTGGCTCATTGCATCCCTTCCCAATAAAAAAAATATACAAAAAAAACACTTTAATTACTCCATGAAGGCTTGCCTGTAAATTCTCTTATCCTGTTACCCTTTCCCCTAGGTTCATTACTATTTTCCCACCTAATCTTAGAGTCTTCCCCTTCTTCTGTATCATTATATTCCATATCGACTAACATTTCTATGGCTTCCTCGATTGATAGATGTCGATTTTCTGCCAGTTTCCACTGTACTCCTGAAGGAAGATTATACCTTATAGTTTTCACTATTTGAAATTGGTCCATTGGATAAGCTTCCAATGTTCTTAATTTTGTGGCTTGATCCTGGAAGAACTGACTGTATGTTCCATCTTTGTCAGGTTTATATTTCTCTCGTGATATTTTCATGCATATCGCCTCTTGTTTTTCCACACCCCAGAACCCCCGTAAAATTGTGTTTTGATATTCCGAGAAAGTTTTGGGTCTGTGATTTACAGCTTTCCACCATTCCCACATGGGACCACTTAAATAGCTTGTTGCTATGATAATTTTTTCTGCTTCCTCTGATGTATGAAAGTGAAAAAAATCTTGGAAACTATTCAAATAATCAAATGGGCTTTCTTCCCTGTCTCCTTTAAACTCCTTTAAATGAATAAACTTGGCTAATGCCATTCTATCAAGGCTATTTTCCTTGGGTTCATTCAGTTTCTTTTCCATTTTACTTTCCTCCATATCTATCATTGTCCACTTCTTTCGTGTGTTCACTTTTACTTGTTCTAGTTGTCCTTCCCCTTCCTTTTTTTCCTCACTATCCTTATCAGCTTCCATGTCTGTTTTACTTAAATCCCCTTCTATCTCCGATCTGTCTTCTTTATTCTCTTTTAAATCATTTATCTCTTTTCTCATGTCTTCAATCATTTTTTTAATCTCTTTTATTTCTTTTCTCATGTCTTCAATCATTTTTTTAATCTCTTTTATTTCTTTCCAGTCTTCCAAAACTATTCTTTTTAGGTCATTAATGGCTCCCAGTATCTCTTCCAATTGACACCGCTTGGGGTTTTTGAATGTCACCACCAGGCTTTCTGCTACACTTTCGTCCTCGCTCATTTTTATTTTGTCTTTTTTATATTCTATTCTTAATTCTAAATCCTCCCCCAACCAAGACACCAACTCTGATCTCATCTAAAAAATAAACCACCCCACCTATCTCACAACTCTTATCTCCAGCTGTTTATTATTCTCGTAAGCCCCAAAATGTTGGGTATCCCATTTTCTATCTTTTACTTCTCCTACCCCTCTGTGCCATTACTTTTTGTATCTAAAAGTTTGTAAGCTAAGAATCAAAAATTTTAATTACAGCTGGAATCGTATCATATGAGGGCGCCACTAGGAAAAGAACCTTGAGCTATGAAATTAGAAGAATCTTATATTCGCAGCTGTTAATTTTTATATGTATGACAGATCCAGCTAACCTTCCCTTTGTAATCCCATTTTTAATATGCATGTATACGCGATGATCATATAGTTTATTATCACATACAAGTGCTAAAGAAACAGCCAAGTACACTTAAATATGTTTCAAATAATAATATGCTATATTATAAGTTTTACTTTTCTTTTATTCAAGACTATTGATAGAACAAATCATTAATAATTCCCCCCTCTACCTTCCTCCTTTGTATAAACTTAACATGACTAACATTATCTTTCTTTTTTTTCTTTTTATATAAAATAAAAAAAAACGAACAAAGGTGAAGAGTAATATGTATTTTTTGTTCTCGAAAGAACATGCGCTTTTACTTATATATATAAGCATCCCAGACTGGTCTGAATCTTGACCGGTACAGAAGCTAAGCAGCTTACTATTAGGAGCAAGTTATTATACTAAACCCCTACCCTCTCTTTCAATATTTACACAACCCTTAAACTTTTCATTTATGCTTTCTTAAATCATGTTTACATTCTATTTCGATAACAATTTCTGGGATTCATTTATGGGATTATTTTTATTTTTAACCTCCTCCTATAGTCTTGAATTTCATCAAAAGTTATTTGAAAACCCTCTGTAAAGAAAAAATAAAAAAAAAAAAACACAAATATAAATAAATTGTGTATTTTAAATAAAACTAATTGGATAATGCAAACATAAGCATTATAAATATATATATATATATATAACAAAAACCCCTTCTATTGTCGCAACTTATAGTTCATGACTGATTAAATACAATCTGAATTAGATATGTTTTTAAGTTCAGCAATCTATAGTTCAATCAAAAAGCAAACTTTATATTACCCTGATCGATCAGTGTCCATACGCATTCCTTGGGCGTTCATTCACAGTAATGAATTTTGTCCAGCTGGCTTCGCTTTCTCTTAGGTGACCTTGTTACATGAAGCAGTTTTCTGGTGTGATGAAAATCTAGGAATTGGCCAGTGTCCCGGCTGGGGATGGATTTTAGTTGTTTAGCCTTCTAACATTTTATTTTTACTCTATAATAGTTCTTTTATTAAAAAAGCTAATAATCTAACAGTAGGTTTGTCTCTATATTTATACTTCTTTTCCCATTGTCCTTTTATCTGATCATGTTCCCAGCTAGTAATTGCATTTCTTTAATTTTTTAGTTTTTAACACCTTCCAACTAAAAGCCATGACAATAGAATTAATTACAATTTTTCCCCCTCCCCTCCCTTTAGATTAGAAAATTTAATTAAAATTGTTTTCCAAAAACAAAAAATATTTTATTATTTTTTTCTTTTAATATCACTTTCGATGTAATCTCTCAATCCAATTAAAAAAAAAACAACTAATCTACCATTTTGCCTTTTCTTTTCTTTCTGTTTTTTTTTTTCAAATCCCAATAAAAAAAAACTAATAAATAAATACCAAAAACCTACTATAAAAAACTAATAAATAAATACCATAAACCTACTATAAAAAAACTAATAAATAATACCAAAAAACTTTCTATATACACAGCATTTATTTCTTATTTTATACCTAGTATATATATATATGTGTAGATACATAATTTACATACACAGAAAATATAACATGAGCCACTCAAAATTATTGGCTCAGTACTAATACATAAATAACAACTAATATCTTATGCATGGCTGCCATTTTGAGGAGCATTTATAATTAGAACATAAAAAATAAAAATCTCATTAATATCAAAAAATATTTCAATAACTAACTTTCCATAATTTGTAAATGATACTCAAAAAGACATTTATAACATAAGACAGCTATAATTGTTATTTATTTGTATATTGCTATCCTGAAAAATGTAAAGTTAATTCCATATTGAGATGAATTGATCTCATGGAACACAATGTAATGTTTGTATGCATATATATTTAAAACTTAAAAGAAAAAGTAGAAATTAACAGAGACAAAATTTAGATAAAAGATTATGTGAAATAAAGTCTAGAGTAAATTAAATATTAAATGAATAATAATATTTATTATTTTTGAAATACTCTAAATTATTTGAAATTATATTTTAAAAAATCTTTAATACTAAACAGTTTTGATTTTAATATAAGTGTAAATTTTTAATGTCACAAAGAAAGATAACTATTTATGTGTAAAACAAAGGTGTTTTTTTTTTGTAATACCCTTAATTTTATAACCTGTATTTACTTAAAAAATTAAAAATGCTTTTCAAATTAAAATATTTTTGGTTATGATAAATGTAAATTAAAACAAACACAATAATGATTTAGTTATTATCTTGTTTTTATTAATCAGAACAATATATTTATTGATACTTCTTAGTGTTATAATTTTTATATATATTATAAATAGTGGATTCAGTATTATTGACTGCTAATAATATTGTAGAGAGTTGAGGAAGTGCATATAGCTAGTATTCATGTAGATTGGGTTTGAACTTCCAGGAAAGTAAAGTGGGATGGCTTTTTAATCACTTTATAGCTGAATATGTGGGAAGCATACTGCTTTCTTAGATGAAATTCTGAAATTACAAAAGCTGGACTGAAATGAGAACAACTAGAGTTAAAGTAACTATCTATAAACAAAGATATGTCATACTAACAATTAATATAAAAAACAGCCTACTAGTCTTGAGATAAAAGTGTTGTATGTTATACATATTTTGCACTATATATACATGGAAGCATAGCTGAAAGAAATCCTGTATCAAAAATATATATAAATTGTCCATGTATGAGATTTATTTTACAAATATATAAAGCACAATTGGGAAAAATTGACTGGTAGGTAATATATATATATATATATATATATATATATATATATATATATATATATATATATATATATATATATATTACCACATTCTTTCAAACATTAACTTCACAATTAATAAGAATCTATTTCTCTTTACTGCTCAAAAAAAAGTAATTACTATACTGATTTATTTAAAAGCAAATAACTATTAAACAAATTAATTTACTAAAAAAATATCTAGAATAAAAATGAAAAGTAACTGATCAATGAAAAACCTAAACTAGTTTAAAAGTCTGAAAAGATAATGTGTTAGAATTAGTAAAATATAATGGAATTGCCAAATATGTTTTTAATGACATTTGAAGGTCTAGATTTTAAATTGATAAGACCATGTTAAAGATAATTGTAAATGTAAGTTAATCAATAATTGAAATATTTTATATTAAAATATGCATGAGTGTGCATATTAATATATATTTAAATTTTAATTATTTGTACTCTGTTAAAATAGAATATGTATAAGCTTTTTAATGATTGAAATATTTTGTATTATTAGATAAGCAAACTCCTATTTAAACAATGCTACATGTGTGGAAATAATATTTGATGTTTAATAATAAAATTCAAAATATTTTATTTACTATGTGAAATATTTATCAGACCTTAATTTTTAATTATTTTTACTTCTAATTAACAAATTTGTTAATCATTATAAATTAATCCAATGATGTTATTTAATAATGCTAGTATACAATAACTGTGAGTATTTTTTCTTATTCATGGTCATTAAGGTTTTTGCAATCCTAAAGCTAATATAGGAATAACAAGTATATGGGTGTATATGTGGACATCTATGTAATTCTTTTTGCAGATATTTAGATGACACAACAGTAATGGTGGGCATGTTCAATGTTCACAGACTTTGTTTAACGTTTTATGTTTTATGAAGATGACTAGTTCATTGATCATCAGTAAATGGTCAAGGTCAACAAGGTCAACAAGCATTGAAGCTGATCAGCATTAGTGTAGTGATCCCAGCATATTTTTGATATGCTTATCATTTTTAATTATTTTAGCACTACTGTATTTGCATGCGGTTTAAATGATAGGGGTTGCTTTTTTTTTTAATATTATACTCCAAATTTGAAATTGACACGATGATTATTCTAATATTATATATTGTCTCTTTTAAATATAGTCACAAAGGATGACTATTGATTGTTGTTCACTCACTTTTCATATTCTGTTAATAATAGTGACTGGTGTTGTTATGTTTATTACTTATATATTACTTAGCACAGTAATGATTCTGAAATATGGAATCCTAAAATCGATTTCTGTACTTACTTGAACTTCTTATGACTATTTAAGCAATAAAGTCATTTGCAGGGTATATTATTTTTTTATTATATATCACACTTAATTGTACCGGCTTTTGTGCTAAATGTTAGTTCATTTCCTATATTCATATCCATTCGTTGATTGTTCATTTGTTTATGGTTATTTATTGATTGATTTTTTTTCACATATCTGTTTATTTCATTTTGTTATAATACATATGTATAATAGAATATCTACAGTGTTTTATATATATATATGTGCCATTCGAGACAAAGACTATACAATAAATATTTAAAATATAAATAAATAAACGGCCGCTTTATTATTCTATGCTAGATTAGATAGTACTTTTAATATTTATTGTATAGTGTTATGGGTCTCGTATGCATGTGTGTGCGTGTTCATATTATATATGAATAATGTTAATATGTAGAATCTCCAAGTAATAAAGATATTGCAAGATCATATTTATGAAATTAAATAAATAACTACGCATTCATGTTAATCAATAATAAATATTAAAATGAGATATACTCAAAAAGAACAATGCCTTTCACAGACTTTTATAGTTTACTCAGCGTTTTACCTTTTAAATAAAATTCAGTATTAAACAGAGATTTTAATACGTAAAACAAATTCTTGTTATTTTTTTTCAAGATATGTATGACTTTTAAGTCTTTACTTTTTAAAGATCATTAAACTTTATAAAGTGCCTAAGATGTGAGCCACAATATTATAAGTTGTGTAAAGATGTCAATCAATGATAGTCATCTGCATTAATAACATGACTTGAATATCCTGTTGGCTTTGTTCTTATAGAGTTGAATTCTTAAGAAATCACAAAAAATAGGATCGATAATATAATATATACGATTATCACTGTATTTAATTTATATTTTGATTTCTTTATTTTATATATATACATTATAACATTTATGTCAAAGACACACACTTATAAATAATAATATTAACAATACTTAAAAGAATTCTAATTAATCTTTTTACTGCTGGTTCTGGATAATGATTGGAATGACACTGATTGTTGTAATCTCTTTATTCCAGCTCTATTCTATGTTACTATGGTAATATATACTTGTTCAGTTTGTGTTTCTTCTTTCTAATAATTAATTTATTATTTTATATATAATTTTAAGGGCATTATGTAATTTTCCTGTAAACCAATAAACATCACATGATCACCATTTGTTATGCTTGCTTATAATTGTTATTAAAAGAAATGTCATGTGATGTTTATTGGTTTAAAACCAATCCTGTCTAATAGGATAGTGGTGGGTAGGGTTATTAAAGAACCAAAGCCATCAAAATATATAGGTACTGAACTAAGTTCAGACCTATATGACTATATAAGCTAATGAGCTTGGATTGAAAATATTATAGTGTTTTCAATTTAAGACTCATAGTTTTGTAGTTAATTGGAGATAAAGGGCGCTGCTGGAGGATTGCATTAGAACCTAAGATCTAGGTGCAAGGCTCTCAGATCCAAGGCTCCTCACTGATGAAGGCCACAAGCCACTAGATGGGGATTTTATACACAAGGCTTCTGGCATCCATTGATTACTCTGGCTTGCAATGAGTGGCAATACGTATAGAGAGTTTTGCCTGTTTTAATTTGCTTGTACTGAATGTTTTGCATATATATTGTAAATATCAATAGGTCGATATTTATATTTTAAAAATTTGTTATTTGTTATTAAAAAAAAAATCTCTTTAAGTTGAAGTTTACATATGAAATATTTAAATTTTTCTTTTATGTTTATTAAATATAGTTATTATTTGAAGTTATTATTTTATTTATATATATTGATAGTACATCATTATAAATATTTAATTATTGAAATAAATAAGGACATATAAATTGTTGATTAAAAAAAAAAAAAAGTATTTTATTTGCAATGATTACTAAATGTAATAAATAATTATTTATGTATATTTTAAAAGATGTTAAATTTTCGATTTGATACTTTTTATATGTATACTTGATATTTTATTTTTATTTTGATGTTAATTGTTGTAAAAGAGAACATATATATATAACATGAGTTTTAAAATAGCATCTGCTGGCATGAAACCACGCGACAATAATAAGGAAGCCATTATTAGGATTATTGCTTATTAAAAAATGGGATATAGAACAAACAACTGAAGGATAGAATTTTATTACATTTTATTTCTTTAAAGTTTACCATTTTTTTTAAAATACTGAAGTAACGTATATATTTTGTAATAAACATATAAATTATGACGGGGTAATAAGGATATATCGCAGCTAGGGCTGCATCATCATCATCGCTTTCATATATTCTAAAGCAATTTTTCAATGGAACAACTAAAATTTTCAACGTATAAATTTCATCGCGTCTGGAATTAAAAGCTGGCATAGCTATCTTAAATGTATTATCGTCAATTTAATTCTAATCCGGAAGTAATTGTAATTGAGGTACTGGATTTAACATTTTAATAAAATATGCATATATTCAAGAATTAATAATCTTCTTTAATGAAATCGTTTCGTCGTTCTTTTAATAGAATGCATTCTAAAAATAAAAATAATAAAATATACAGATGAAAAAACTCATGGACTAAATTAATTCTTAAAAAGGACAATTAACTAAGTGAACTTTTAAAAAGGTATTTAATAATTTTATATATATATGTGTGATGTGTGGATATATATTTTTGAGATTGATATATTTTTTTTTTGTTTATTTTATTTTTCATTGTAAAATGTAACGTTTGTGAATGATCAATTTAAGCGTCTTATTCTATTATAACATTAAACGTATAACAGATGATGTTTAAGATAAATATTTAAATAATTTTAAAATCTGAAAATATAATTTATAAGTTGAGGTACTATATATTAGTTATTATCTTTATATTATAACTATTAGGCAGAAATATGTCTTTATATATTTATGGTTTATATTAATATTGAAACATTAATATTATTTAAAGTCAAACGATAACATAAAATAAAGATGTGCTATTTATTTTTATAAATAATGCCTTTGTAATTATTTAAAGATCTCATTGATTAGTATGATTTTAGATTTGTTTTATATAAAGCTAGCTGGGAGGGCAATTTAAACAATTTATTAAAATATAATTGGAACAAGTTTGTTTTTCTTCATTCTTTAATATAAATGGAATAACTCATATACGTTCCATTATATTTAACTTGCTTAATTATGAGCTACCATATAGTTTCCATTACATTATTTATATAACCGGGATAATTTTGTCTTTCTTCAATTTAAATGGAATGTAGCAAGTACGATCCATTACATTTGGCTTGCCCAAACATGGGCTACCTTAAGTTCCATTACATTTGGAGCATCCAAGTGAGGCTCTGAATTATAGGTTCCATTACATTTGGCTAGTCCAATCGTGGGGCTGCTACATATACGTTTCCATTACATTTGGCGCAACAACTAGGGCTAGAAATAAGCTAATTAGGGCTTGAAATACCCCACATACTTGAGATTAAGATGTCTAGTATATATATTAATATGAGATGTATAATTTAAAGAAAGAGAAGCATTTTTGTGTGTTTAATTTTTTTTTATATAAATGGAAATATTTTAGCCTTATGTTTAGATGGTGATGGTTAATATTATTGTATTTTTTTTTTAGTGATGAAAGATAAATATAGTCATGAAGCAGTTTAATTTCAATTTAAAAAGTATATTGATGGTGTTGAATTATAGTATAATAATTTTGTACATATTTGGAAAGTTTGAGTTGTAGAAAATCTATAATTTTGAAGGTTGGATGGGATATTTGATTGTTGGAGTTTGGTTGGTTCTGTTGCAGGTATTGATGTTGAGTGGGGAGTTTTGTCATTGTCTTGAGGATGTGATGCATTCATGTCACTTGTGATTGATTAGTCTCATTCATTGCTCCAACCCAAATCTTGATGTTTATTATTATTTATCATGAAGCAGTTAACAGTAGTCCTGCCATGATTTTATCTTTAAAACTCCAGAGAGAGTAAGATATAATTATTTTAATATAAGTATAATATTTGCCTCTAAGTCTCCCAAAGATGAGCAAGGAAATATTTATAAATAATAGCCCCTAAGACTTAAATATAAGCAGGGTAGTGTAATGGTGTTCTAAGAAAAATTATTATGGGTTGTAGTAGATAGGATAGAATGAAATGTGATAGTCATCTAAGTGTTCATGAAACATTGTATGCTTTGGGAGTAATGATTGAATTCTTTTATCTACATCAAAGTTGTGAAGTGCTAATCAATCTTTTGGTTGTCAATATCTGTCGGATCTTTGGAGGAATAGATAAGTATATAACTTAAATATATAACACCAAACTTAAGAGTTTGATTAATTGATTATTGTTTGTAACAAATAATCTATTACATTGATTATCAATTAGGGTTTGAAAACAAGTATATTAATATTTTTTTTCTTTGTAAGTGACTTTTAAACATGAAATTCAATTAGTGAATATTTGTTAGTAGTAAACTGCATTAGTACAATTTTAGTAAAATATTTCGAGCACAAAAGTTAATAATAAGTGAAGTGGATATTTTTTTTTTATGTGTATAAAATGGTATTAAGTATTAAAGTCCAGAAAATTTATAGGTATCGATTTAAGTATTTTATATTTAACTACCATTATTTTGAATGAGAAAGTTGTCTCACTATATTATCAAATTAGTTATTTTAAGGCATGTGAACATTTAGTTGTAGTTTAAATATTTCAAGGTTATATTGAATTTGATATGAAGTATCCACATTTTAATATAGTATAAGTGTAGAATATTTATTATCATTAAATATAAATAAATGTTATTTAGTGATATCAGTTGTTACTCTCTGCATATATATATTTTAGAGAAATTTGTTGATGTTATGGTGATAGATAAGATTATTTTTTTTTAAGCCAAGAAGTTCATGAGTTCAAATAAGTAAAATTTAGATTGTCAGATAGCTATTATATATTATAAGATTAAAAAGGCTTGTATTTTTAGTTAAAAAATTGCTTGTTGGAATAATGATTGGAGATGGTGAGCCCTTGATCTGTGATAGTTACTATATAGAAATATATATATATATATATCTTAGATTTTATTTTATGAGTATATAATATTGTATTATTAATAATAATGGATAACAATAGTAATAAAATGCCAGTTAATGGTGATTTTGACTTAAAAGATTTTTTGGAAAAATTTGAATCTAGATTAAATACCAGATATGATGAACTTAAAGCTGAGATGAAAACAAATTCTCAGAAACTAGAATCTAAATATGATAAACTAGAGACTAGTTTAAAAACAAATGCTGATGAACTTAGAGTTGAGATAAAAACAAATTCTAATGAACTTTCTCAGAAGCTAGAATCTAAATATGATGAACTTAGAGTTGAGATGAAAATTAATTCTAATGAATTAAAAGTTTTGGTAGATGATAGTATTAGAAGAGTAGAAGTAAAATTTGATGAAAAGATGGAAAAATATAGAGAAGAGACAATAGTGGAAGCTAATTCTTTAAAAGCAAAAATTGAAGAAATAAATAATGAAATGAAGGAAGAAAATCAAGGAATTATGGCCAGATTAGAAGAATCTAAGAAAGAACATGGGGAATTTAAGGAAAAGATTATTAATGATAATAAAGTATTATGGGATAAGTTCCAAACATTGAAAATTGATAATGAATCTTCATTTAAAAACCTATATACAACTATCTCTGCTGAAGTTAAAATTGCTGTGGGATTGCAGCAAGAGGAACAGTTGATTGATATTAATAAATTACAAGATATAAATGAACGTATTAATGTAGTAAATGATGTTACTTCTAATCGTATACAAGAAATAGATGTTAAATTGGATCAAATTCAAGGAAAATTAAGACCCCTTTCAGAATATATAAATAATAATGAAATTGAAACCTGTAAAAATTATGAAATAGAGGTACGAAAGGATGTGGCAGAAATGGATGTAAAGATTGAGCAAATAAAAATCATTACGTTAGAAAATAGTGAATATATATCAAATTTGCAAAAACAATGGAAAGAATATGAAGTAAAGATAGATATAAATAAAATAAAAGATAATATTATAGACAGAGATTATCTTAAGGATGAGACATTTGTTAAGGAATTGATAAATAAAGAAAATTGTAAGTGTTGTATAGATAAAGTTAATAATGGAACAAATTTAATAGAATCTAAAAGATCTTCTGATTTTCCACACCAAATATCTAGTGATTCATATATGAATCATAATGCTGCAAGGTTCATTAATGTTAAAGTTTTTAAAGGTGAATATCATGAAAATCCTATGGAATACCTAAATACATTAGAAGAATTATTTACACTTAGTATCCTGTCAGAGAAAGAAAAGTTGGCAATTGCTAGTAACCATTTATATGCATCAGCCAAAGAATGGTGGAGATCTCTGTTTGAAAGGCCTCAAACTTATGGTGATTATCGTGAAGCAATAATGAATAACTTCTGGAATGAGGATAAACAAGATTTTATACGCCATAGACTTTCTCACGAAAAATATACTTCTCGTGATGGGAGTTATACTCAATTTTTTAGACATCAAGTGGCCAAATTCAAAACCCTAAATGCATTTCCATTATCAGAAACTCAGATTGTGCGGATTTTGCGTAGAAATTTACCAAGGCATATTGAACAAACATTGGTGGCTGCAGATCGACATACCGTTGAGGAAGTAGCAGATATCTTGGGAATATTAGAAGCTAGTGATGGTATTTGTAATAAATCAACTGGAACTACAAGAGATAACTCTAATTATAATTTAGCAAACGTAAATTATCATATACCAAGAAACCAATTTGCAGGTCGCATACAAAGGTTTACCAGAAATTATCACAATAATAGAAGACAAAATCCATACCGGGATCATGGAGGTTACCATAGAAATCATGAATATAGTCGTGATACTAATTTACAACCAGGGAGTTATCCATATGATACCACTAACACTGAGGTTAATACTCCAGCGACTGGATATTCAAATCATCCATTAAATTGAGTAGAGATAAGTTTAAAATAAATTATCTTAAAAGAAGTATAGATTTTATGAAAGATATTGGAAAAGCTAAAGTTAAACTTAAAGTTATAGATAGAAAGATAAATAATAAAGATTTTCTTCAAGAAAATATAACTAAGGAAAGAAATTTGAGTAAACCTAAAGTTAAACTGAAAATAATTAATATAATAATGTTATTGTTGTAAAACAAAATGATTTTCAAGAGTTCTTTAATGTTGAAATTATATCACACTGATTTGCGATTTTTAAAGGATTATTTAGAAAATTTGAATGAATACCATTCAAAATTATCCAGAGAATTGTTTTTAATTGAACCTAGAATAAGTAAAATAAAGACTTACTCAAGTCGATGATGTTTATCAAGATAGTCAAAGGAAAAGTAAGATTATCTGATAAAATAGCAACTATTATTGATAAAGTTAAGAGTTATGTTAGTGCTTATGATCAAGTTACTATTTATGTAAAGGATATAGATGTAGAATCTAAGGAGTTCATAGCAAAATCTTTAGATACTTATCTCAAAATTATTCAAAAGCAATTGAGTTATACCAAAATGCTATATGAAAATCTTGTAAATTAGGGCAAACTTTTTCACAAAGTTTAACATACTGGAAATTCTTTACAGGAAGAATTGAAAAGGCACTTTTGATTATTATATATTTTTTTAAAAAAAAAAAAAAAAATTTGGACAAATATCTAGATGATCTGAGAGATAGATATAAATAAATGAATGTGGTTATTAATAAGAAAAATAATATTCTTTAAACCATGTTAGTCCTTAGAAAGATTACAAATTTGAGAAGTTTTTCGATATTTCATAATTAATTAGTTATTTGCAAAGACATTTTTTTTTTTCGGTGGATTTGAGGGAATTGTAAATATCAATAGGTCGATATTTATATTTTAAAAATTTGTTATTTGTTATTAAAAAAAAAAATCTCTTTAAGTTGAAGTTTACATATGAAATATTTAAATTTTTCTTTTATGTTTATTAAATATAGTTATTATTTGAAGTTATTATTTTATTTATATATATTGATAGTACATCATTATAAATATTTAATTATTGAAATAAATAAGGACATATAAATTGTTGATTAAAAAAAAAAAAAGTATTTTATTTGCAATGATTACTAAATGTAATAAATAATTATTTATGTATATTTTAAAAGATGTTAAATTTTCGATTTGATACTTTTTATATGTATACTTGATATTTTATTTTTATTTTGATGTTAATTGTTGTAAAAGAGAACATATATATATAACATGAGTTTTAAAATAGCATCTGCTGGCATGAAACCACGCGACAATAATAAGGAAGCCATTATTAGGATTATTGCTTATTAAAAAATGGGATATAGAACAAACAACTGAAGGATAGAATTTTATTACATTTTATTTCTTTAAAGTTTACCATTTTTTTTAAAAAAATACTGAAGTAACGTATATATTTTGTAATAAACATATAAATTATGACGGGGTAATAAGGATATATCGCAGCTAGGGCTGCATCATCATCATCGCTTTCATATATTCTAAAGCAATTTTTCAATGGAACAACTAAAAATTTCAACGTATAAATTTCATCGCGTCTGGAATTAAAAGCTGGCATAGCTATCTTAAATGTATTATCGTCAATTTAATTCTAATCCGGAAGTAATTGTAATTGAGGTACTGGATTTAACATTTTAATAAAATATGCATATATTCAAGAATTAATAATCTTCTTTAATGAAATCGTTTCGTCGTTCTTTTAATAGAATGCATTCTAAAAATAAAAATAATAAAATATACAGATGAAAAAACTCATGGACTAAATTAATTCTTAAAAGGACAATTAACTAAGTGAACTTTTAAAAAGGTATTTAATAATTTTATATATATATGTGTGATGTGTGGATATACATTTTTGAGATTGATATATTTTTTTTTTTGTTTATTTTATTTTTCATTGTAAAATGTAACGTTTGTGAATGATCAATTTAAGCGTCTTATTCTATTATAACATTAAACGTATAACAGATGATGTTTAAGATAAATATTTAAATAATTTTAAAATCTGAAAATATAATTTATAAGTTGAGGTACTATATATTAATTATTATCTTTATATTATAACTATTAGGCAGAAATATGTCTTTATATATTTATTGTTTATATTAATATTGAAACATTAATATTATTTAAAGTCAAACGATAACATAAAATAAAGATGTGCTATTTATTTTTATAAATAATGCCTTTGTAATTATTTAAAGATCTCATTGATTAGTATGATTTTAGATTTGTTTTATATAAAGCTAGCTGGGAGGGCAATTTAAACAATTTATTAAAATATAATTGGAACAAGTTTATTTTTCTTCATTCTTTAATATAAATGGAATAACTCATATACATTCCATTATATTTAACTTGCTTAATTATGAGCTACCATATAGTTTCCATTACATTATTTATATAACCGGGATAATTTTGTCTTTCTTCAATTTAAATGGAATGTAGCAAGTACGATCCATTACATTTGGCTTACCCAAACATGGGCTACCTTAAGTTCCATTACATTTGGAGCATCCAAGTGAGGCTCTGAATTATAGGTTCCATTACATTTGGCTAGTCCAATCGTGGGGCTGCTACATATACGTTTCCATTACAATATATATATATATATATATATATATATATACTAGCAAAAATAAAAATGCAAAACCATAAAACAATACAATACTAGATTAAATCCAAAATTTTACCAAAATTCTTGCACAACTATATACAAACAAACAAACCTTCCCATAATTCATTTCGAACTCCACCTTTCCTTAATATCAAAAGAAGTCTTCATAAGATTGATAGCCTCAGAATCAAGAAGTTTTATCATCAAAGTCTCCTTTATTCTTTTTTTAACTCATTCTTTTCATAAAAAATAACCAAAGCATTGTCAAATAATATTCTATGATCTATATTCAATTCATGAATATATAAAGCTGAGTTAAGATACCTATGTTTAACTCTACTTATATGAGCATTAACCCTTTCATTAAGGCTAAACTTGCTCTGGCCTATATAAAATTTACTACAACTACATGGAATCTTATAAACAATACCAGGAATAGACCTACTATCAATAGACTGTTTTGAACCATTAAGTAACAAATTCAAATCAGAACCTTCCTTCCATGCAACCTTCATTCCACCTAACAAATGACTATTCCCATAAACCAAATTATATATTGAAGCCTTAAATGGTAAAGACATATAATCATTATCCTTACCAACAAAATTCTTACCATCAAAATCACAACTATAAACATTATTATTAAATACCACTTTTTTAATAAAATCATGACTATAACCCAATTCTACATATTCGGCAGCAAATTTACTTTATAAAAAAAAATACCCATTCATAACTACTTTCTAAAAAAAACAGGACTTTGAGCCATTATTTTTTTCTGTTCTGCTTTTGTTTTGGCAAAAAAAATGTTTATTTTTTGCTATCCAGTTCTAAGCCCTGAAAAAAATATATAGTCACCCTCAGGTACACTTTCACCAAAAAAGTCACCCCCAGTGTCTAAAAGTTTGCAACTCCTGTTATAGATGATTGGTAATTATAGGTCAGAAGAGAATATACATTAGTTCATGTTACTCTTTAAATGTTTATAATATTTGAGTGAAGTGTATTACTGCTATCATTCAGAATATTTAATATTAAATGATAATGCATTATTTATATTAGTAATTGTTTGGTTATATTTATATGCCATTTTATTATTTACATTATCTATGACATCAAATAATTGTGCATCATTATTAGCATATATTCATCAGCACATCAACCTAATCTAATGCTTAACAATAAAATTCTAATACTAATTATTAGTTTAGGGTGCATTTCAGATGCAGAACTATTTTCACTTCAAGATGCATAATTTGTCAATATTCACTTTTAAATTAAGCAAAAATTATTTTCTTGTAGGTAAATCATTAAGTAAGAATTCAAAATCAAATAAGCAAATGTAGATTTTTTGTAAAATTTATTGTTTACATTGTTAAGAATAATATTCATTTTTATTCATTAAATGTAAATTAGTGAATAGCTTGGGGAGGTGGGGCTTTGTCACATGACCATCAGAATTGTTATTATGTTCTGCTATATTAATACCCCCCTGTACTTGCATTATCGTCTTCATTAATAAATATATCTACACATTGATAGTTTTATGTATACTCCTGAATTTAAATTTTAGAAAATATTAAGAATATAGATGAGTGTGGTTTGTTCACCTGCTTAAAATTATTAGTCAACATTAGTTATTGTTCCAGTGGTACACTCTATAAATCAAGCTAATGATAATATTGGGGAAATGAGCATTTACATAACATTTCCATCTCTTGATCATGTCATATATATATATATATATATATATATATATATATATATATATATATATATATATATATATATATATATATATATATATATATATATATATAGTTTTCAATAATAAAAAAGGATAATTATAAATCTTCATTAATAATAATATAATAAAATATTATATACAACAAATACTACACTGATGTTGTAATAGATGAAATAAGAAAATGAAAGTGGTCTTTAGGTTATAATTGCATGGTACCAAGGTTTACATTATAAAATCATTTATAGCTCCTTGCAGTCATGCTTATTGGGAAATAATTACCTCATTGGTAGTGAATCCTTTTTCGTATTGCTTAGACCACAATACGCCCCAAATGTATATTTGAGCGTGAGTTGATCAAACTGTATCAAGGAAAAAAAAAAAGAAAGTTGTATTTCTATTCTTAACACAGCTATTTTTCCTGATCAACTTCGGCCTAGAATTATTACCGAGTACAATCGTGAGCAGAGCCAGTTTTTAATTTCTACTTGAGGGCGCCAGGGTCGTTAGACCCACTGAGACTGCGTCAAATATTGTAGTCCGTGAGGTAATAATTATACGATCTAAATTTACTAACTAAAAAAATTACATAGCCTAGTATTAATTTCTTTGACACGTACAATGAAAGTAATGTTAATAATAATGATTTATTATAATTCGTTAAACATTTAATAATGATAATTATGATAGGAAATACAACGTTGGAAAAAATTGTGTATATGAATTCATTAATCAGTGTCGAATATTGGAGTATCCATTAATTAGTCTGATTTTCTGTCACGACATTTTGGTTTCTTTCTCAGTTCATGAATCTTCTGATACAAGAAAATTTTATTGTACAACATTTCAATTCAGTTCATCACTCATAAAGCTTTATGTAAAAAAATATTTATGTACATTTACTTACCGGTAAGTTAACATTACGTAGGTCATGGATCTTCCCGACGTACAATTCCGTTAGAGAGTAGTCTACAGTAGCTGTCTTCTTTTTCTTTTTATTTTAGGTCCGAATCTCCGATCTATTTTAGGTAGCACGAGGACGATCTAGGTGACTTTTTCCGAGAGAAAGTGTCGGCGAGCGATAACTTTCTACTCACTCATGGCGGGCGATTTCAGCTGGTATCTAAGTGAGCACATTTAAAAAAAAGAATATGAAACACTTCTAAATGCTCAGCGTTATTGGAACACCCAGGTAAAAAGACCCCTTTTCAAATCTGTCCGCTCCTTTTATACCTTTGATTCTTTTTAGAAGCTCTGCGCACGTCCTTTCTTTTCTTTTGTTTTACTTTACAACTTCTACATTTTTCTCCTTTTCTTTTCTACAAAGTCTGTTTTCCGCTGCGAATTTCGGCCATTTTTAATTACCATCCGAAAGTTGTTTCTGATAGCAATCTTTCGCCTTTTGAAATTTCCTTTCGCTATTTTAATCAATGATTCAATATACACTTTCCAACACTGAATTTATTTTATTTAACTTATTTTCAAAAAAAAAAGAAAAATTAAACTTTCACTGTACGTTATCTTTCTCTTAAAACTTTATGTTACAAAAAAATAAAGGTCATGTTCGTTCTCCTTTCTATCATAATTAATATTAAAAAGTAATTTGTACTTTATATATATAAATAAATGGTACAGTAGTAATAATTCTAAGTTTATGATAGCATATAAATCAATCATACAGACCAAAATAAAAATTGAAAATTTTAAAAGATTGGTATTATATCGGTAGTTGGCTAGTTTGTCACATTGAATAGATAATAAAATTAAACAGATTATATTTAAGAATAAGAACTATATACCATATATACTTAAGCTAAATGTAATTAGAAGAATTTGAACCCAGATTTTCAAGCTCCCTTCAGTAATCCACTCCATTTTATACAACCGACACACATGACCCCATACATTTGAAAGAGATAAATGGTTTTTATTATATGTATTTTATGCTGAACCAGCACTCATCAGTTAGAGAGTGAAGAATATTGAAGTCTGTGCATTAAAATTTGAAGATTTTCTATCTTAATATAAACCGAGCACTGATTATATGTGTGTGTGGAGATGATGGTACAAACAAACTGATGAGTGCTTGTTCAGCACGAAATACTATATTGAAGATCATTTATCTTTTTACATGTATTGGTAATGTGTATCGATTTTGTAAAATGGAGTGGATGACGGAAGGGAGTTCAATTGAAAGTCTGAGTTCAAAACCTCTTAATTAAAAGGTATTGTAAGACAAAGATTTTTTTTTCATCAACTTGTCATAAAAAAAATATAAAGTGATGCAAGACAGAGTATATTCTTTACGCGTACCAGTTATCAGTACGTGAAGGCAATCCGCTTTTTTTTATTTTTAATTTGCCTTCTGTTATTCTCCCACTTTTTTTTTCATATGTCATAGCATCGTCCGGGAGGCGAACTCATAACCGTCTGCAACTAACTATTTGCTTGCAAGGCGGCTGCGATGACCTCTCGGCTAACAACGCTTGACTATTCTCCCACTTTTGTTACAAGCTTTGCTACGTCTGTGATAAGTATTTTTTGAAAGCATGCGAAGCACTACAGTATTTTTATTGTTAATAAAACTTTGCTTTTAATACAGTTTTTGTATTTATATATGTTTAATTAAGTAAATAAATAGTCATCAGCTGTCCAATTTTAAATGACATTGGTTAAGATAGCTATCTGAAAAAAATATTACAAGCTTGTAAGTCCCATATTCAAACTACATAATAAACATCGCAAACAAATGTGCTACAGCTTTTAAATATATATATATGGGGAAAGGTGAAAAAGCATTCAAAAGTATATTATTTCGATATCGTATAAATGTTTTGAATTGTCAATTAATAATTTTGATTCCTTTCTCAAAATGGGACCAGCGTTTTAGAATGACTAATAAATTAAATTGAATTACACTTTAAACATATCAGAATTAAAATAGATTTTATTTCGTATAGGAGAAAGTATTATTTGGTGTCATCATCATTATCATCATCAACCATTATCAATCCACTGCAGGATGAAGGTCTCTCCAAGTTTAATCCATCTTCTCCGATCTTTAGCTTCTCTTTTCCACAACACCCCTGCACATTTTCTTATTTCATCCATCCATCTCACATGTGGTCTCTTTCTGGGTCTTTTACAATGTCTTGGAATCCAGTTTAAAATTTCAATTGTCCATCTATTATCATTTCTTCTAGCAATATGTCCAGCCCAACTCCATTTCAATCTTTTAATTTTTTTCAATAAGAGTTCAAGTTAACAAACCCTTAGGAGCAAAATAACCATTAAATATTGAAGTCTATCTAGATAGAGCTAAGATAATTATTTATTTAATGATAACAAATGCTGAATATCTGAAGGCTAGTTGTGCAATATTTTTTAAATATTATGTTATTATTAAATCTTTTACAAATAATAGCTATTTACAAAGCGAAAAATGTTTTTCATTTGTTTATTTCCTGCTTTTTCTCACCTTCCTCTCCATATATATATATTGCATGTGGGCATCTTTAAATGTGGCGCTGATGAACTAAAGGTCATTTAAAATCCACACTTATTATAGATTTGATGATGATGACTATTAGTTATTATTTGCCAGGCATTCGTATATCAGATATCAGGAGCATTAAATAGTCTAAGATATATAGTATGTTTTATTTTTCAACTAGTTACAAAGTGTGACTGTTGATTGTTATTTGATGATTTATTTTTGACATTGTATTTATTACTTTCATTTGTTTTTTGTTTTTTTATATGTTGATATTTCATTGTGCTCTAGTATTGCATTTAGGGAAAATAGCTGATTTATTATTATTTCTATGTTCTATCTTTTCATATTGTTATATAGTCAAAATAAAAGTCATAGATCAATTCATAGATCACATGACCCTATCTCTTAAGCTTGTAAGTTATAAACAGTGAGGATTGCCAATTCCTCTACAAGCTTTATGATAAATGCTTAGCCAGAGCCAGCACTTAAAATATCTCTGTCAGGAACCCCTCCCCAAACCCCTGGCCAGCACTTAAAATATCTCTGTCAGGAACCCCTCTCCAAACCCCTGATCATGGTCAGGGGTTTGTGGAGGGGTTCCTGACAGAGATATTTTAAGTGCTGGCTCTGACTAAGCATTTATCATAAAGCTTGTAGAGGAATTGGCAATCCTCACTGTTCATATTGTTATAATATATAATTACATAAATTGGCAAAATGTAAATTCCAGTTATGGTAAGTGCAGCATTCTTTATCTGTTCAACACACAGCATAAAAAATTGGCTAAGGTCCTTGCAGAATAAATATAGCAAAAACAATCTCGTTATCATCTCTTTCTTGGAATGTCACCACCCTCAATAAAAATATAACAACTGTTAGTCTTATATTAAGAATAATACCCAGATCAAATGTTGTCAGAATATAAATATTTGATGTTATTGTCTTTCTATATATCAATTCATCTACTTTAATAGATATAAACAATGTATTTAATATTAGGCAGAGTAAAATCGGTATTGAAGTAATAAAATTATCTTAGACCCAACGTTGGAACAAAAAATCTGACTTTCACATTATTTTTGAGTTTCAAATAGATATAAAAGTTTTGCAAAAAAACAAAATGATTGACTTGCATTTGCTTCTAAAGTGTTATTTTTTTAAGATCATTGATTTCTTTTTTATGAGAATGTTTATTTAATAGCTAATATATATATATATATATATATATATATTGTAACCGGACCGCCATACAACCGTTTTATTACCTCAGTTGTAACAATTTTCTGATGAGCATGCTGTAGGAAGGAACTATCAATTGACATTCCTAATGCAGATGTTAATGGCACCTACAACAATATTTCCTGCTCATCAGAGGATGTAGTACAATAGAGACTGGGAACATCTAAACATTTATATGTTTGGTTTTCCAAACAGCGCCATTAGAGTTCTGTCTTACTACAACCTGACTGGCCTTGGTCTAGCTATGTCTGACGTAGCTCAGAGAACATGAGATTCTCATGAACCAGTGCTATAATTGGTGAGTGATGTGATAGATAAAACAAAATAGAATTGGATAACTGGACAACCAATTTAATTTTTAGTAACAAAAATTTATTAGATAACAATTAAAGAATAAACTTGTAAACATTCTGGTCTAGTAATAATTCATTCCGAATTTAATTAACAATTCATTTTGAATTCACTTGAGAGAAGATAATTATGAAAATCCTAATTCAATGACAGTTCATTAATTTTTTTATGAGAAGAAGCTTGTGATTATACTGATTTAATAATTATTCATTCCGAATTCAGTTAACAGTTCATTTTGAATTCACTGGAGAGAAGATAATTATGAATATACTAATTCAATGATAGTTCATTAATTTTTTTTATGAGAAGAAGCTTGTGATTACTCTGATTTAATAATTATTCATTCCGAATTCAGTTAACAGTTCATTTTGAATTCACTTGAGAGAAGATAATTATGAATATCCTAATTCAATGATAGTTCATTAATTTTTTTTATGAGAAGAAGCTTGTGATTATTCTGATTTAATAATTATTCATTCCGAATTCAGTTAACAGTTCATTTTGAATTCACTGGAGAGAAGATAATTATGAATATACTAATTCAATGATAGTTCATTAATTTTTTTTATGAGAAGAAGCTTGTGATTACTCTGATTTAATAATTATTCATTCCGAATTCAGTTAACAGTTCATTTTGAATTCACTTGAGAGAAGATAATTAGAAGCAGCAAAGCATTTATGGTTTATACAATGATTCATTTGTTCATTTAATGAATCATTATTGACTAATAAATATTTGAGCTCAACAATTCTTGGTTTATAGAGCATTTATCATTTGATAATTGAGGCATTTATAACTTAGCCAATGTAGAAGCATATTTTTACACATAAACTTTATCACATTACAAGAAACCCAGAAATATCCAAATATTTGTGATTTATACAGTATTTCATCATTTTTGAATTATTACTGATTGGTAGACATTTGAACTCAACAAATTTTTGTTTATAGAGCATTTCATTTAGAAGCAGTCAAGCATTTATAGTTTATACAATAATTCATTTAAGGTAAGAACCTTATAAGCAGTCAAGCACTTATAACTTATACAATAATTTATTTAAGGTAAGAACCTTATAAGCAGTCAAGCATTTATAACTTATACAATAATTTATTTAAGGTAAGAACCTTATAAGCAGTCAAGCATTTATAGCTTATACAATAATTCATTTTGTAATATTTGAGACTTATGTTTTAATATTTTATAAAAGTTACCTTCCAGTTTTACGGTCCATTTTATTCAAACGAAGGCAGGCTATTTCATTAATAGAAAGTCATGGTGTAGCGTGGAGAGATTGAAGCACTTAATTTATTCCAGTTTCATGATAATTTCTCTAGTAAAACTTTTTATTTTGATTTTCACGTCTTGTTAAAGCCCTCTGTGTAAAACGATAGAGAGAAAAAATTTCTTCTTTCTTCAACGACGTGTCTAATTTGAATACTGCCTCAGTTTAACTCAAGTATCCTTTTTTTTTCTTTTTAATGATTGGATAATTAATTTCTTTCTTTTTTTATTGAGACAGATAAAAAAAAAATAAAACAAGACGATATAACATTTTATTTAAATCCATCAATATTAAAAATCAAAAATATGATTTTATTTTCCATTTTTAACGAATCACAACTTTATTGCGTTTCCAATTAGACCGAATCACGCTAGACGTTATTGAATGGGGGGGGTGTTCTTATGGATATTTATATGAGGAACAGTATTCCTGTTTCATTACCCCTCACCAAGTTTTGGGATGAAATCGCCTGGAAGTACGATTTCATTCCATATACTATACACATTATTTCTCAGTACTGCCTGGTTTTAGATATGCTGATGAATGGGTAAGATGAGCTGGAAAAGTGAATACATGAACCATAGCCTCCAATGTCGGGACAAATAGATGGCCAAGCACAAACTACCAGTACACACCGCCTCATGACGTCACGAGAAAATATCTCATTTTTAAGCACTACCTCTCTTGTACCTAGAAGCATCATCCAATCAAGAGTAGGAGCCAGAGAAAAAAAATCAATTTGGCACTCAGCCAACCCTGCTCAGCTCCAGTGAGTCTTAGGGGCTATCATTTGGCCTATCCATGAGACCAAGGTCTATCCATGAGACCTATATATATGCACTGCTGGACTACTCTTGAAGCACAACATCCAGGTCGGGATAGTGCCGAGCATATACTTCAGAGCATCATAACACAATGCATCCAAGCAGCTCTGCTCAATCATCCACCATCTCAACATGAAAAACACAAGTTCATGCATCACTACATCACACTCACAAACTTTCTCCATCAGCTATCTCTACTTTATTCTGAATCATAACTGCAACCTGGTTTGGGGAACTGAGGATCATGGTCAGTTCTCCTATAGTCCTCTTTTATATTATGAGGTGACATACTTCTGGATTGTCTCTTTGTTGAAAATTTATCATGTTCAACATTACTGTGGTGTCTTGCTTCTTCATTTCTGTATTTTCTTTGGAGATCCTTGTTACTGTTTGATCTTCTAATTATACGTGTCCGATATGGACCATGAACACCATCTGTAAATTTTCTCCTGTTCCTCTTCCATGGTGGTATTTCATTTTTACATAAAAGTTTCCTTTTAAGTGGTTCTTCTGCCACAATAATTATTTTTTTAGTATTTATAAAAGTTTCTTGTTGCTTAATTTCTTTCACACTTATAAATCCTGAGTTTTCAGATTCCTTTTTAGTGTCTTTTCCTGCGTAAGCAACTATATTTTTAATAACAGTCTTTATATTTTCCTTTTCTGTACTCAATTTTTGATTTGAGTTTATTAAGCTTTTGTTCATAATTTTTACATATGGTTGAGGACTAACACACTTTTCTTTCCATTTTATGGTTTCTTTCTCTATCTCTGTTACTATTTCATAGCATATATCAGACAATTTTTCTGAAACATTTTCTTCTATATTGGACAGTCCCTTTGTTATATTTTGATTATGTTCATTTTCCCGTTTTTCATCTTCTTGAAGATCAGAAGATTTTAATTTTGCTTTATTAGATTCATTTTCATCCATTTGAAACTCTTTTACTGTATTTAATACAATTTCATTCTCAGCTTCTGTATATACTGTTTCTTTATCTTCAATTTTAGAGGTATATTCCATAATCAGAAGTTTTCCTGAAGGTAGATTGACAATTTCAAGATCACTCTTTGTAATTTCAATTTCTTCCTTTTTAACAATCTCAAATTTTACTTCATCAGTATTAGGGTATTCAATTTGTGATTCCTTTAAAATATCTTTGCTTGGAGATTCCAAAGTTTCCTCCTCATCCAATTTTTTAGGTTGAATTATTTCCTTTATCAACTGGTCTAACTTTTCATTCTGTTTTTCCACTGCTTCCATAATTTGTTTTTTATCTTCTTCTCTCTGTTTGATATCTTCTTCTCTTTGTTTATCCCATTTTTGGTTATATTCTTCTCTTTGTTTGATATCTTCTTCTCTTTGTTTATCTCTTTTTTTTTTTTTTTCTCCTCTCTCTTTTTTCTTTTTTTTTTTTTTTTTTCTTTTTTTTTTTTTTTTCTTCTTTTTTTTTTTCTTTTGGTCTGCTTTTATAATTTCTATTATCTGAGCTATCGTAACTATTTTTTCTGTTTTCTGAGCCTCTATGTTTACCATTTTTCCTTTGTTTTCTGAATCAGTAAGCTTCTCTCTCCATCCACACCATGACCTCACTCCATCTTCTTTGAAATGCCTGTTTCATTCTTTATGCCATTCACTTTTGTTTTGCCTTTCTTTTAAACTTTTATTTCTTTATCCTTCCTGAACAAATTACATCACTACATCATATGCACTGTTCATATCACAGAATCGTGATCTGCTTATGCTTATTAGTAGGCTAGCTAGATCGGACTTCATAGTAAGGTGGCAATGTAATAAGTGCCTATGGTTAGGCTAGCTGAATAAAGCCTCACAGTTGAAAGACAAATGTAACTGGAGAACTAAAAATAGTTTATCCAGGTAAAGCCTCACAGTTGGACGCCAAATGTAACCGGAGAACTAAAAATAGTTTATCCAGGTAAAGCCTCACAGTTGGACGCCAAATGTAACCGGACCGCCATACAACCATTTTATTACCTCAGTTGTAACAATTTTCTGATGAGCATGCTGTAGGAAGGAACTATCAATTGACATTCCTAATGCAGATGTTAATGGCACCTACAACAATATTTCCTGCTCATCAGAGGATGTAGTACAATAGAGACTGGGAACATCTAAACATTTATATGTTTGGTTTTCCAAACAGCGCCATTAGAGTTCTGTCTTACTACAACCTGACTGGCCTTGGTCTGGCTATGTCTGACGTAGCTCAGAGAACATGAGATTCTCATGAACCAGTGCTATAATTGGTGAGTGATGTGATAGATAAACAAAATAGAATTGGATAACTGGACAACCAATTTAATTTTTAGTAACAAAAAAAAAAATTATTAGATAACAATTAAAGAATAAATTTGTAAACATTCTGGTCTAGTAATAATTCATTCCGAATTTAATTAACAATTCATTTTGAATTCACTTGAGAGAAGATAATTATGAAAATCCTAATTCAATGACAGTTCATTAATTTTTTTATGAGAAGAAGCTTGTGATTATACTGATTTAATAATTATTCATTCCAAATTCAGTTAACAGTTCATTTTGAATTCACTGGAGAGAAGATAATTATGAATATACTAATTCAATGATTGTTCATTAATTTTTTTTTATGAGAAGAAGCTTGTGATTACTCTGATTTAATAATTATTCATTCCGAATTCAGTTAACAGTTCATTTTGAATTCACTTGAGAGAAGATAATTAGAAGCAGCAAAGCATTTATGGTTTATACAATGATTCATTTGTTCATTTAATGAATCATTATTGACTAATAAATATTTGAGCTCAACAATTCTTGGTTTATAGAGCATTTATCATTTGATAATTGAGGCATTTATAACTTAGCCAAATGTGGAAGCATATTCTTACACATAAACTTTATCACATTACAAGAAACCCAGAAATATCCAAATATTTGTGATTTATACAGTATTTCATCATTTTTGAATTATTACTGATTGGTAGACATTTGAACTCAACAAATTTTTGTTTATAGAGCATTTCATTTTAGAAGCAGTCAAGCATTTATAACTTATACAATAATTTATTTAAGGTAAGAACCTTATAAGCAGTCAAGCATTTATAGCTTATACAATAATTCATTTTGTAATATTTGAGACTTATGTTTTAATATTTTATAAAAGTTACCTTCCAGTTTTACGGTCCATTTTATTCAAACGAAGGCAGGCTATTTCATTAATAGAAAGTCATGGTGTAGCGTGGAGAGATTGAAGCACTTAATTTATTCCAGTTTCATGATAATTTCTCTAGTAAAACTTTTTATTTTTATTTTCACGTCTTGTTAAAGCCCTCTGTGTAAAACGATAGAGAGAAAAAATTTCTTCTTTCTTCAACGACGTGTCTAATTTGAATACTGCCTCAGTTTAACTCAAGTATCCTTTTTTTTTCTTTTTAATGATTGGATAATTAATTTCTTTCTTTTTTTATTGAGACAGATAAAAAAAAAATAAAATAAGACGATATAACATTTTATTTAAATCCATCAATACTAAAAATCAAAAATATGATTTTATTTTTCATTTTTAAAGAATCACAACTTTATTGCGTTTCCAATTAGACTGAATCACGCTAGACGTTATTGAATGGGGTGGGGGTTCTTATAAATATTTATATGAAGGACAGTATTCCTGTCTCAATATATATATATATATATATATATATACCTGTACAAATAATATAATATATAAAGCATTTTGAGCTCAGACTTTCACAAAACTCTCAACTCTCCACACTATCTCACACCACTGATACCCTTGACCACATATATGTCTAAAAGATAAATAATCACCAATATACATATTTCATGCTAAACCAGCCCTCATCAGTAGGTCCAGAATGCGTGCTCAGATTTACATTAAGATAGCCAATCTTCATACTTTAATGGACAGGCGTCAATCCACTCCATCCTCCAACTCTTCAGCCATCCATCCTATTGAAAGTCTGATGATGGAATGCTCAAAGCCCACACTGCTGCCAACATTCTTGTCCCATTCAGGTTGACCATAAGTCACTCTGACTCCTTACATCCAGAACATAATTCATTTAAGTACATATTGTAACATATCAGTATCTTTCTGTGTAGCATGTTGATCCTTCAGTTTAAATCAGCAGACAATAGGTTGTGAAATGTGATTAAATAATATAACTTTTGATCATCATTGTACCATCTGTTATCTTTTGCTACCATTGCCTTTATCTTATCATGTTATAGCAAATAAATACCTTAATATTGTTTTTTTCTTATTTTAATTCATTCTATATCACTATAAAATATATATTTTCAATATTTCATTAGAATAAATGTGGATTAAGATTTCCTTTGTGTGACTCACAAAAAATTTCATGCATAGGTTGCAAGATACTCTTGATTGTTATGTATACAGTACTGGAAGCTCGTAAATTTACCCACATAAAATCTACCATAGTTTTGATCGATAGAAAGCTTTTATATTTAATAAAAATGTGTTTATGTGATAGCAAAGATAATAAGAAAAGATAGTTTTTTTAATCAATGGAGGGTATTAGTGGATCTTAAGTATGTAAGAAGGTGAAAGAATAAAAAAAAGTTTTTTTGTTTAGTAAAAGAAATATGATTAGGAATAATAATGTTATGCTGTCACAACATTAAAGTTAAAATAATTAAAGGAATGAATCTACAGACATTAAGTGTTTTAGTAACCTGTATAATCATTTATAATCATTACTAGCACCTAAATCTGAGTCAGGGAATGGATTTAATTGGTACTGTTAAAAACTATTCATATTTGAATAAAATTTAAATTATAAAAAAAATAACAAATGTTATATATATATATATTATAATGATCCAAAAGAAAGTGGCAATCGAATCTAACCACAATCTGCACTACCAGGGCGCCATCTAGGCATTTGAGCCTAGAAAAATTTATAAAGTAGGCAGATATGCGCTGTTAAGATTCCACTTTATTTAAATATTCAGATCATTAGCCCATTGTCACTAGCTCATGGAGATGCAGAGATAAGAAATAACCTGTTTAGTTTGTATATATAATAAAATAAAAGCCACTGCCAGTAATTAACACAGAAACAATATTTATTAATGCACATATAAATAACTTTGAGGAATACATTTAACATTTATATTTTTATATTAACCTTTAATTTTAAATAGATTGCAATAATGAGTTTAATATTTATTTAGAGGGTCGAGTATGAATAGACTATATAGATTGTATTTGAAAAGAAAAATGTTCTATCCCTTATTTAACATTAGGCCAAAAAGTTCGCAGCCAAACTAACATCAATCCATTGGATATATCGATGTATTCAATGCAGCATGAATACAACAACACAAATTACTATACTGTCAGGAATATTCATCTGAACAGTAAGTAGAGTGAGAGAAGACATTGTCTCTCAACCAACAGCAATGCTACATCTGTTGGTGAGCAGAACAATAAACAAAAAACTCCATAGGAATGGACTGCAGTCCTTTTTGCTGACTTACAATCCCATCCATAGGCAAATAAAAGGTGTGTGGCATATATATGCAATCCTGCCCATATCAGATCTCCTGCTACATTTACTAATTACATCAATACATCTAATCCATTGACTCAATTTAACTGCGAAACAAATAACCTAAGATTACCCTCCCTTAAACTATATATATAACTTTACAAATCTATACTGCCATTCATGCCTGACTTAAATTTAATCTTTAGATACATTCACACAGATGAATTTTATACAATTTGTTTTATAATGTTGAGTATAGATCAGCTGCACAGATTCCACGGTCAAAAACATTTCAAAATAAACACAACCGATCAAAATACAAAATCATTGATAACGTCAATTATATAGGGAATACAAAAAAAAAACCAATAGCATTCATCGTAAGATGCCGCAGTGACATTGATGACTTATATATTCCAATCGACTATGAAACAGCAACATAATTAACTGCTAATGAATCTATGCAACGTCTATATCCAACTTAAATTTCCTCATTTAAAATTTAAACAATAAATATTAATACAAATAAAATAATAAATGAAAATGATTTTTATCAAATGCAAAATATATAAAATTAAACATTATTAATTGATTTGAAACTTAAAAAAATCAGATAAGAGTCCACTTTAACATTTAAGTTGGTTTGTTTATTAAATTTGTCAAACCCTGATGAAAGTTCTTAATTATTCTTTTTTTTTATGATTTTAAAAATTGTTTAGTTCATATAGCTTACAGTAGAAGAGTCCAGGTTCCTGTTGGAAATTCCCCTGAAGACTTTCATGGAAGACCATTCTGATATTCTGGAGATAGCCTTAGCTGGTTCATTCTGGAATCACAGTCTTTTCCTTTTTAAAATAAGGGAGAGAGAACGATATGTGTGTCCCATCATTCATCTCACCAAATCAAGTTGGAACTCTCTGGAACTCAATATTTTTCTTTTTATAGTCCTCCTATGGATTCCATAAACAAAGACGCCACTGTTCCAATTTTTTTGTTATGGTCCGGCCTTTATTTGCTTCCATTGGTCAAGCTAAAATCTCTTTATTCTCTTATCTATTTTTCATCTGACTTTTTAATTACACAGCTTTTGGATAATTAATAAACAATCATTTCCTTCTACAAAAATATTTTATCTTTAAATCTTGTACTTTTTTTATAAAAAAGTATGTTCAAATACTTATTTATTTGTTTTTATTTTTTAAATATTTTTAAAGTTTTGAATTTAACAAACATTTTAATTTTAGCGTTTAGTTTTTTTTTAAATAGATTTTATTTTTATTTGCGAACTTTAAGATTTTATTTTAAATTAATGTAACGGCATATTTATATACCATTACAATATATATATAGGTTGAGCAAAAATATAATAGTTTGATTAAAGAATGGTTGACGCTTGATGTATTATTTGTTAGCAATAAATGATTTAGTATGTAAATGAAATTTGATTTGTGTAAAAATTTATTTGCAAACATAATCACCAAGAATTTATTTGTAGTATTGAACACTCCAAAATATGTTGTGTTTTGTTAAAAATTATGTTAAAAGTATGTATACTTTTTTTTTACAGAACTATAGGTAAGTAAAAAAAAAAAAAACCTTTGTAAACAAATCAACATGTTTCTTTAATGAAATGATGAAATTAATTCACTTGGAGTACATAATTAAATTGTTTATCAGCCATATGATATTTATCAACAACATCCAGAAAAGATAGCAAGGCTAGTTTCTAATGTTATAGAAAATATGTTTTGGGCCACAGATGATTTATCTATAAAAGAGGAAGGCAAATAATAGTCAAACAATTGGAGAATAGTTATTAAGCAGTATCATTGAGTGCAGAGAATAAAATAAGTTATTAAGATGAAATTCAATTAAAGCCAAAAAACAATCCTATAGACTCAGATGATGATAAGGAAATATTACCTTTGAAAAATGTTTGATCAAAATTATAAACTCCCTTATTAAAGCTGGTTCAGTACATAGGATAATTACCAGGTGTTTCTTAAAGTGTTCTTACTATCAATCTCATGATGTAGTTTTTGGGAAGGTAAAGGAATTCCATCCTAAATAACATATAAAGTTAAGTTCCGAAATTTTAGAATCTACATTCATTTCCTCTGTTACAATATATATCATAATAAAATATACTTATTTTTCCACAAACTCACACTCACTACATTATTAAACTGGCTTATATGTTGGGAAAAAATGTTTTTCTGCATAAAATCAAAAGAAAGAGTCCACATTGAGAAAGATAATATTGTGATATAAAAATAGTTCCCTGCACAATTTAATACAGTGCTAAGATGGATTGGTTTAAGATCTCAAAGTTCCCAGACCAAATCTTAACTGGTTACTTTTCCTATATGACTAATTAAGTGATTATTTTGAACTTTTTAAAAATGATAGATTATCTTCTCATCATGAGTTGATTTTTTTCAATGGCAGATAAAGGCATCTTTTTGCATATTAATTTGTCACAGTTTATCATCTTTTAAGACTATTTATTCTCTCAACTCAATATTTAGAGTTATAATATAGTCATAAAAACATTGGATTATTAAGGTGAACAGAACATATAGATCTTAGAAAAAAATTAACAAAAACTGCTTTTGTTTTTGTTTTGTTTTTTTGTCAGTCTGCAAAATATATAATTTAGTATAAGTCATATTTTGGCTTTTTCAAGTAAGTAATATAGATTGAAAATCCTAAGTTCAAATCTCCTATTTATAAAAAAAAGTTTTGTTTATAGTATAATGTGAACATATAGAGATGATAAATAAGCAGTGGAGTTTTTTAATTTATTTTTTTTTAAAAATTGCTCTACTCCAATGCCATCTGTAGTGAGATTGAGCAATTAATGACCACTAGAAAAAAAAACTGCATTTAAATTCATATCCCCAGATTAGTTTTTGGCTGTTGTCTTTATCAATGAATAATTGAGATTCAGTATTGAGTAACACAAAACCAATCTTAACTCCATTTTATTACTCAATATAAAAACCTGAAAATTATTCACTATAGTAGAGAGTTACCTGTTATTATTTTTTGTAACATAAAGAAATAAATGATTCGTTTTTGTTTTTAAAGAGAACCTATTAAATTTGAAGTGTTCATAGTTTGTGAATTATAAATAAAAAGAATTAAAAATATATTTGGTTTTGAGAATTTAAAGTTAAACTTTTACATTATGTTGTAGTATTGTTTTATTTTCAAAGTCACGTCAAATACTTTATAAATTGTAATGTATTTACATCATTAAAGTCAAATTAATAATAAATACTGACATATTAATTACAACAAAATTAAAACTTATAAATAATTTATTTTATTTATATTTAGAAAGCAATTAATTATAATTAGAATAATAGAATAATCGAAATTTAAATGTCTAACAGCAATTAATCTATTTATAGTAAAACTTCTTCAAGTACAACAAGATTCATGTATACTTAATTAAGATTTAAAATTGTATACAAGTAGAAATACTCATGTCATTGCAAATCAGTAAATTATTAATACAGATTTTAATTGCCCTCTAAAATATCCCGTCAATCAAAAAAAAATTGTCAACACTGGTCAGCATTTTCTGTACATTAAAGGCAATGGGTACTAATCGAAACTAATTATATATTTTGAAATTAGTTTAACCCAAATTAAGTAATTTCCTGACAGCAATCTTTTAAGTCTTTGTGAATTACAGAATATAATTTTCTTGTCATCTTTTTTTTTTTATAATTTAAAATCGACAATTAAGGAGAAATAATAATGTCATTGCTAATCAAAGGGCTCAATGAACCTATAGTGTATCTAATTAGAGTAAATACAAACATTTTACTATTTAAACATATTAAATGTACTATATATGCAATGAAAACCAAACAAACAGGAAGAAAGAATTATAAGATTACAATCACTAATCAATTGAATATATAATTCAAATCTAAAAGCCATATAAAGTATTAGATGTTATATTTATTTGTCATGCCCATATCCTGGTTCAATTCCAGGTGATAAAATATAAACATTTTATTCCAATTTGACTTGGATTTTTTTTCAGGTGGCCAACATCTAATCAATCTAACTAAGTACTTAATATTAGTAGGTAAATGGCATCTGGTAATTTTTGCTGGAGGTTGAACCAAATTACTATCATATGATCTACAAGTTAAGAAATGCATTTTTGATATTTTTTTAATTCTTTATTCACATGTTTCAAAGTAGAGTGGAAGTTTTAAATAAATCCAAAAATAGTAATGCATATGGAAAAAGGAGGGGTTGGATTATACTTACATTTAATTAAATAAAGCAGATATATTAATCCTTAATTGGTTTTAAAGTTTATATCTGAGCTAGGAATGATATGATAATCTCTAGTATAATAAACAATTAGTAAAAATTATTAATATATTTGTCTGAAGTGACTAGTGTAAAAGATGTTAAGTGCAGAAAGTTTGATGAATACTCAACAAATGATAGATAAGACCTTAAACCTAGGCCAACTCTATGACATGCATATTGAGATGTGTGGATTTATTTTTTGAATATACACAATTATGGTAAAATTAAAGTTTTATATATATCTAAGACTGATAAGGCACAGGATAAATGAAATGAAGTTGTATTAATGGAACTATGTGTTCATATGGTTTATAATACTCTAATGTAATAAATAATTGGTAATAATCCTTAATATATATCTAAAGTGAATGGTATCAAATTTAAGTTTGACATATAGCAGCCACTCATAAATATATAAAGCCACTCCATGTCCAAGAAAAGAAATATTCTATTCTAGAAATTAGTTTTGTCATGACTACACAAACCAATCTCTGAACCACAAATAGTACATATTTCATTCATTTATATATTTATTTGATATTTTGTGATGCTACCTTTTAATTTCTTCAGCAAACTAATATTACATCTAGTTATAGCTGTACAATGTATTCTAATATCTACCATATCTTCTCAAAGGAAACAATCCATATTTTACTTCTTCAGACTGTCTTTGAGATTATACTTGTATTGTAGGAAAGGTCTACTTCTCCCATAAAAACCTTGCTCAAGTTAACTATTAGGAAATCTTACATTGTTCATTCATTTTATATGTCCAATCCAATGAAGATGTGATTTTGCAATAGTGGATTCTATGATGCCACATCAGCAAGTTGAAGAACATACTGATTGGCTTGGAGATCTTACCATTGTAGTTTTAAGTTTTTATGGAACATCCTTAAATGAAACTTTTCTGATGCCTTTATATTGTATTAGTAAAGTATTCAAGTCTACTTCTATATAAAAATTAGATAAAATAACTATATATATATAATATATATATATAGTTATTATATAAAAATTAGATAAAATAACTATATATATATATATATATATATATATATATATATATATATAACTTAATGCAGTAATTATTTCCCTGTGATGAAATAACCTATTTTTTTATCTTGGTAAAAGTAGCAACAATACATTGGTGTCTGTGTTGTGCTTAAACATATAATTTTATCTTTCTACTTATAAAACTACCAAAATATTTAAAGTTATCAAGTTGATAATCAACCAGAAAAGATTTTTGCTGAATAGAATTTAATTGATTACATTATAGTTGAATCAGAATAGAAAAACGGTTCATATTATCTGGATACATTTAAGCACAGATTAAACCACTAAACATCACATAATCACTATTCTTTACACATACTCAAGCTGTTTACACAAAGGCTAAACTCTCCATACAGTAGAACCACTGTTGATCATGTAATATTTAGTGGTTTAATATCAATCCTTCACAATAGAATTATGGTATCTATGGTTATTAAAGAACCAAAGACACTAAAAAGTACAGATGCTGAACTGAAATCTATATGACTATACAAGATAATGAACTTGAATTGAAAACATTATTGTGTTTTCATTTTGAACTCAAAGTTTATAGCTGGCTAATAAGATAAAAGGTGGCTGCTGGAGGATTGCATTAGATTCTAGGATCTAGGTGTAGTGCTTTAAGATCCAAGGCTACTCACTGATGAAACCCACAAGCTAGAAACTAGACTGGAGATATTGGATGAGTAGGTACTAGATAAGGATTTTATGCATAAACCTTCTAGCTTCCATTGATTACTCTGTCATGCACTGAGTGGCACTACTGTATGGAGAGTTTAGCCTCTGTGTTAAGTACAGATTGCTGGGCTGACTGTACACTAGTACATCTCAATATTAATTACATTAAAAAGTAAATCTTATTCCAAAAATATTCATAAAAAAAATTGATGTTCAGTCTTCAGTAACTATTGAAAACTTAAATTGCTTATTTCTATCTTCGAGTGTCACATTTCTGAAACATGAAATTTTTTTAAGAAGTGTTTAGTGGATATTTGAGTAAATCTATTCTTGGGTTCAGTAAAATGAAGAACTATGACTGATTTTTTGGAAATAAACTTATTCTTGGTAATTTGATTAAAAGAAGGCATGATATGTTTGCTTGATAAAATAATGAATTAAATGGAACTTCATAATAAATATAAACATATCAAAGTTGAAGCTCAACAACTGATGAAGGTTAAAAATAATTAGTAGATTAAAACTGCTAAAAGTATTCAGACATTTGCTACATCATAGTTATTCTGGATCTTTTTTTTTGGTGCATTGAAAGCAATATGTGAATGTTCATTGAAGCTCAGTTATATATCCATTATTTCTTTATCAAAAATATATTAAGCACATATAAAGTAATGAATTGAATTATGGCTATTATAGTATGTAATCATTATTTGATCAGCTTCAGGGTAAAACCCTGGTCTGAGTTTACCTCGACACACACACCAAACAATCCAGTTTATGATTACTGTGCCAAAAGGTCAGCTTACATTTTTATATTTTATTTGAATTTTTTAATTTTATAAAAATCGTAATATAATTTATTTTTATTTCTATTCCAAAAATAAAGTCAATTGTTCTATAGAATCACTGGTCTAAGAATTTTATATCTATGTGTTTTTGCTTAACATCAATGCCATCAAGCAGCTGTTATGATAGAACAGAATAATTCAATTCAACTCAATTCACCATATTCCTAAATTTAATATAGGAGAGTAACAAAGAATAATGGAATCTAAAATTAAATTAATATATTAATATTTTTAAAAAATAAAAATTATTAAAGAGACTAAAAATTAAAACTCTTATACAATTGGAATGTTCACATAAATAAAAAATTGTTTTTTAAGCTATTAACGTGTATAAAAATAATGCTTAGAAATGTATTAATGTTTGTTTTATAATTTGATTGTGTTATAAAAGAACAAATTATCTCCAAAAGCTAATAATTTATATTGAATCTGCAGCCATGAAGAATTTTGGTTGTTGAAGTTTATTATTATTATTATTATTATTATTATTATTATTATTATTATTATTATTATTATTATTATTATTATTATTATTATTATTATTATTATTATTATTATTATTATTATTATTATTATTATTATTATTATTATTATTATTATTATTATTATTATTATTATTATTATTATTATTATTATTATTATTATTATTATTATTATTATTATTATTATTATTATTATTATTATTATTATTATTATTATTATTATTATTATTATTATTATTATTATTATTATTATTATTATTATTATTATTATTATTATTAATTTTACATTCAATCTGCAGACATGATGAATTTTGCTGTTGAAGTTTTTTTAATAATGTATTAATTATTAGCTGGCTGAAAAAAGACCATGTACGTTCTAATATACAGCAGAAAATAGTAATTCTGATTAATATTAAGCAATACTGAAGGATGTGGGGATAAAAGACTCATTAAACATTGCAGATAGGATACTGCCAGTCATATGCCTACTAGTGATTCAATCCTATAAGCTAATAATATCAGTAATGTCTTCATCATCACCAGAAGAAGACTAATTACCAGGATCATAGAGAAAACAGCAGTAAATCTAGGAATATCATCTGTCCACTGGCAAGTGGTCAACTGATTACTTAGAGGATGTCCAGGCAACATCAAATGGAACACCAACTTCCAAGATCCAGGAATTGTTCTAATCTAGAAGGAACCAGCCATCTTATATGCACCCACATACTGAAAAATAGTTAACTACATGGACTATTAATTTAATATATTCAAATTATATCTGTATCATGTAGAACCCTTTTTTTTATCATACAACTCCTTGTTATTTTTTGAGAGAATTGATTATCCATCCCTATAATCATCAATCATAATTATGTAAAGGGGAGTCTATAGGTCAATCACAAAAATTTTTTAGTGTAATAAAATAGAGATACTGATCCCTAGACCTTCCACAAAAGGACTGGATGACTGATTGGTGTTGAGGTGAGATTTTATATATAAAACATTAAATGCTCACACTAGTACAGGACAAATTTGTTTTTTGTTATTGTTAAATTAACTTTATTATTACTATTATTTGTTTTTCTGTATGACTGACTAAACATCTGTATGAATGGCTAATGCTATCATAATTATTGGTAGTGTCAAAGGGGGAACTTCTTACCCAAGGAAGATAATCAGTAAATCATGATACACTGCCATAGATTAAAGTCACTGAGATAAAGCCTGTTAGTCAACAGGATGATCATATCAAATTAATCATGAATTATATTGTTGAATTAAATAAATGTTTATAGTGGGTAATAAACACCATCCTATATGGTGTCAAAGGTTAGAGGATAATCATACTATCATGTGAATCAAATGGAGGATGTTCTGATCTACCCAAATATAAAATTGATTAAGTATAAAGGTATGTAAACCACTCCTAATGAAATAAAATTATTAATGATTTATTTTACTTAATTAGAATTTTTGCATGTTTATCATTTATCCAATTGTCCATTATCAGTGCCACATCATTTACACAACTTTCCATTACCAATGCCATATCATTTATCTATCTATTAGCCATGTGATATCAGTTAGTCAACTTTCCATTGCCCATGCCATTTCATTTATCCAACTTTCCATTATAGATGCCATACTATACACCTAACTCAGAGTTAAATATTTTTAGTTTAAATAAAACTTATGATAATCATCATCCTAGTTTATTAAGATTGTGCATATAACAACAGAGTTTGAATACTGAGGAGTGACAGGAATATGAGGAGAACCCAAGATATCAATGACCTAAAGTGCAACTGTATAGTAATAATATTTATTAGGGTTAAACTCAGCATACTATAAATGTGATGCATTTATAATTGGCAAACTTTAGGGATGCAAATTTGTTACATGACAACAATGTACAAATAAAATGAGTGGCACCAATAGCTATTTTGTTCTATTCCAATCCAATTAATGAGTAATTATTGGTGCTAGACCCTGTTCAATTGTGTTGTTAGGAGAATGTGGTCTCATACATAATAAACAATTCCATTACAACTGGTACAGCCATTTGTTGGAGACATGAACTCGAATCATTGTCATAATCAATCCATCATAAATGCCAACCAAATCTGTGGGAATGTTAAACAAGAGCCTAGGAGAATAGTTCATTCCATTACACAATAAATTCATTTGCATTACCAATAATGAACAATGTGTTGGGACAAGATCTTTTTCATTATAAATGGTGACCAATATTTTGGGGCAAGATCATTTTCATTACAATATATTTATATATAAAAAAAATGAAAGTTATAGCTAAATTATGGCTTGACTGCTATTATCAATAGAAAGTAAACTATTATAAATTTTGTTTTAAGTATAAACTTTTTCCAGTGGTTAATATTATATAATAACTACATTAACACTCTAATACTGATTTATTGAGTAATTAAATATTCTCCATCCAAAGCACAAGATAAAGTCTTTTTAAAAGATAAGAACAGATGACCTTGTCCTTTTTATCAAAATTTCATTTATTTAGACAAATATAAAGCAATTTGGAAGGAAATCTCATCTTAAATTGATCAAATTACTTCTTAAAGCTATATTTCAACTTGCTTTATATTAACTTAAAGGACATTGACAATTTTTTTCAATTTACAGCTAGTCAATATTAAATAACCAAATATGTAAATATGTCAATAAAATTAATATAAAGCAAGTTGAAATATAGCTTCGAAGAAGGAATTTAATCAATTTAAAATCATATACTTTCCTTCCAACATGCTTTAAATTTGCCTATACAAATGAATTTAGTTAAAAATAATAAGACAGTCCATTCTTGTCATATCAGAAGACTTTATTTTGTGCTTTGGATTAAGAGTATTTTATTTACTCAATAAACCAGTGTTGGAGTGTTAATCTAGTTATTATTGACATTTATATATATATAAAACATGTAAGTCATACATCACATGACATATATAGCTTGCATTTATAAATATGTAAAATAAAGAGCATGCTAATAGCTCTAAACAATTTATTATTATTATTATTAGGGTATATGAGCACAGACTTTCACATGACCTACCACTCTCCACTCTATCTAATAATACTGATACACTCAAGCACATATATGCTGAAAAGATAAATAATCACCAATATACGTATTTCATGCTAAACCAGCAATCATCAGTTAGTCCAGATTATCATCTCCCACACATATATACTATAAGTGCTCAGATATATATTAAGATAGACAATCTTCATACTTTAATGGACTGGCTCCAATCTACTACACACTCCAACTCTTCAACCGTCCATCTAATTGAAAATCTGATGATGGAATGCTCGAAGGCCACCCTAAGGCCGAGATTCTTGTCACACCCATGTTGACCCAAGGTCAATCTGAACCCCACATGTACAGGACATAATCCATATGCAAGGATGGGCAGATATCTCTATAATGTAATAACTGAAACACAGGCTTAATATATACCATGTATCTATATATGTAATATAGGGTATATGAGCACAGACTGATGATTGCTGGTTTAGCATGAAATACGTATATTGGTGATTATTTATCTTTTCAGCATATATGTGCTTGAGTGTATCAGTATTATTAGATAGAGTGGAGAGTTGTAGATCATGTGAAAGTCTGTGCTCATATACCCTATATTACATATATAGACACATGGTATATATTAAGCCTGTGTTTCAGTTATTACATTATAGAGATGTCTGCCCATCCTTGCATATGTATTTAATGGATTATGTCCTGTACATGTGGGGTTCAGATTGACCTTGGGTCAACATGGGTGTGACAAGAATCTCGGCCTTAGGGTGGCCTTTGAGCATTCCATCATCAGATTTTCAATTAGATGGACGGTTGAAGAGCTGGAGTGTGTAGTAGATTGGAGCCAGTCCATTAAAGTATGAAGATTGTCTATCTTAATATATATCTGAGCACTTATAGTATATATGTGTGGGAGATGATAATCTGGACCAACTGGTGATTGCTGGTTTAGCATGAAATACGTATATTGGTGATTATTTATCTTTTCAACATATATGTGCTTGAGTGTATCAGTATTATTAGATAGAGTGGAGAGTGGTAGGTCATGTGAAAGTCTGTGCTCATATACCCTATATTACATATATAGACACATGGTATATATTAAGCCTGTGTTTCAGTTATTATTATTATTATTATTATTATTATTATTATTATTATTATTTATGATAAATGCCACAAGATAACACATTCAAAATCTTTATTTAGGATTGTCCCAATTCCCAGACTAGTTTCAAACTATGGCTCTCTTCAATGACCAGATTCAGTAGTTACGTACTAGATAAATGCTGGGCTTAAGTTGCTATTTTGAATCTGGTGTTCTAGCTCCTCACTAAAGAGAGCCATAGCTCAAAACTGGTCTGTAGATGGGGACAATCCTAGATAAAGATTTTGAATGTTTTTCTCTTGTGGCATTTATCACAAAAATAAAAATAATAAAATAAGCTTGTTTAGAACTATTAGCATGCTCTTTATTATATATACATATACATATTGGTATATTGATATTGGTGGAATTAACTCCAAATCTTGTTTTATTTGGTATTATTTTGTTGAATATTATATATATCTTTAAATGAATAATATATAATATTTTATAAAAAAAATACTTTTTTTAATTCAATCATTAATGCACTAAATAATAAAAAATATATTTGTCTTCACCCACAATTTTGATTGTTATATGTATTTCAAATACAAGTGTAAGATACTCACAAATTAACTAATCCAATCATAAGTTTTAAAAATAATGATTAAATTAATTATTTTACGGACTCCCCATAGCTTTTATTTCGAATTTTATGTAACATTCCAAATTGCAATTGAAAAAAAAAAATTTTGTTACAATGCAATAGTGAGTAAATTATTTTTTTTATAAAATACTTGCTGTCCTTATGGATTCACCCACGTTAAACTAATTACCAATTTCTTCACAATAATTAAATATCATAAAGAAAAAATCCAAAAACGAAATAAATAAAACTGTACAAGATTCATCAATATTGATACAATATCTTAAGTAACAAATCAACTATCAAATTTATATCTACAATAGATAGATATAACAGTTTAAGTATAGCCAATAAAGGCATAATATTTCTGAATTCTTTGTTTTAGAGTTCTAGTACTTACCATAGTTGTCGACTGCAAGTGATAAAATATATATAAGTAATGTTTAAATGAAATAATAATATGAGTTATCAACCCAATGTTGTACATCAAATAAAATGATTTTAATTTGATTAGTTTAAATTTTAATACTCTTTATGATATACATAAATTAATCACATTTTTTTGTACCATGCCCACATGTTAAAATTTCCAAGCCGTTTTAAAACTTAGTTTATCATGTGAAAAATCTATTTAAAATGTAATCCTAAAAATTGATCAAATTCAGGAGTCAATTAATTATATATGACAATGCTGTTTCCACAGCTTATATGTTTACGTAATATTTTTCCATAAATAAATAGGAGGATATTAACGCATTTTCATATTGCAAATAATAATATATAAGTAATCAATAGCAGTACTGCAAAAAATATACTTTTTTATTATAAAATTTTAATATGGCGATATTTTTTTCAAGCTCCATTTGCAAGCGAGAAATTAAAAACATGGGCACAAACCACAACATCAATCAGGTTTTGCATTTTTATGACATCATTACAAGTTCTGATACATTTTTATCACAAATTACAAAAGTTTTTAAAACATTTAAGTACCATAAAGCAAAAATTCATAGCTTATAAAATTCTCCATAAAAATAGACAATGGTACAAGATTAATCAGGATTAAGGCAATCTTTATTGAGTTGTAAAGTAACAAAAAAACTTTCACACACACACACATATATATATATATATATATGAGATAAATTAAGTTTGATATCTGTATTCTTTCCAAAATATATGTAATATTCAAATTTATACATATTAAATATAGTAATACTCATATAAATTTAACTTATTTTATTATAAGTACTTTCAACTATATTCCTTGTAGTCTTTATCAACTATATAACTTATAAATATGGATTTAAATTTGATTATAAAAACATAAAAAGTATACAAATTGAACATTGCGACAATAAATGTAAAATAAGAGGCTATATTAATTTCAAGAAATCATTAAATGTTAATTATCATTTATCATCAACGATTAAAATAACAGAATTGTGGGAAAACTGAATGGAATTGTGGGAGTTATGAAATGATAACTCATTTTAATTATTCAACATTACATAATATGTCAAAGACTACAAAGAATATAGTCAAAAGCACTTCTAATAAAATAAGTTAAATTTATGTGAATATAACTGCATTTAATATATAGAATTTTAAATATATATATAATTAATATAAATATATATTTTTTATTTTTGAATATTATAATATTTTAAATACAGTTTTTGTATTCAAATATAAAATCTGACAATCAAAACAATGCCATCATATTTCTAGTACTTGAAATTAAATTTGTATATAATAGTAATCATTTATAATGTTTTTGTATTTATAAAGACTGTATTTTTTTTAAAAAGCATGTTTTAGTTCAGTAACCAAGAAAAATTAATATATCATCATTCATTTTTTATTATTATTTTAATTAACTTTAAAAATCTTTTAGTAAATTATTCATGAAATTCAGTGAACATCAACTTGTTAAAATATATACTGCCATCTAGTGTGCATTATTCAAAATTTGTCGAACTGATATTAATACAATTTGAAATTCAGCTGACCAACACAGTTAGATTGCACAAATCACTGGACAATTCTGAAGAATTGGAATGGAATTGATATCTAACATGTTTATAAAATTTGAAAAAAGTCTGTTTGATAAAAGTATGTTAAAAATTGCTTACAAGATTTTGGCCAAATAAACAAACAGGTAAAAATCCAGAATTTCTAAATTAAAAGCATTTTAAAATGTCTTCATTTTTTTATTCTTCTATCATAATGACTTTAAAATCTAGGTATCATATCTAGATATTTTAAATTATATGTAATTGCAAGTAGTTGTGATTTACGAGTTTATCATTTTATTGTAATTGTTGTTATAATAATTCATATATTTTTGTTTTCTAATATTTTCACAAATTAAAAAGATTTGTTTAAAATTATTTTATGAAAAATTTAAAGAGTATAGTTCTGATTATTTTAATAGGACTTTTATATCTTTGCTCTCAAAAACTTTTTCTTTCAAAGTATATAAAGACAATCAAAGAAGGTAGTTAATAGAAAAATTAAATAATATTAGCAATGACTGTGATATGCTTTTTTGTAGTGCCAGTTGTATTTTATTATTTTTATGCAATTATTTATTTGTGCTCATGCAATTTAATAGAAAAGATTTTGGGCAAACTCTAGCAACTCAGTGAAGACCAATGTTTACTGAAAATATTAGGTATATCTAGTCAAGAAATCAGGTGATAATATGATTTGGTATAGCTTTGAACCATATACAGGAAATTGTATAAATTAAAAATATATTATTGGCTCAATATGTATTTTATGCAGTAAATTTTCTTCAATCAGATTAAACCATTTATTTCCTTAATATTTATATATTGCATTTTGCTTTATATTCAATTAAGTAAATAATACAAGCTTATTTTGTATATCCTGCATTTCTTTTTTGTAACAAGAATCTTTAAACAAATCTATAAGTCATTATTCATCATACCATGGTTTTTTAAATTTGATATGAACAAGTACAAGCATAAGAAGTGGTGTTTATGTGATGTTTATTGGCTTAAAACCAATCTTGCCTAATAGAATAGTGGTGGCTATGGTTATTAAAGAAGCAAAGACACCAAAATGTATGGGTACTGAACTGAGTTCAGACCCATATGAGTATATAAGCTAATGGGCTTGATCTGAAAACATTAAGATGGTTTCAGTTTAAGACTCATAGTTTTGTAGTTAAGTGGAGATAAAAGAGTGGCTGCTGGAGGGTTGCATTAGATCCTAAGATCTAGGTGCAGTGCTCTCAAATCCAAGGCTTCTTACTGATGAAGGCCACAAGCCAGAAACTAGTCTGGGGATATTGATGAGTAGGCACTAGATGGGGATTTTATGCACACACTCTCTGGCATCTATTGATTACTCTAGCTTGCTGTGTGTGGCAATACGTATAGTGAGTTTTGCCTGTTTTAACAACAGTTATACACAAGCATAAAAAGTGGTGGTCATGTGATGTTTATTGACTTAAAAACAAGTGTAGATACCTAACTTGTCCACTTAAAGCATAAACAATGATATATCAGTGTGAATAAAATTGAATATCAGAGGAAATCACAATTTTTCGATAACATATTGCCATAGGAGACCATGACATCTTCTAGCATCAGATTTTTGAATGGTATTTTTCAAAAGTGATTAAGTCACATTGTTATTTATCTCACCAGTCTGTTTGTTGTATGATTTAAATGCAAAAAAACATTCGGTGTATTAAAGAATTAATATTCTGATTTCATCACACCAACTCGTATCCCTTTCAATAATTTAGTTATCCAGATTGCAGCATTCAACTTCTAGGCCCATCGAACTTGAAGTCATGAATCTGTTATTTTACCACTGAAACAAAGGATGCAGGATAACATCTAATCGAATAGTTTATTGTTATGCAGTTCATGAAAAGTTCAAGAATCAGAATTGATGAAGATTCACCCATGGTTTGTGGATCCTGAATTTCATGCTCATCTATTTTGATCCTGAATTTCATGCTCATCTATTTTGTTACTGCAGTAAACCATGTAAAACGAAGATAATCAAAGATGTATTCATTATTCAGGTGTTCATAAAAAATTAGATCAGGAGTTCATATGAATTTTGAACATCAAAAGTGACCGAGAGGTGTCACGATCAATGAATTGTGAAGCTCCAGAATCATTCTCCCACTACCCCAAATCACTGCAGAGCTTAATTTATCTGATAATTACCAAAAAAGATTAAATTTGCAACAAGTATATGAATTATTATTCTCATTGTTAAAAATGACATTAGTCTTAAATATATAATAATAATAATAATAATGATGATGATGATGATGATGATGAAAATAATTGAAATCGTTGTCTTCAAAAAGTTTTTTAAAAAAATCAGAAAAATTATATATTATGTTCTCTGAATATAATATGTAAAATAAATTAAATGTTATAACTTTGGGGCAATCACGTGATATTATATGATTCGATAAGACATGACTTTCAAATAGATGATAAACATTACAAATAATGCAATCGAAATTTCTAATATTATTATGTTACTGTTATTCAATCCATTTATTTACTTACTATCCTATATATATATATAAGTTTTTTCCGAGTAGTTTAATTTATTTAAATGAAAATTTATGCAAATAGCGATAAAATCATCATTAGAAGCTATTCCATCCTAGAAAAAGAAGAGAAATAAAAACAAAACATTATATACGAATTTTACGATAACTATGAAAACTGACATATGCGCCGTAAATATGGTTGCATATCATTAGTAACAGCAACAGCTGTTCCCAAAGAAGTATAGTTATCCCATCTCTTAAGAGAGAATAAAAAAATATCAAAAGATAAAAATAAAAAACCCTTTTAAGATGAGTTACGCGGTTAGATAACTACTAGCAACCTATGTACCTATTCGTCTAATATTTATAAGAAAACAAATATCTATCTCCTTTTTAGCAAAAGTTTAAAGGAAGTACGATTTAATATTGGTCAATCACATCATATTTAGTAAAGAAATAAACATAATTATAATATGATGCAATCTTTAGTAGTTAAAAAAAAGATGTCATATTTATAGGATATCGATTTATAGTTTACATTTTTATTTTATTTTAAATGCAGTAAAGATATATGCATGTAGCTTTATAAAATATTCAAATAATTACATGAGTTGGTGTAAAGGATGAGAGAAATGAATATATTATTGTTTATTTGCTTAAATGAAAATATTAAAAACTATTTTTTCTTCCAGTAAACTATATTCATAGATAAAATATAAAAGCAGAATATGTAGTTGTTTTGTTGGACCCACCTTTTTTTGAAAGTAAAATTAAAAGAGATAATTATATTCGAAGATATATTTCTAACCTGAAGCAATAATTAGAACATTAGTATTTCGTTTATCCTTTAACCGTTTTGTCCTATATAATTGTGGAAAAAAAAAGCGATTTTGACATTTCTATCATTCTGATAAAAAGATAAATAAAAATATCATGTTTGGTGAAAAAACTAATACACACGCTCCTACATAAATAATTACATATAAAAATATGACGTTGCCTAACGCTATATAAAATCAAAATTTAATATTTTTTCTTCATCTCATTATCATAGTTTGCTCTATATAAATAAATAGGCATTTTCAAAAGCAAACTGGGAACAAAAATAATAAAGATGTACATACATATAACTATGCACAATTCAATGTCAACTGTGTCGTTTACTGCAAACAAAAAAGAAAGTTCTAAGATTTGGTGATTATTCAAAAAAGTATATTTAGCTCCTTTTGTTTCATAAAAACAAATTTTGACATCACTGAACAGTATTTTACGTTCAATTGGTCTGTATCATGTCCTATACATGTGAATATGATATGGATCATAAAATATATTTCATGATGTAAAAGTTTTCTTTTATGACATGCAAAAAAAGATTCAAAGAGACTCTGATTAATCATATGAAACCTTTTTTAATGTTATGGATAATTGGCTGTTGACTTTGAAGTGTGAGTAGTAATATATGGATGGTGTAGTTTTCACTAGAGAATGTCAAGTGAAACCACAATTGTGAAATGAAAACCCGTTTTGTAAATTTTGATTTTGCTAGCATTTTTATTGCTATTTATTTTTACTATGTTAATTATATATATAATGTGTAGTCCAAATTTAGAGCAAGTACTTATACATATACCTTGGATACATTGCCAATATTTATAAATAAAATTAACAATGTTATTAAGAATACCAAATCACAATATTGACCTATTACTGAAGGAATTATTGAATGGAATAGTAAAATGTTGATTTGTTAGATCTGCTGCATATCTGTTGGAATCTATTTTTATAACTATTGGGAAAGACATCCATTAATTTTGCATCATGCTTTGATTTGTAGATATAAAAATTGTTAGTCACAGTACCCAAATAAGTGTAGTAATGATTAAAGTCTAAGAAGATTTTAACAACAATATTAAATGAATCCTTCAAAAATTAACCTGCAGTGATGTTAAATATTACAGGTGCTCCTACATCAGTAGGATTTGACTTAGGAATATGTAATGTAACAATATTTTAGAAGTGAGTGAATGTAACAAGATATACTCATGATGAAACCATAATGGATAACCCAAAGACATAAGGCTAAAATACTATTTTGGAGTAATATTATTGTTCTATACTTACAATATATTCAAGTAATTGCTACGGATTTGTTGCCAGCCCAAATGTTTTGAAACTTTTGATAATGAGTATCATATTAATGTTATAAAGTACTTAGTTTTAATTGAAATGTTTTTTTCTTATATGTATGTAATCAAGTAATCACTTTATGTATGTCTGTTGATATAAAAAATAATTAATTAGAGGATTTTGCTATTATTAATTGAAATTATAAATAATAATTCATTAGATTTTATTAAGATAATTTATTTAGAATTTTAAGTAATATGAAATGATTAAGTTTTTAGCAGCTTATTTATTTACTAACAACATACGTTTATTTTCAGATGTTTCTAAATCATGTTGCAAAAAAAAAAAATTGATATTTTTAATAAAAAGACATAATAAGCTAAACTTTCTTTACCAATTAATTTTGAATAAATTCAATTCAAACGCATATTTTTCTCTAATTGTGCAATGCATATATTGTTTAACGTTGTACATGGTTTCAACACCCACGTGATCACCATGTTTGATTTTTTTATAATATACGTTACTTTCACTTGTTCCTTATTTATGCAATATAATAAACTGTCATCATTGTTTTATTAACTAGAAGTCTTGGCTTACTTATATTAATTCATCATCATCATCATCATCATCATCATCATCATAATAATAATAATAATAATAATAATAATAATAATAATAATAATAATAATAATAATAATAATAATAATAATAATAATAATAATAATAATAATAATAATAATAATAATAATATATGATATTGATATCCAAATTTTACTATCAGAAGAATTAGCATCATTATTCATCTTATTTTTATTTTTGTATTTATATTTCAAAATTAAAATTTATATTTTGAATCAACAGTCAAGTTTCATAAGGAAAATTTATAAAGGTATTTGTGACATTGCATTTTATGCACCATCTACATTAAATAAATTAATAAATAACTGTAAAGATAAAACCTTATTAACAAATAAAAATGTTATCATTTATAAATGGATGCATAGGTGAGGTAGTGGATATATACGTGAATTGAGATGCACGTTGGAGAAAAGAACAAAAGAGCACTTGTTATTAAAAAGAGTTCAAAATACCAAACAAAATTCTAAAGATGATGATAATTTATCAGCTTCCATTTTTTATGACCATAATAAATCATGTATATATGGTTTTGATTTTAATTATAATAATGTAAAAATATTGCAAACTGAAAGAAATAATAATAAAATAAAAATCAAGGAAGCTATGTTAATACATAAATACAAGCAAGATTTAATCAATAGGCAGGTAGCAAATGTTAAGACCATGAAATTATAGGAAAGTTGATCTTTCAAAGTATTAGTTGACAAAGACTACAAGTAAAGTTGAAAGCACTCCTAAGTGATGTTTATATTTTTTGTTCTTTTTAATAAATTTTAATTACTGTATTTTTTAATATTATTTTGAAGAAATACAGACATCGATTTGTAGTATTATATATATATATATATATATATATATATATAATTATTCAAAACAATACAATAATTAATACAGTAAAACAATATTTTTAAAAAAACAAATATATACCAATTTAATAGAAGTACTTTCAACTGTCTATGTAGTCGTTGTCAACTAGATTCAAATTGTATTAGAAAAAACCGTTACAAATGTAAACAAAAAGTAATACGTCATACACCAATTTTCCCACAATTCATTAATTTTTATATTGGCGGCCTGTCTGTTTATCAACTGTTGCTTTTCACTTTTTATTAACATAGCTTCTTTAATTTTGCGTTTATTATTATTTCTTTCAATACACAAAATCTTAACTGTATTAAAATCAAAATTAAAACCATAATTACATGTTACATTATGATCAAAAAATACTGATGGTGATACATCATCATTTCTAACATTCTCTTGTCTTGATTTTTGCACTCGTTTATATAACAACAAATGCTCCTTTGATCTTTTCTCCAATGTACATCGAGATTCCCCAATATATGCCTTTCCACAAACACATAGCCATTTATATATTGCACAACTTTGATTTAAAATACTACACCTATTTTTTGAATTATTTATTAATCTATTTAAATTAGGAGTAGTATAAAATGCAACTCAACATATATTTTTATATATCTGTTTTATAAATTTCACTTGTTCATTACAAATAAATGGTATTGATATCCAAGTATATTTTATCTTATCAATATCTATAGCATCTAAAATATTTCTATTATTATTAAACTTAGTAACAATATTATAAATTAATTTATGATCATATCCAACATTTAACAAATCCATAATAAATACATTTATGTTACTTATTTTATCAGAACTATATATCTTAACTTTATTAAAATCAAAATTAAAACCATAATTACATGTTACATTATGATCAAAAAATACTGATGGTGATACATCATCATTTCTAACATTCTCTTGTCTTGATTTTTGCACTCGTTTATATAACAACAAATATAGTTCTGATAAAATAAGTAACATAAATGTATTTATTATGGATTTGTTAAATGTTGGATATGATCATAAATTAATTTATAATATTGTTACTAAGTTTAATAATAATAGAAATATTTTAGATGCTATAGATATTGATAAGATAAAATATACTTGGATATCAATACCATTTATTTGTAATGAACAAGTGAAATTTATAAAACAGATATATAAAAATATATGTCGAGTTGCATTTTATACTACTCCTAATTTAAATAGATTAATAAATAATTCAAAAAATAGGTGTAGTATTTTAAATCAAAGTTGTGCAATATATAAATGGCTATGTGTTTGTGGAAAGGCATATATTGGGGAATCTCGATGTACATTGGAGAAAAGATCAAAGGAGCATTTGTTGTTATATAAATGAGTGCAAAAATCAAGACAAGAGAATGTTAGAAATGATGATGTATCACCATCAGTATTTTTTGATCATAATGTAACATGTAATTATGGTTTTGATTTTGATTTTAATAAAGTTAAGATTTTGTGTATTGAAAGAAATAATAATAAACACAAAATTAAAGAAGCTATGTTAATAAAAAGTGAAAAGCAACAGTTGATAAACAGACAGGCCGCCAATATAAAAATTAATGAATTGTGGGAAAATTGATGTATGACGTATTACTTTTTGTTTACATTTGTAACGGTTTTTTCTAATACAATTTGAATCTAGTTGACAACGACTACATAGATAGTTGAAAGTACTTCTATTAAATTGGTATATATTTGTTTTTTTTTAAATATTGTTTTACTGTATTAATTATTGTATTGTTTTGAATAATTATATATATTTTATTATAATTGGAATACAGACATTGATTAATAATTTACATATATATATATATATATTGTAATGGAATGGGATTTTACCTTGCATGGTAATAAGTCTGCTAGATCATTACATTGGGTAAGAGATTCTATCTAAGGTCCGTGCTTATATATTGACGTACACTTTAAAACAATATATATACACTCACTCCATTCTTACCATCTTTTATTTCTGTTATTCAGGGAGATTTTGTATAGTCATCTAGTTCAAGGTATATCAATTATCACTTAGAATGTGGTATGCATAAACATGTGTAGTGTATGAGGATAGGTGTGAATGTGTGAAAATATATATAACTTTCTAAAAATATGTGTAGGTATGTGAGAAGATATGACTAATTGAAATTGAATATAGAAATATACACTGAAAGTTTTTAATTTAAACACTTTATATATATTTAACAAATATGTTTAAAATAAATAACATTTTAATAACAAAATATTTAATTTAACATCTATGGCTACTCTTTGATTATAGTTTATTTCAATTATCATTCAAAACCTTATGCCCTACAAAGAATAGTCATTTGATATCCATATTAGCATAAACAAAATTTATTTTATATGTATGATTGTCTAAATCATTCTTGCTTGCTAAATTATTATATTGAAATTATAAGGTTTTATTTTCATTAACTTGATAGGTCAAGTTCATGTTCATCATAGTGATGACATGGGATTCCCCTGTTATATAACAATTATAATAAAGAAAGTAAAGACCCTTTATAATAGAAACTATTAGCCAAGTATACTGAAAACATTTAAATACAATATTAATATTAACAAACAATATATATATATATATACATAATCGGCGTAATTGCATATATATATATATACATAATCGGTGTAACTGCACAAATGTTGGGAATAAATATGTATTAGGTAAATTATTACATTTCCCTTGATGATGATTGGGTTTGTAATAAAAACCGTTCTTGTTGCAATCTACATTTTATTTTAATCTACATAATGGTAAAGATTTTATTTTAATCTGCATAATGGCTTTTTACTTCTAAATTTAAGATCAAGAAACACCATGGTCTTTTTTCTCAGTTGCCTGATAAGCAGAATGAATGTTTGTATAAATGATAAATATTTTCCCAATACATATATACAATTATGACAGACAAAAATAAAGCATGGCCCTTATTCCCAGGAGGCTGTAAAGTCACCAACCAAGGCAGCAGTTGGTGGCCGAAGAGGGAGGGTGCTAAGAATCCCCTGATTGTGGATCCAGGTTAAAACTTGATGACAATTTTTTTATTTAAGTACTTACAACTGCAGATCACTTTCAATTGATGGAAGATTGCAAGAATTAAAGGAAGAACTGTCTTATATTAACTGGGACATTATTGAACTTTGTGAAGTTAGAAGAAAAGGTGAAGAGACAATTGATTTAAAAAGTGGACATGTACTCTATTATAAAGGTACAAATATTGAAAATACAAGTGGAGTAGGATTCATTATAAATAAAAAGTGGAAGAACAACATTGTGGAGATTGATGGTGTATCAGACAGAACGGCAAGATTAGTTATACAACTTAGTAGCAGATACCAAATGCAGATAATTCAGGTTTATTCCCCAATTTAATTAAAGAAAAAAGTTATAAATTACTCAAAATATATACATAATCTACATTTTAATTGATTTTCAGTGCATGTGTGTTATACATATTTTCAATATTTAAATCCATATGTGCACACATCTAGTATGTGTATTAAACTAAATTGCAGTTTTACAATTTCCCATATTTTTGGTGTAATTTGGAGTCAAGTGCCATATAAGATAATAATTAAAAATAATCTTCCTGCTAACAATCCACTAACTTAACTATTCCCAAAATGATAAGTTAATGATTAAAACACTGACTAGATCTTCAAAATGAATATCAAAAGAATTTTTGCTCGTAAATAGTTTTGTTCATATTTTTATGAGCTATACTCTGAAAACAATAACAATTTATCCCCAGATATTAAATTGTTTTTTTAAGATTAGCCACATTGCCTAGAGACTAGACAATAATATACTATAGCCAAGTTTTAGCAAGAAATCTTGTTGCTAAGCCACTTTTTAGAACAATTTATTTTTTTAAGTCTTAGTTTAAAAATACCTCATAATTTTGATGAAGTTCAAAGTTAGGGCTATGTTTAATGGGAGAAAGATGAATATATCCTTTATAACTCTAAAAACAAAAATAAAAGGTGACTGCGCAAATAAAGGGGAGAACTTTGACTTTCAAGCACCCACCAAATATCCACATTATCTCATACAACTGATACACAATAACCACACATATGCAGAAAAGATAAATAAACACCAATATACTACATATTTCATGCTAAACCAGCACTCATCAGTTGGTCCAGATTATCATCTCTCACACATATTGGGAGATAATAATCTGGACCAACTAATGAGAGTTGGTTTAGCATGAAATATGTATATTGGTGATTATTTATCTTTTCTGCATGTGTATGGTTATGTGTATCAGTTGTATGAGATAGTGTGGGTAGTTAGTGGTGCTTGAAAGTCTGAGTACCAATCCCCTCAATTTACAATTCAGCTCCAGGTTTCTGAAAAGTGCCTTGTTTTCAAATATTTGATTATACAAATATATATTTTCATGGACCCATGTATTATCCAACTAATAGAAGAGTTTGGCTTCTTTCACTTCTCATTCTCTACAGCTGCATCAGGAGGCATTGCTCTCATTATCAACAAGAAATCTCCAATAACCTTCTTCAAAATATTATATATTGACTCTCATTTCCTCTTAGTGATCATCCAATTTCAGATGGTTGCTCAACCTGATTAATCTTTACCTACCAAGAAACTCTGAGATCATAATTGAAATAATCCATTCCATCAATGTAACTCTCAAGACAAGCCCACTTCCCATCATAATCACTGGTGACTTCAACCTATAATACAATTCTTTCAAATCCAAAGACCTGAAACTCCTTAATCTGCCTATGATAAGTGGAGGACGCCTCTTCCCTGAGAGTTCATTTTTATTTTATATGAGGCATGCACGATCAGTGAAAGACCTGGTATTTTTTCTCCTTCACTATCAGGATCTGTTGAAGCCCACTTCTGATCCGATGCCTTCTCCAATCATTTGGCATTGGAAATCAGGCTCAAGCCCAAAAATGTTACAGGCCAAACAATCCATCCTCTCACACAATTAGGATGCTTACTAGCTAAATATTACCATCCAGCTGGTCTCCGAGGCCTAAACTGCCTTTCACTAGCTTGATATGCTGTCTCTTTCCCTGGTGGAGGTGTGTTTGTCAACTCGTTAAGATCCCTAATTAATCAGTGTACTTTTAAGACAAAAGGCCTATCTGGCTGATGGCAAAGCTTACTTTTTGAGGCACTGAACATCACTTACATACTTCACTTAAAACAAAATATAAAACAGCACAGAGTGCCCTTGTAGAGTACCTGGCTATTAAGAGGGCCCAGCAATACTACAACATCAGCACTGCTGTACCAGGGGTTAGGCTCTTGGCTCAATTAAAATTCACAGGCTCTTAGATCAATAAAGTTACAAGGAAACTGCTACATAAGTTCCAGCCATTGGGAATAAATAATACTCATAGAAAGTTCACCTTGGCTGACTCCATCTCCTACAATGTCATGGAGAGATGAGTTCAGCAGAGATTAAAGTCCCTCCCAGACAGAGTTCATTCTATCCTGCATGGAATTCCAAAATTTCTCTTGATTCATTTACACAAGTTTGCAGTGCCAATTATACAATGGATGCTTAACTTTCTTGCTGATGACAGCTGGGAAGCCCTGGGCATTTTCTCTATCACCATAGTGCCTCTAGTCAAAAAACTTGAGAGCCCACCATTCCAGGACAACCTCCATCCAATCTCTATGGTTCCCCTTTTGATTAAGGTGATCGAAAACCTCTTAAGAGAGGATATCATGACAACATCATTAGACACCTTTCACCTTATCAATTCACAAGAAATGGTTACTTGACTGCTGATGCTGTCAGTCAATTTTGCCTAATCATCAACCATGTGCACAGAAGAAGGAAATCCCAGCTGGTCGTGATACAGCTTGACTTTGCTGGAGCCTTCAACTGCATCAGAATTGACATACTGCCTTGTGTACTAGAGAGGCTTAAAGTTCCCACAGCATACCTCCAACTCATAGAGAACCTTCTGCCCAATCAGGAGGTGGTCAATTCATTCCAGGATTTAGGCCCTAATCACCCTCCTCTTCATGGCCTATGTGAACCCATTGCTGCTAAGCATTGAGGCTGTGTTTCCTGGCAATAGCCATTCTTTTGCTTAAAGAGAGCATCCACCACATCACCTATATGGATTATATGTCAGTGTTCCTCTCCTCTAGCAGCAAGCTCATGGGATTTGAGGAGCTTCTAGATCAATTTGCTTGCGAGTTTGGTCTGAGGGTCAATGAAGACAAGTTGGTAATGTGGTCTATTTTGTTAAAGAAACAAATCCCAGGCAGATTGAAAGGGGCTCCCCAGAGTTTCCTTGGATTCCATCTTGCTTCTCCCCCCTCGGTTATGAGGAAAAACATAAAGCATGCTTCTCTCCAAAATAGAAAACACAATAACTTCTCTTTCAAAAATATACCTCTCCCTATTGGGCAATGTTGCCCTGCTTAATTCAGTCATGCACCCTAAAATAATTTATTATCTAGCCAGCTTTTCCCAACTACACTTTTGTCAAAAATATTGAGACCCTTTGTAGAAGACTGTATTGGGGAGAAGAGGCCCCTATCATCAGCCTGAACATACTGCAAAAGCCAAATCCCTTGAACAGATTGGCCCTACATGCCATTAGGGTATTTCACATTCAAAGAACACACAATGTCCTAGTAAGGATGTTTAATACACAGGCTGATATTGAATGCCCTCTTCCAACAGAGAAAGTTGAGCCTATGGACAGACCCCCAACCCAGATGCAGACGCTTCTGGTTTCAAATAAAATAACCACCATCCTGACAAACATTAGTGCCTCCAGTTCATTGTTTGCATCAAAGCTGATTACTGGGACACATACCAACTAATGTTTGGGAAGAACAATGAACTCCTTCATCCTGTTCTCAGTATCAATTTCCAGGCTTGTTAAATGGATAAGGTTCCTCAGACTCAAGACCAAGTATGTAGACTTCCTGCTTAAAGTCAACCTCAAGACCCTCCCCACAGAGACTTTTCTGTTCCATCAAAGAGGCTTTAATATTGAGACCTTATACCCAATATGCTCCCCCAGGCCTTTGAACAAGGGCTTTTTGCCAACATATGGTTTCCCATCTATACCAACTATGGGATATGGACAATATGATGCAAGGTATTGTTTGAGAAAGAAACAGATCTCTGTCTAGATATGGGAGTGTTCTGGGTAGAGATTTTAAATATTTTCTCATAGTGCACTTATTAATTAAGAGCTTGTTTGAGCTATTGGTATAGACTCTGTGTGCATTTTTATAGCTACAAGCTTATTAAAAATAACATCACATTATATATGACTTGCTTTTTTAATTATTATAATTTTACCTTCAAGGCTTTGGCTATGCTGAGGCTATTAGAATATGGTAGATCTGAATTTAGTTCAGTCCCATATAGCTATTTAAGTTAGATAGCTGGCTTTAAAGACATTTTCATGTTCAAAAATTTCAGAGTTTTCTTAAATATATGTATGAATAAGAGCTGGTTTTTTTTAGTTGATATTTTAGATCTAGTGTCTGAATATTCTAGCTCTCCACTGACATGAGCCATATGCTTGAAACCAGTTTGTCAGGAGATGGGAGTGTTCTGGGTAGAGATTTTAAATATTTTCTCATACCGCACTTATTAATTAAGAACTTGTTTGAGCTATTGGTATGCTCTCTGTGAGCATTTTTGTAACTACAAGCTTATTAAAAGTAATGTCACATTATATATGACTTGCTTTTTTAATTATCTCCTTATAAAATACATCAAGAAAGCCAGACAAATTGATAACAAAAAACTTGTCCTGACCAATTGGCAGAACAGTCATGGTGTCAATTGAAGATGTAGCAAAAATACCATCAATTAATTCAGATTCCTTTGTACTGGCTTATTATGGACTTTCCATCCTTGCCTCAAAACTTTACTCTCTAATTTATCCATCCAGCAGTATGGACTCTCATTTGTTGAGCTTTTGGTTGTTCAGCCAAGTTCCAGTGGGTATCTGTCTAATGTTAAAACTGATTATGGTCCTTCCCATCTTGCTTTCAAAAACTTGGGTCTATAATTTGCCTGCCCAGCAGTCTGGACTCTTATTTATTGAACTTCTGGTTTTTCAACCAAGTAATATCCGTCTGATGTTAAAAGTGATTATGGACCTTCCAACCTCATTTTCAAGAACTTTAGACTATAACTTACCTGCCCAGTAATATGGACTATCATTTGTTGAGTTTTAGGTTATTTAGCCAAGTTCCAGTATATACCCATCTGCCTTATAATATCAGATAAGCAAACCATCAAATTTTATGTATGGTTTGTAATTTGTAAATCCCTTTGTACTTGTCTAGATTGGGTCACCAATGTAACCTGGTGCCCCAATCATTTCAAGCATTCCATTATTTAAAAGCATTGAGACCATGGGTGCAATTCACATCTTGCTTTCACCTTTGTTGCTACACCCAAATTGTATCAATTATTTCCATGTAACTTATTGAATTATAATATTGTATTTTTATTTAGGCCTATGCAATCTTATATCCTTTGAATGTTAGGGAATAATATAAGCCAGTTCCCACTTTATGTTAACACTGATTGTCCTCAATGATGAATGGTTTACTATGACTGTTGATAATTAATTATTTACCTTGCAATTGTTCAATTTACTTTCAGTGACAATGATATTGCCTGGGATTTCTATTATGTAACACATGAGACCTCAATATATAATACATGTAACCATCAGAAGTCACGCTCTTTTCTATTCTTAATTTTGTACAATATGCTATAAATAAAGCCTCTTTTTGAAATGTAAGTATAATATATAACCATGTCATTGCAAAAAAATAATATTCAGGCTCTACCTAATCTAAATGAATAAAGTCCATAAAATAGAAAAATAGAGATAAAAATAAAATATATATTTATAGATAAAAACCACTTTTAAAAATTGTTTATTGGGTCAAAAGTTTTTCAATTGCCCACCAAGATAGAAAATTTCTCTCTAGATTTGTCTTGCCAATTATCATATGGCAAGAGTTTTGAACTCTAGATGCAGTTATATAAATACTCATTTACTGACCTATAATTGGATAATTAACAGTATTGATTGTGGGGTAACTATCTGAAAGAATAATATTAAGATCACTTGGATTCCTGAAAAAATTTACAAGTTTTAAACAATTTAAATTCATATCTCAGGTCACAGATATTGAATGCAAACCTACTCCTTATTATGACATGACTTTCTTTAATTTATATACAGATTAAGAAGTATGTGAGTGCTTACATGTGCATAATTATATAATTCAATACATCTAACCACACATTTGAATTCACATATTTGTATGTTATTATATGAATGTGTGGGTGTGAATATACATACATTCTTATGTATAAGTATTGATATCTATATGTATGTAATTTTTTACCAAAAAATATATATGCATATTGATTTATTATTATATTTTTTTCAGTAATCAATTAAAATTAATAAAATCTTAATACAATATTAATATACACTGAGATCTAAGTGCCACTTGGTAATTCAAATGATCTTATATTTAACCAATATAGGCAGTAACATAGAGTTCATTGCAAAATAAATAACTCTTAAGTATTCTGAACACAACTCATCAATCTATTCAATAATGGTTAATTAAAGTTTTATGGTTTCATTTTTACTTCACTTTAAAGCTTAAAATGGATAGTTACCCATTTACTAATGATATTGAATGGTATCTATAGATTGCCTACAGATTCTGCTATTTAACATGAATCTAAGTTTATTGGAACAATTATTCAGCTAAGTGTAAATTACTGATTCTTTTTTAGGCTAGAAATTTAAGTGATGGTATAACAAGCTAATATAATAAATATTCATCACTTTTGTTCAAGTTCATACACACACACTTTTTAAGTATTTTTTCTACTAATGAAATAATGGCTGGCAAATAATAATGATCTTGATTTTTATAATGTATTATTTTTTAATAACTTAATCCTATTAATTCTTAAGTTTTCAAACTATCTTTTTTGCTTAAATATGCCAATTAAAAAAACAACTTGCACAATTTATTCAATAAAATTTTTCAGCCTTGCCAAATCACAATTATATAAATGTATCACTAGTTCTGCTTATTACTAATATTTTAGCTGAACATCAGGTCTTCCATTTTAAGTGCAGCATTTTAGATTAAAATTCAATTTGGTCCAATATTAAAAATGTTGACAACTTTATTTAATTATTGATAGGATATGATGTATTTTATCAAATATAAAATAACTATTAATTATTTATTAGTTTGACTTTACTCAACTTTGTAATTATTATATAAATTCTGCTTATATATATATATATATCTTTTTCAGCCATTTTTTGTATGTTATAATATTAATCAAATAGCCCATTTTGGTTTATTTAGTGATAGTTGCTTTTAACAATAAATTGTTTCTTATCTCATTACTAACTTTTATTTTAAATTTTTTTGAATAGAACATTATAAAATCTGAATATAAATATATACATTTATAATTTCAGTTTGTAATGTTATAATTGACTATGTATTAGTCTACATTCAAAATAGATTATGTTTACCTGTTTAAAGAAGTTTATTTAAACTTCTTTCTATTAATAATTTCAATATTTGTGGTTAAGCTGCAGACTTTAGTGCCTATATAAGTATATTACACCATTATGAAAGATGGGATTCCACCTTTATTGTTAAAAGAAGGTTGCCTTGACAACAGTTTGAAATTTTTGATTGTTATAGATATTGGGATTGTCTATGTGTTGACTATATATATATTTCAATATTAATGAAATAATAAAGTATAATAGTAGTAATAAATCTTGCAAATAAATATTATAAAATGCAAAAGTACTTTCAGTGATTTTCATAACCTTTTTTAAATTAAAACTCTTTAAATTTAAATTTAGCTTGTTATCATTTTATATTTTAAGATTCATGCATTTTAATGTTTGCCTATTGTCTATTAATTAAAGATTATTTATCAAAAAGTGTGTTTTTAATTTTTGTTTTATTTCCTCAGGAAGAACTTTAATATTTTCCAGGTTGAAATTAAAAGTAAACTCACATGGTTTTTCATGATCACAGAAATACTATTATTAAATCATTATTATTCTTATTTTTAATATGTTTATATATTAATGCTCTTTTAAGCATTTTTCAATGAATTTAAATATAAATTTGTTATCAGCTAAAGATTACAAAAGTACCCAAATTACTTTATGTTTTATAATAATTATAATATTTTACTTGATTTACATATATGTGTTTGAGAGTTTGTATGCACAACCCTCTACTTGAAATACTCATCTGAATTTAAATCCCAGTGGAAAAAACATGAAAAATTTTTAAGCTGTTATCAGACTTAGAATTTTTCTTTTAACTAATCAGTTATCCCATTAAACCACTAAACATCACATGATCACCATTTCTTATGCTAGCACATAACTGTTATTAAACAGGCAAAACTCTTCATCCAGTAGTACCATTTTGCTGTTTAATAACTATCCGGCTATTGACTAATATTACAATTTTATGTGAAAGTTCCAAACTTATTGCAGATACAACAATGATATCTCTCTTATCGAATAAGTATTTTAATAATTATTATTCATTTCTTTTAAAATTAGAAATTATTATATCTTTTTTTAGCCTAAATAAACTCTTTAATCTTTATTTACAGATGACTATATCTACTATTATTACATGTAACCATGTGCAATAATTAATTACAATTTTATTTATATTTTTTACATGTATAATAATGTATATAAAACTTTCATTTTACTACTTATGCTTTAATCACATAAATAAAAGCATCTGAAAAAGCAAAATATACTTACATGCATTTTGTGGTGAATTGGGATCCATTAGTTGGCCCAGATCACAACCACTCACATACCTTCATTAATAAAACAATGCATGTAAAAAATTGTGATCTGAGCAAACTGCTGAGTGTTGTATCATCATGAAATTCATTAGAAGAAGAGTCATTTGCCTTTTTCAGATTTACCTTTTTATATGATTAAACATTATGAGTTAAACTGAAAATTATCAATATACAGTTCAGCCACAAACTAAGCTGAATCTAATTACATGATTTTTAATTCTAAGTGATTCAAAGAAAAATATTAACAAACATGCCAATAGCCATTTTTCTATCTGGGAGTGCCATATATGGTTATGTTTATTTATAAAATTTCTTCAGTTTATGTTGAAAGAACATATATTTTATTGTTTCTTTATTATCCTTTCCAAATTCAGTATGTAGTATTTTGCATAGTAAAATATTTTCTGAGCATAATATTAAAAGTCTTACCAAATTTTAGAACCTACTAAAAACTGATGTAGGCTTAGAAAATCAAAACAATTAGAGAAATCTTAATTTCTTGATAATGAAACTAATCTATTGTTTCTATAAGAGAAAAAAGTCTGAGAGGTCATCGCACCTTCCTTGCAAGCAAGTAGTTGGTTGCAGACGGATGTGGGTTTATGTCCCGACTGATGCTATGATATATAGAAAAAAAAAGTTATTGAAAAAAAAGAATATCACCTAGAGCATATTTTAGAGTAATGACAGACAGATGTTTTACTGCTTATTTTATTTTAAAAATAAAAATACAATAGTTTTTTTTTTTTATTCATAGTTAGTTTTTCTTTATAATTCTTATTGGTTCAGTGAATGTATAAATGAACACATACTCAGAAAAATATATATAAATGTGTCCCCCTCAATTTATTATTAACAACTACTTTTTTAAATTTTACTTTGTTTATGCTATCACTTTAATTTATATATGTATACTATACACATAAAAGAGCATTCATATTATATATGTGTGTGTGCTTATTAAAAAGTACTGTACACTTTCAATTCAATAAATGTGCTTTCTAATTTAACCAATATTTTACATCAAAACATGAACTATTTATTCTACACAAAATACATTTGTACATGAGGCAGATGGTATCAAAATATAGTGTAGTTCTTGGCTCCATGGTAATACTAACAATATGATATATTAATCAAGGATATAAGTTATGAGAAAAAAAAACAAGAATAACATAATTAGCTTTGCTGGTGTATAATCATGAGAGAAGTGCATTTGGTGTAAAAGATTTAATATTGTATTACTTTATCTCTAAATTTGAATGCATTTAGATCTACTAGTGGGGGGGGGGTAAATAGCCTTTTATAAATGGCTGATTGCAGGAGAAAGGTATTTCCAATATGTTCTAGAAAATTGTTTTAAAAAGGCATTGTTTACTAAGCTTTGATGATAAGAAATTTTGATATTTTTTATTCCTGTTTAATTGACTAGAGAAGCAAAATTAGACAGTCATTTACTGACCAATATTGAATGGTTGACTGCTATGGCCTGGATTCTTTAAAAAAAAGTCTCAAACCTAATTAGAACTAGAATTTTTTTTTCTAAGTTTTATTTAGTTGGTATTTAAAACCAAATCATAGGAATAGCAGGTAAATGCCTACCACTTCATCAAAGGGAGTACTTTAATTGCTGAGGGTTCATAAAAAGTTTGAGCATTGGAAGTGCAAGAACTACAACTAATACAAGGATCTTATACTCCAGAAACTGACATTTTACTACTACACTTAACCATGTAGGGCTTTTTCTTTTCTATGATGATTAATAATAGTGAAGAATACGGTTTAAGAGTTAGCATGACTGGTAAAAAGCTGTCTCCAAAATCAAGCATACTTGTGTCTATTTTAACTTTTTAATAATCAACTTGTCCTGAGTTTTAAGATCATCATCAACCATTATCAATCCACTGCAGGATGAAGGTCGCTCCAAGTTCAATCCATCTTCTCCGATCTTTAGCTTCTGTTCTCCACATCACCCCTGCACACTTTCTTATTTCATTTATCCATCTCACATGTGGTCTCTTTCTGGGTCTTTTACAATCTCTTGGAATCCATTTTAAGATTTCAATTGTCCATCTTTTATCCTCTCTTCTAACAATATGTCCAGCCCAACTCCACTTCAGTCTTTTAATTTTTTCAATGAGGTCAGTAACACCTGTTTGTTATCTTAACTGGTGATATATATTATTATTTATATATAAATATATTTATGGATAATGTAGGAGTTTTTCTCTATCTAATTTTAAAAAGCAATTACTATTATATTTGAGTCCACATAGCATCTTGTCTACTTTTTCTTTTGCCTGGAGAATAAAACTTTAATTTTACCTATTATCTTGTTATGTCAAATTAGAACACATTGACATTTTTTTTTAATTAATTACTTTCATTATTTGAAAAATTGTTTATTATCGAAGTATTTTAATGGATTTGTACTGTTACGCGGTCGAGGACAAACTTGCTATTACACTTAATTATTGGAGCAATAAAGCTTATGAATTGACTCATGTCATCAAAGAAATATCCATGGACTTAATATTGAGTGATAATAATTATTTTTGATTATTACATATTTTAAAAAGTCGAAAATATTATGATTGTATAATAAAGAAAGGTCATTCCAAGCTGATCGTTAATCAAAGTTATAGTTTAACAATTAAAAAACAAATGTCAGAACTTAAAACAGTATTAAAAGGTGAAAGAATGTGGGAGGGGGAAGGGACTATTAAAATAAATTTCCAGAAGCATTTTTTTGTAAAAATCTATATTCTATATATTAAAGAGAGAGGTATCAAGCAATCTAAAAACATTATTGTTGATGATCAAATATAAAATCATTATCTTAGGACTTTAATTATTCACACCTGCCACTAGCGAATTTAAAACCTTGCGTTTTTATTTATTTTTGTAAATTTCAGGCTACTATTTTTGTAAATTTCAGGTTACTAGTTAGAAACCCAATAAAAGGTGACTTCTATATAATAAGTGCATTAGTTACAGCTTTGAAATTTAGTTCCCACTGATTGAAGGCATGTCAGAAATCAATGAGAATATTGTAGCATTAGGCTACCAGGTTTCCATTGATTACTGAAGTTTACAATAAGTTGCTCTAGAACAGAGTGAAAAAACTGCTATCGAAAACATGTATAATAAAATATTTTAAGTATTATATTTTACTTTGTTTGAGATCCGCATGGAATATGGAATTAAGCAAAAAACAAAAAAATATTTAAGAAAAAAGAATATTGGAAATGATTAAAAAAAGCGTAGAAAAGAAATAAATACAGATATAAGTTAATATGTGTGATGTTATTACTGAGATAAAGAATTTAATCACAGGTAAAACATTATACAGAATGTAATTAAACCTGATTTGAACCCAGAATATCGTGCTCCCCACAGTCATCAACACCATCCAATATAGCCAATACATATGACATGTGAAAAAGATAAATGATCTCCAATATATGTATTTCATGTTAAACCAAAATTCATCAGTTGGTCCAGAACATCATCTCTCTATGTGGGCTATATTGGAAGGAATGGATGGCTATCAGGAGCTTAAATCTCTGGGTTCAAATACCCTTTAATTACATTTAGGTTAAGTAAATACACTGTATTTGTATTTCAATATTATTGATAAAAAGGTTAATCAAAACACCAGATGAATTCACATACAGATACCAGATGATAAAGCATACCCAATTAAAATCTGACTGATATAGTAAATCTTTTTGCGTTATTAATTTAGAAATGTTGAAGGAGGCAATTATGGAGAAGTGGTGTCCAGAAATAAATTAATATAATCCATAGCCTATTAAGTTAAAGGCAATAGTTATATGGTATCAAGTGGTACTGCAACTAATTCCTACAAATATCCAACTGGTTAATCAAAAATGCATTGATTTTCCTTTTACCAAAAAAAAGTAATAATAATAAAAGGAGCCCTAAATAATTAATTATGTCATGGATATATAACTCAGAGTAAAATGTAGATATTCTATTTTCTTTGAAAAACAGATTGAGAATATTTAACAAAATGTAGTTCTGGTTTAACAAAATGTATTTCCAATTTAGAAACTTTATGAAATCTGGAGACAAAAATGTCAAGTGAGGAAGCTCAAACTGGATCCCTTAGAAAACTTTTTATCCTTTAATCTCTGTGTGAAAAAAAGAAATAATAGGGGAAAAAACTAACAAAGTAAAGCAAAAAAACTGATTTATAGAATGTTAGTTTTTTTCTTCGCAAAAAGTGATCCATGTGTGGTGATAAAAAGTTTTTCAATACAGATCAGATTTAATTCATCTATAAGCATTTGTGATATTGGAAAGTTGTGAGATTTTTCCTCCATACCATGTTAAGTCTTTTGATCATATTATATAATAGTAATAAACTTTTTAGAATTTTATGCTCAACTAATGTAAAATATAACTACCAAAAAAGGACTGAATAAGATCTGAAGATAGTTATTAATTCATCCTAGTATTTTATTATGTCAAAATAAATATATTCTGCCTATGCAAGAATTTTTCACACATATAAACAAGTGTACCTCCCTGCTCTATTTGTCATCTATAATTAACTATCATGATTAATGGTAGAATAGGTAAATATCTATCCTCAAAATATTTCTGTTTTAGTTATATCACTTAATATCTGAGATTTCATGTTGAAACTATGCAGTTAAGTATCATGCAGCTATCGTTGACCCTTTGTCTACTATAAACATAAAAGCATAAAATTCAAGATATTCTTGAAGTTTTTGAATCCAAACTAATCTATTAATGTGTGTGTACATATATATGGCTTCAGAAAGGAATTTGCTATTAACTGAAAGGAAATCCTTTGATTCCTTTTGGAGGCTTTAAAGGAACTGAGCAGGGCAAATTTCTAATGTTCACTCCATACATTCTTGTCATTGCAGCTGTTATTGCTATGCAGTTATTCATATAGTATATGAACATCGATGGTCTGCTCACCAACATGCATTAGACAGGGTGGTGAGTTGTTTGGCTTTTTTCATCTGAGTTTAAGATCAAGAAACATCATGTTCTTTCTTCTAAGTTTCCTGATAAGGCAGAATGAATGTTTGTTTAAATGATAAATATTCTTCCAATAGTTATATACAATTATGACAGACAAAAATAAAGCATGGCCCTTATTCCCAGGAGGCTGTAAAGTACCAACCAAGGCAGTGGTAGGGGCTGAAGTTGGAGGATGCTAAGAATCCCCTGATTGCAGACCCAGGCTGCCATTTGATGATGACTTTTTATTTAGGCACTTACAACTGTAAATCACTTTCAAGTGAAGGAAGATTGCAAGAATTAAAAGAAGAACTGACTTATATTAAATGGGACATTATTGGACTTTATAAAGTTAGAAAAAAAGGTGAAGAGACAATTGATTTAAAAAGTGGACATGTACACTATTATAAAGGCACAAATATTGAAAATACAAGTGGGGTAGGATTCATTATAAAAGAAAAAGTGAAAGAACAACATTGTAGAGATTGATTGTGTATCACACAGAGTGGCAAGATTAGTTTTACAACTTAATAGCAAATACCAAATGCAGATAATTCAGTTTTATGCCCCAACAAGTTCTCATAGTGATGAAGTAGTAGAAGATTTTTATATGGATGTACAAAAGGCTTTTGATCAGAGTAAACAACAACATTTTAAAATTGTTATGGGAGACTTTAATGCTAGAATTGGTAAACAAGTGAAATATTAAAGTGATGTAAATAATTTTGGTTATGGTAATAGAAATGAGAGGAACTAAGACAGTCAGTGAGAGCAGTTGCCAAGTAAATTTGCGTTCGTTAATTTTAATGTGTCGTGAGTAAATCCACTTCACTTTTCTTACCATTCGAGATGGCCTTCCCTGAAATCTGTGCCCATGGATTCTGATACTCATAGACTATAATTATATGCCTGTTTGTTAAATACTGAACTTACTACCTGACTCAATAATTATGCTCATCAAACTAGATCTAGTTCTCCAGGGGAAATCTGAAAAGCATCAAAAGAACAACTAAGTTTTGTACAAAGGTAATCATTTCAAATGTTGCTAGACTCTTAAAGTTACTGTGAATAATTTTAAATTTCACCTATCTGTTTGGTTAAACATTTTGTAAAGCCTTTTTTATTTGTAAAATTTAATATTTGTGGAGTTTGCAGAAAAAGAAAACTTTATATTAAAAATTTTTTTTTGAAAAAAACATTAAAAGGAAATGGACATGGAAGCATCCAAATGAAGGTACAGCAGAATTGGATTACATTTTGACTAACAGTTCAAGATTGTAATGTTCTTAATAAATTTAACACAGGAAGTGATCATCTGTTAGTAAGATGTAAGATATGTGTTGATGCAAAATTAGAGAGACAAAAATTATTAAGAAAAACAATATTTATAATTGATATTCATAATCTTCAGAAACATTCTAATGAATTTAAATTAGAACTTACAAATCAGTTTCAAGTATTAGTAGATTTTGAACATGATTCAGATTTGAATGAAATTAATAGGAAACTAACTGATACACTTTTAAAAACTGCAACAAGGATAGCTGGTAGAAAAAGCAGCAATTGACCAATAAAATTTCTACTAAGACTAGAGAATTCATGAAGAAAAGAAGAAATATGAAGATATACAAAAATGATGCATTAAAAAGGATTGAATATCTCGAATTTTGTAAAATGGTGTGGAAAAGAATTGAAAATGATATAAGAAAGTATAACTGTGAACTAGCAAGGAAAACTGTAGAAAAAAATAAAAGTCTCAAGAGTGGAAAACAAAATTTTGGTATTGGTAGGAAATTTATATCTGCAATAAAAAAAAAAAAAGATGGAATTATTACTAAAAAAAGAGATGACATCATGAAATAGATAGAAGACTTCCTGCAAGAATTATATAGTAATAAAGAACAAGTACCTCCTATATTTATTATATCTTCAGAATTGCCCAGAATTTTAAATGAAGAAGTGAGACATGCAATTAAATGTATGAAGAAAAAAAGGCTTCAGGTAATAATGAAATTATAATTGATATATTAAAAGAAGCTGGTGAAAAAAAAAAAATTAGCAGTTATATAGTAAATGTCTAAATGATAAAGATGTACCAGATGATTGGAAGAATGGAGTATTAATATTAATGTTTAAAAAAAGTGATAAAGAAGTTATTAGAAATTACAGACCTTATCAGTTTTATACAAAATTTTTACCAAGATAATTACAACTCGTCTACAGAGAACATTGGATTTCCACCAACCAAGAGAACAAGCTGGATTTAAAAGTGGTTTTAGTACTGTAGATCATATCCAGGTATTGAGAGAAGTTATAGAAAGGACAAATGAATATGAGTTGCCATTATGTTTTGGATTTGTAGATTATGAAACGGCATTTGATTCTATAAACATTACTTCAGTGATTAAAGCATTGAATCATCAAGGTATAGATCCAGGATATTGTCATATTTTAAAAAATATTTATAAAAATGCAACAGCGATAATTAGATTACATAATGATACTTGGAAAATCAACATTGAGAAGGGTATAAGACAGAGTGACTCCATATCTCCAAAACTTTTTACAACAGTGCTGCAAGAAGTATTTTGTGGATTAAAATGTGAAGCTAAAGGAGTGAAAGTAAATGGAGATTATTTAAGTCATTTATATTTTGCAGATGATGTAGTTGTTTTTTCAATAATGCTTTAGAGCTGCATGAAATGTTGCAGGAGTTATATGATGAAAGTAGGAAAGTAAAACTAAAGATAAATGTTAAAAAGATTAAAGGAATGTTTAACGGATTTTCTCAAAATAGGAAAATAAAAATTGATTATGATGAGTTAGAAGAAGTTAACAGTTACAAATACCTTGGTCAGATTACTAAATTTGATATTAAAAGGAAATATGCTTATGTGTTTGAAAATGAAGGTTTTTAATAAATGTGTTTTACTAGTTCTTACTTATGAATCTGAGACTTGGATACTTAATGGAAGAGTAATACAGAGACTTCAGACCACCCAAAGAAGTATGGAGAGATGCATGTTGGGACTAACAAGAAGAGATTGAAAATGCAATATATTGGTAAGAAAACAAACAGGCATTACTGACCTCATTGAAAAAATTAAAAGACTGAAGTGGAGTTGGGTTGGACATATTGCTATAAGAGATGATAATAGATGGACAATTGAAATCTTAAACTGTATTCCAAGAGATTATAAAAGACCCAGAAAAAGACCACATGTGAGATGGATGGATGAAATAAGAAAGTGTGCAGGGGTGATGTGGAGAAGAGAAGCTAAAGATCAGAGCAAATGGATTGAACTTGGAGAGACCTTCATCCTGCAGTGGATTGATAATGATTGATTTTTTTTATATATATATATATATATATATATATATATATATATATATATATATATATATATATATATATATATATATATATATATATATATATATATATATAAAATCCTAAGTCAATAAATTCAATAAATATTTTAGTAATCTTAGTTCTTTTCTAACTATAGGCACTTTTTCTGCCTGGTATGAAATAATAATATCACTTGATTATTTAGCATGCCCAATATATTGTAATTAATAAATTTTACTAGTACACTATTAGATTGTAATTATATAAAAGCAGATTATTAAAATAAGAAATGGATTTAAAGTTAATGATTTATATATCCACACTCTCATTCTATTCACTAAAGATTGACTCATATAATTGCATTTTAGTTCCAAATTAAGATGGTGGTTCTTATTTTTTTAAAGTCTCTATGTTGTTGTTGGAGTGAAAATATCCTTGCAGTTTTAACAACTCTGTCTAATAACACTAATGAGTAGGGATGGTTACTTTCTATATAATTATATACACAGTCCCTCCTGTTAGAAAAATTAGGATTTCCTGATGAGAAGTGTATTAATTCCTCATCCCTAGATCAATGTTTAGCTTTTGTTTTTATCAGTAACATTTTGGAAATTCAAAACTGGTATTACCATATCTCACCTTGTCTTCAAAAATGGACAAGTTCAGATTCCATCTTATCTAGATTGGATTGAGCATTCATTGCCATGAACCTATCCATATACAGGTGGTAGAAAACTGTAGACAATGTCAAAAACATGCCAATAGTCAATGATGCTCATTGAATCTGATTGCTTTGATTAAGGAAGGAATCTGGCAATATATAATCAAAGCTTTTAAAGGTAGTATCAGAGAACTAATGCTGAAAGACAAATTACACATTCTCCAATTAATAATAGATAAGCTAAACTGTTGACTCGGTTAGCCAAGTCTACTTTCAGGAGTAGAAGCTTCTAGAACTGAAATCCAGTATGAGCCAAGCTGTCAAGTACATCAGTGTCACAAGGCATACTCATGAGGTAGGCAATCACAGTACAGCTGAAGGTAGTAGTAAACTTATAAAGGCATGTGCAGTCCCATCTTTCATAATTCATCCTAAAGCTAGGAGCTATACTATGCAAATGATAGCATGCAGAGTATAACCATAATATAGTATAAAAATGCAAGTGTATATTTGTATTCATGTTTCATTAATAAATATAGTAGTCAAGCATTGTTGGCCAAGTGGTCAACACAGCTGTCTTACAAGCAGTTGTTCCAGGTTTGTGGATTTGCTTCCTGGCCAATGCTTTGACACATGAAAAAGGAAAAAAATATATAGTACAAAATGTTTTTACCCACATTTGTGTTTATCACATATAAATATAACAGGTTTCAATGCAGTTATATTTCTGGAAATCATCTTTAGCATCTTTTTTACTATTAAACTAAAAGTCTGAAAAATCAAAGATCTCTAAGACTTTTAATCCAAGAACATTTATTTATATTGATCTTACCCCATGTCCACTATATATTTTAGCAATTTCAATTATTACCTCCATTGAGGTATCAAGTTAAACTTTTCAAGATGACTCAGGCTCATATGATTATGGCTTTAGATTTTTTACATCCTCGACAGATGTGCAAGACTCAAAAATTTACATTTAACTAATAACTCAATGATAATAATAATCAATAAAGCACCAAATGACTAGCTTAAACAATATGGCAATACAAGAGCAGTTAGCTTTCTTAAGTGCTATCTAAAGAAGACCGGTTCGCTGATTATCAGATATAAATAAAAGCTCTATCGTTAATATGGGGTAGTAATTTTATATGCATCTAGTAATGACTGATTATTCGGGCTTACATAAGATGATAATTGAATGAAGTGTTGTTTTTATATTGTCTATTCTATAGTAATCATATTTATGGATACATGTATAAAATATTACTCTTTCAAAGAGTAAAAAGAGATCATTTTAATCCATATATCTTTTGTTTTTTAAATTTACTCTGAAAAATATTTAAAAATAGAGAGAGCTTTTAATTATATGCGATTTAGTGAAACTCCTAATGATCGGGAAAAAAAGTAACGAACTATTCCACGTACAATAATAAAAATACTATCATTAGTCAAGCGTTGCTAGTTGAGAGGTCATCGCAGCAGCCTTGCAAGCAAGTAGTTGGTTGCAGACGGTTGTGGGTACACCTTCTGGCCGATGCTATGACATATGGAAAAAATACTCTCATTAGTAGCAGATAAAGAAAATATGCAACAACATAATATATATCGCATAAAATAATATCTAATAAATAAATAAAAACTAGCTAAAATAAAATTAACAGAATAATTGGAAATTTAACTTTTGTTTTCCCGTCAATCTTTGACAGATTTAGAATTTGATCAATTATATGATAGATCTATATAATCAACTTCTATTTGTCAAAAACTATTCAATTTATTTACATTAAATTATCAATGCCTTAAAACAAAACATTAAACTATCGATTATACAAATAATTCTTCATACTTTAATTAAATAAATAATTAATCTAATCTACCGATGAATACAAAATACTGTTGACGTATTTGTCATAAAATACAACCAGTGAATTAATATCATTTAATTTAATTTAAAACTAAATTAATACCGTTTATTTTCTCCTTATTTTAACACAAACATTTCATACCAATATTAATAGAATATCTCAAACTCAAAATTATTATTAAGAACTCTTTAACCAATTGTTTAAATAACTTGTTAAAAAAATTTTAAAAAATCCTTATGAATTTTTAATTATTCAAATTATTTTTCGATTTAATCATTCTTTTCATAATACAAACAAAATCATTTTAAAATCTGCCTGAATCAAAATACATAGATTTTTTTTTAATTCGTTATTACTATTAAAGGATTTGTAATTTTATTTCCTCTAAATTAGTCAAACAATCTAATTTTATTATAATGTATGTGAGAAACTTAAAAGATTAATTAAAATCACATGATAATTCTTTATATGATAATACTATTATCTGTATTTATATTTGTATAAATAAATAGATTTTTAACTTGAGATATTCAAATAAAAATTATTTTTGCGAGAAAGTAAAGAATACATATTTTAGATTCATTTATCAGTATTATATCTCTAATGTTTTAGTCAATATTCACTACTCATTCACTAGTTATTGTGATTACAATCTCTATGTGATGGCAGATGAAATCTAGCCAAAATATAAATATCATGATATAAAAAAAAAACTTAAAATAATTGCATAAATAGATAGAAAGATAAGTGAATAGATAATTGGTGTAGATTTGGATGGATAAAAAGAAGAAAGATAGATATAGAAAGATAGATATTTAAGTTGATAGATAACTAAGGAGGCATACAGGTAGATAGATAGATAGATAGATAGATAGATAGATAGATAGATAGATAGATAGATAGATAGATAGATAGATAGATAGATAGATAGATAGATAGATAGATAGATAGATAGATAGATAGATAGATAGATAGATAGATAGATAGATAGATAGATAGATAGATAGATAGATAGACAGATAGATAGATAGATAGATAGATAGATAGATAAACAGAAGACAGACAGATAGACAGACAGATAGATATAGATAGGATGGATAGATGGATGGATGGATGGAAGGATAAATTGTAGAAGAGAGGGAGAAGGATAAATAGAGTAGATAGATAGATAGATAGATAGATAGATAGATAGATAGATAGATAGAAGACAGACAGACAGACTGACAGATAGATAGATAGATAGATAGATAGATAGATAGATAGATAGATAGATAGATAGATGGATAGATGGATGGATGGATGGATAAATAGATAGATAGATAAATAGATAGATAGATAGATAGACAGACAGACAGATAGAAGACAGACAGAAGACAGACATATAGACAGATAGATAGATAGATAGATAGATAGATAGATAGATAGATAGATAGATAGATAGATAGATAGAAGACAGACAGACAGACAGACAGATAGATAGATAGATAGATAGATAGATAGATAGATAGATAGATAGATAGATAGATAGATAGATAGATAGATAGATAGATAGATAGATAGATAGATAGATAGATAGATAGATAGATAGATAGAAGATAGATAGATAGATCGGAATAGATAGATAGATAGATAGATAGATAGACAGATAGACAGACAGATAGACAGATAGACAGATAGATATATAGATAGATAGATAGATAGATAGATAGATAGATAGATAGATAGATAGATAGATAGATAGATAGATAGATAGATAGATAGATAGATAGATAGATAGATAGATAGATAGATAGATAGATAGATAGATAGATAGATAGATAGATAGATAGATAGATAGATAGATAGATAGATAGATAGAGTTGGATTGATGGATAAATAGTTATAAAGATAAATGGGTAGATAGAAAGACAAAAAAATCAGAGTGGAAAGAAAATGGAAAGTTCTCAAATAATAACGGGGCAAATATACACATTAATATCACAAATAAAGCAATTTATTTATTACTAAGATGGAAACAAGAAAAAGATATTAGGATGACTTTCAAATATCTTAAAGTACTGCTTGAAAAAAAAAATAATAGTAAAAAAGCTATGTAAAGATTAGCTAAAAATTTGAGGAGTAAAATATGCTGTATTATAAAAATAACTAATCATCCCTATAAGATCAAAATATGTATGAGAATTCTCAATAACTCCAAAGATGAGATGATTATTAAGATCTATGATAATCAATTCTTTCAAAGATTAGGCATGAACATGAATGTATTATTTTATATTTATGTAAAGTGAATTGAAAATATGGTTTAGAAATATCTAATATGTTATAATGAATTTTCAGATATTTAACAACAGTCAACAGAAACCATAAGATAGAAAGTAGTATTTTTATTATGAAATGCCAATTGCCATAACTAGTCATATACAATAGATTTTTAAATAGGCTGAAGTAACCAATCATGCACACTACACACATATATATATCACCACACTCTTTATGCAATCGATTATATCAGAAGAATCCTCCAATGTAAAGATGTTAGGAAGACTAACTTATAATACAGCATTAGTAGCTGAGATGGAAAATTTAAAACATTCATTTACTTCCATCAGAATTGATAGTCTTATTTGGCTATTATTTGTTAATTTTTTAAAGTTTCAATAGATGCAGGGGTTCTAAGCCTTTAGCTAACACGATAATACAAGACTGTTCTTGAAATGCTTATATAATAAAAGAGTAAGCTGATATTTTTACACTGGGTAATAGCTATGATGTTATAAATTTAGAAAAAAAGAATCAGTTATATATGTAAAAAGGAAAAAGAAAGTTCTACAAAAGTGAGTAAAATAAATAAGTCAATTAAAAATTACAATAATTAATAAAGATAGGAATAGGAATAAATAAAAATTATTAATAAAAGAATAAGTATAAATAAATAATAGAAAGAAAGAAAATAAATTAGATTAATAGGTATTAAAATAAAAAATAAAATAGAAAAGTGATAGAGATATATTAAAGAATAATGTAGAATGATAGATAGGATAGAAGAAATAAAAAAAATAAAAAGGAAGTAGAAATAATAAAGAAATAATAAGAAAATAATAATTAGGAAATAAGAGAAGTAAAAGAATAAAGTTAAAAGTAAAATATGATTATGAATAATAATGTAATATATATATATATAATAGTTACATGATTATATGTTTGAATGTTGTAGCTCTGATGAAGACTGCAGGACAGTTGAAACTTAGAAAAATAAAGAAGGAATTATATAAAAATTTGTATTCAGTATATATGAGGAGATTTATAAAAAAATAATGTATATGAAATTTTAATATAAAGACCGTGTTTGAGACCTGATTTTTTACATAAAATTTCATCAACCCAAAATTCACTTGTACTGTTTCTAACAATTTTACACACTGGAATGCTAAACTTTCTGAGTCAACGCACCATCTTCTCCATAGTAGATTTGACAATGGAGGGGAATACATTAATATAAATTCTGCTTGGAAAGTTACTCATTCCATTGATTATATATATAGGGAATTTGAACTACATAAATATAGGGGATTTGATTATATATGTGTGTGTGCTTAATAATTACATGCACACAGAATGAATATATTTATCTAAGCAAATCTCAGGACTTTCTTACTGGCTTTTTTAATTACTAATAAATGTTCACATAAATTTTCACAATCAGATAAAATTGAATTTCCTCAGGCATTCTAAAACTTTAAACACCTATAGCAATGCTAGCTAATTTACAATCTATTTATTTTATGGCGCAACTTTATAATCGCAAAATTGATTATTAAATATTATATTCTATTTGTGTCTTACTTGTAATCTCACATACATTAGAATACTGCATTTATAATATTTTTAAATTTAATTACGTTTTCAAATGAGGGGAAAAATTTTATTACCATGTTTAATGTAGCAAAGTTGTTTGAGTATGATTTAATTATGATCGCGGGCTTTATAATATTTGCACGTAACTTTGTATTATATCACAAAACATACATCAATATAAGATGTTGTAATTATTATTCTAGCATAGTTCCAGGCATTCAAATTTCTAACACACCTAAGAATGATAGGCTTTATTTGATATATATTTTATAAATCATGTTTTCGACAGCAAGTGTTTCTTAACAAAAATAAAATAAAAATAAACTGAAATAACTCTACTTTTAACATAATCTTTATTGACGAAGTACATGGTTATATATAGTTTATATTATTTTAAATATATAAAACATATTATGTATATGTATATGTTGTAGCTTAGGCAATATAGAGGTGATTAATAATCCATATTGTATATATATAAATTATTTACTTGTTATTTTAAAAAAACAGTTTCAAATGGAATTATATATCAGAAACAACATTCCCAAAACTTATCTATATCATGTGATTATTGATATTCTCGATATATATCCTTTGGTTAATAATCTATTATTACAAAGGAGAGGGAACAGTTTAAGGCTCCATATATATATATATATATATATATATGGGAGAAAGTGCTTTATCTTTGTGATTTTAAATATCTGATTGTAAAACAGGGATGCAATTTTTTTTGGATGCAGGGTTGAAACAAAAATGACACCTCAGGACCCAAAGGGTGAACATGAAAATTGTGACTTTAATGGAGGGAAAGAGACCTGCTTTATACTATCTATAAGGTTGGTAATTGATGAAATATGTAATTTAGTGATTGATTCAATGATATTTCTGTATCCAAGAAGGCCTGGATATGGAAATGAAAGGTGATGAATTGTTTCTTCTGATTTATGACAGAGTGAGCAGATAGGGTCAATGTTAGTATATACCATTCTGTGTGACAAATAATAATTAGTGTATAGAGCATCTAGATTGATTTTATTAAGGAAATCTAGATATTTTGGTTCTAGATACCAGAATTTGAAAATTGAAATGATTTGTTTATTATTGAGATTAGGCAGAGACTAAGGCTGAGATTATTTAGTATTATGAGTGAGTCATGTTATAGGCTTCCCAATAAATTATTTTTCTTAAGATGTATTGCTTGATTCAGGTCAAGATGAGCAGCAACACATTTGATAAGAGATTAAAAAAACTTAACACCACTAGGCAGTCGTTTATCAGTAGGGGTAATGTGGACAAATTTTACAGCATAAGCGTACACAAATTTAAATATTGAATTAAATATTTTCTTAAAGAAAAAAGCAGGACTTGAGTGAAGTGAGAGGCCATTATGCCATGACAATATCAATCCAGAACTCTCTGCTATTGTCTATTGAAAAAAATCATTAACTCTCTGTCCAAATCATAACTTTCTCTTCATGCAAAAAATCTCTCTAATCAACATCTTAATCTTTCCAAAAATCACTTACTATATGTCAATCCTTAGATTCACCACCAATGCATTTAAAAGGAAGATAAATTCACTTTGTTCTAAATTAATATGGAATAAAAAAGTTGTGGTCATCAGTGCTAAAATGAAATAAATTTAACTGACTGTTTTGACAAGATAACACTTGCTCTTAACTTATCTTGCTAAAGAAACATAAGTTACTAATAATGAATAATATTTCTATAGTATAATTTTCACTACATCCCTCACGTGCAAGGTAAAGACTAGTTTCTATCCATTTTTAACACCTTATGGAGGTAGGTAATCATAAACATTTAATCAAAAACATTTGGAAAAATTCTATGATCCCAAAGATGCACATTTTGTGCTGAACCAGCACTCACCAATTGGCTCAGGTCACAATATCTTACACATATCTTTATCACTGTTAAGATAGATAGGTAGGTAGGTAGGTAGGTAGATAGATAGATAGATAGATAGATAGATAGATAGATAGATAGATAGATAGATAGATAGATAGATAGATAGATAGATAGATAGATAGATAGATAGATAGATAGATAGATAGATAGATAGATAGATAGATAGATAGATAGATAGATAGATAGATAGATAGATAGATAGATAGATAGATAGATAGATAGATAGATAGATAGATAGATAGATAGATAGATAGATAGATAGATAGATAGATAGATAGATAGATAGATAGATAGATAGATAGATAGATAGATAGATAGATAGATAGATAGATAGATAGATAGATAGATAGATAGATAGATAGATAGATAGATAGATAGATAGATAGATAGATAGATAGATAGATAGATTACTACAGTTTATTTGAAAAGTATCAAATGTGCTACCCTCACAACTCTGTTATTATTATTCCTTTTTACTCTTGATTTATTTCTTATTAAACAAGGCTCCTTTGAAAACATGATTTATAAATCATTTTTTGCCCATAAAGCATTCATTTCAATATATAGGTTATACATAATCATAAAAGCCGTTTTAGACCACACTAATATTCACTTAGATAATTATACGCACTCACATATATATATATGTGTGTGTGTATAAAACGATAAATTAATGAATCTTGTAATATAATAAGCAGTCTAAAAATTTTGTTCATTTCAGTTATAGTGCATAAAATATTAAGTTGATTGATTTACTTTTACTAATGTAAGATAAATGGTTATTGTACTTTTGTGAATAGCTTACAAACTTCAGGTAGTTCGTAAAGTTGGTACCCAAAATGTCTTTAATTTCAGAATAATTTATATATTTTTCCCCAGTGATATGATAACTGAATAAGGAATATTTTACAGTTTAATGAAAAAACTAATTGTAGAATACCAAAAATATTACTGTTCATCTTAATTAAAAGATATCATTTATATTTTTCTATTGAATATATCGAAAAAACACCCAATTTATGTGTGAGACAGGTTAGAGACTTTTTACTTAACTATATAGCATTTAGTCTTTCAAAAATAATACAGAAATATAATGTTTAATTGTATCTTACAAACTACACTCAAAACGTAAATAAAATAGATCCTTAAGATCTTTTTTTTTAATTTTCTTATATTGTGTGAGCTTATGGTCTGTTAAATCCACTTAAAGTTTTTGAATGTTTTTTAACATGGATGAAGAACATGATTTTTTTTTCTTCACTTGTTATACTTCCATATGAGATTTGTTTAATTCACATTTTTTTTAATTTCTGATATTGAGTTTAATTTTTGTAAAATTTCTTGTAATGTCAATTGATTTGATAAATCAGTGTTAAAATATGAATCTTAATAAAACTGACTATCTGCCTTATTAATTAAATGAAACAGTGACTGACTTTGTCCCATTTATAATTAATATTTGCTTTTAAGAGCATTAATTCAATGGATTTATATTTGCCTAAAGCCTTCTCATGGGAATGTACAATAAATGATTATCTTCTACTGTTCCTTGAATACTTAAAATTATAGTAAATGGCTCTGGAATCAATAGAGCAAAATTTTTAAAAATACCATGAGATTTTAACAGACATTATACTTGTAGCATAAAAATATTGATTAAGCACTGCAGTATTTGAAAGAATTTTGTAGTGTGTGTATTCTACTTCAATCATCTATAATTCAAAAGTAGGTTGGGTAAAATGTGAAATTTTTTTCTTGTTTGACTTGGAGCTTTTTTTTCTTTCTGGTGAATGATGCCATAGCCAACCAATAATGCAATATTGGTTAATAAATTGGTGCCAAATTGTTGTAGGTAGAGAATAAAACAAATGTGAGAGATTATCCAAAGTCTCATCATCCAACAACTGGAAGCCTAGTGAAAAATACCTTTTCAATCATTGCTCTTATGAGAAAATGTTGAAAATACCTTTAACCTGCAGTTTTCTATTTAGGGTAGGTTTATATAGTAGGTTTATCTTTTTATCTATTATATAATAGTTTCCATAGAAATAACTATGAACTTTATTGAATATTCTTTTTATATAAAGTATAACTATGATATTTTTGTAATCCACAAACTCTTCAATATTAATGCAGGAGAAACCGTGGCATTGATATTAACAGTTAACATATCATTTTCCCAAATACTTTTGAATTTACGTATTTTCGGATTTCAAGAACATATTTTTGCCATCTTTTTATAAATCCAAACTTTGCCAAGTTAGAGAAAGCCAGGCGTATACATACAATTATGACTATTAATTTATATGTATTTATTTAATTAACTATAATCACTTGTTGACGGATGTTGCTGACAATGATTTAACGAATGTCTTTTTTGCCTTTGAATTCGTAAATGTGAGTACAAAGTAATTTATTTATTATAAAAGGTTAAACACAACTTTTGAAACTTTTGTTAATAAAAGTATTTGAAACATTTATATTAATGATATTCTTGTTGTATCTAAAAATGTGGTTTAATTACAGAAGTTTTAGAAAAAATAACTTGCATTAAAAAACTTTTTACAAATGGAATGAATTGCATTGAGAATAGAAATAAAAATCTTTCACTGTAGTTGTTAACTTTTTATATAGTAAGGACCAATAAACCTTCGTTATTTTTTTTAATTAATACATTTAAAACAATTCTTTACACTTACACAAGCTGTTTCTACAGAGGCAAAACTTTCAACACAGTAGTGCCACTTGATACAAGCCAGAGTAATCAATGGATGCAGGAAGGTTTGTGCATAAAATTCTTTTCTAGTGGCTACTCATCGAATACCCCAGACTAGTTGCTAGCTTGTGGCTTCCATCAGTGAAAAACCTTGAATCTGAGAGCACTGCACCAAATCTTAAAATCTGATGCAATCCTCCAGCAGCCACCTGTTATCTTATTAACTAACTATAAAGCTTTGATGAAAGCCACAAGCTAGAAACTAGTCTGGGGATATTGGATGATACGCACTAGATAAAGATTTTATGCATAAACATTCCTGCATCCATTGATTACCCTGTCTTGCACTGAGTGACACTACTATATGAAGAGTTTTGCCTCTCTGTAAGCATTTAAAACAAGTTGTTTATTATTGCCTACTTCTATGTGAACTTAATATAATTGTGGAAGAAGTTCAAAAATTAAGAAAGTATATTATGAATTCAAATAACAAATATGTCATCAACACTTAAAAAAGTGAAATAACATTTTAATAACTACTATGAGGCAAATCTCTCTTCAACAGTTTTTTGTAGAAAAACAATCAAGGATAAACAGCATTTACTAGAATTTCCTGATGTCCATGTTGTAAGGGTTTGAACATTTGCTCATTTTTGTTTAATTTGCTAAGATAAAGATAGTTAGATATCCATTCACTAACCAATAATGAATTATTATCTAAGTTGGCCACAGGTAGCTATATAGCAAAAAAATTCTAAATCTCGTGAAAAAAATTTTACTAAACACAGATTCAAATTTAGTTCATGAATATAATGTGTGCACTATTTCTACACTCATATATCAAATCATGGGTCAAAACAAGTGGATCTTTATCTCTTTATCTTGAAGCCCTTAGCAGTATAAATCAAATGGTTTTTAAGTTCTTAAATGCATGGTTAATAATTTATTCACATCATTTAAAAAATAAATATAATAAAATCTCCACATGACCCTCACATGACGTCAACAATGTTGTTTCATCAGCATTTTTAATCACTATATCTGCTTTAGTGAATAATAAATGCAAATAATTAATAAATCCATATCCAGTGTTGTCCTAGCCAATACCCCAGACTAGGTTCAAGCTTACGGCCTTCATCAATGAGGAGCTTTGGACCTTGAATCAGTTTTTGAATTTTTAGGCTCTGTGCATCTTTCCTCTACTAATCATCATTTTACCCATCTGTTTTACTATAGGGCTATTATCCCAATTTAAAAAACATACAAATGTTCCAATCTTAGGTAGTTAGTCTGAACAGACATACATCACTGAAACCAATTCAGTTTTTATACATTATGGCATCCTTAGATTTTAAGAAATCCCGAAACCTTTCTCCTGTTGCCAGGAATAATATAAACCCAATAAAATGTCACTTGACTCTATCATATGACTTCAGATTACTTAATGTTGTTACAGCCATCACATCTATGCCACAAAATACTTGCGAGCATCTAAATTATTATTCTGATTACAATTCATTCTAATTTACTGATAAATTACTACTGTTTTCAACAAATATTTAATTCATATAATTTAAACTAGTTTCTTTAAAAAAAATATCAAATATTTTTATATTTTATATAATATATTACTAAAATTTCATAGAAAAACTAAAATATTGTATCAGATTTGTAGCCAATTTTACAAGAAGAGTTAATTTCAAAATCGAAGTCATGATTGTTGTTAATTAGGCATCAAAGTCAGACAGAGAACAATTCTTTTATCAGATATTCAAATTGCAATCTAACTTTTTTCTCTCTTGTAATCAATGTTTTTTTAAACTATTTTCAATATCTGCTTTTATAGTAAATTTTCACATTATACATAAGGTATTATTCATATTGTATTCTTTTTGCTGATGAGTTTTACTTTACTATTATAGATAAGCACTGAGTTGTGGCTTTGTGTGTGAGCACGCAAGTTTGAGTACGGGTGTAGGTAAAAATGTACAGTAAAACTCATTGTAGTGCAACGGTTTTTCTAATAAGTTGTAGTAGTAGAGAAGCGAAAGAAAAATATTACACACCAGACAAAGTGATGAGATTTGTTCGATTTTCATTCTTGATCTATTCATTAGCCAAAATTTATTAGATACCCATTTACTGATCAATACTGAATGGCCAGCTAATTTGTCCATGAATAGATAACTTGAATGTTCAAATTTATCCAGCTGGAATTTAAACCCAGATCATAGTTTAGTCTGGTAGATGTGCAGCACTATACTAAAAGACTTTTAATACATATATAAATTTATAAATAAATATTAGAAAATTATGGAAAAGTTGATCTTTCAAAGTATTAGTTGACAAAAACTACAAGGATAGTTGAAAGCACTCCTAAGTGACGTTTATAGATATATATATTTTTTAGAAACTTTTAAGTACTGTATTTTCTAATATTTATTTATAAATTTACGTATATTATTTTGAAGAAATACAGACATCGATTTGTAATATTATATATATATATATTCTGGGTATGAATTAATGGTATATAATAGCAGAACATTTATTAATACATAAATATATACATAATTATATAGTCTTTACGTGTCAAATTATTTGAAGATTAGTAATGAAATCAGGTTCTTATTAAAATTCATTAACGAATGTTCATTAATCAAGAGTTTTATCGACATTGAGTTTTTAGATGACGGAAAGACCATTTATGATAAGATCTATATCTATTGGAATAAAAAAAAATAATTAGGTTGTTAGAATATTAAAATATGTGCATTTTAAAAAACCTGAAATAAAAGCCTTAACTTTCACATGTAAACGCATTAAAATATGTAGCACATTTATTTAGTCAGAGAATAAATGTTCATTACGTAAACCTATTATCTCTATAATAATCTCCGATAATTGCAATAATTTATGTTAAATCCTTATATGATAATATATATTAAAGTGCAAAGAAAATAATAAATTGACAATCACGTATTGTTTTGTTGTTCATTTATATTTTTTTGTTGTTGTTGTTGTTCAGGTTATGACTAAGTATAGAAAACTTCAAACTAAACAAATCTGCCCCCCCCCACCCATTATAATTTGTTATATATATATTATATTTGCAACTTTTAGATTATATCTGCTTTGATTTAAAGAAGCCAGTCAAGTTTTTAACGTTGTACTACTATCTAAATAATAATTAAGTGGTTTATTGTGTGGAATTTCATAAAAAAGTTTGATCACAAGCTGAGACAAAACTGAGTCATAATCCATGGGCATTGGATTTCATGGTTCTCTATTCTACCCTTATGCCATATCATGCAAAACATTCTAATTATTGAGATGCTAAAATAAAGTGTGTTAAGAAAATCAAAAGCAATAGCAAAGTACTAGTTCAAACACTGAAAATAATAGAGATTGATCACAACCCATGTATCTTCAGCTCCATAGGCTACCTTTACACAAAATTAAATAAAATAAAAATAATAGAATTACTTTTTTGCTTGGGTGTTCATAAAAATTTTGAGCATCAGAAGTGTCAGAGCTGGTGCATGGTCTATAGATCTTGAGTTCCATAATCTATCACTCCAGCACTGCATCAAACTATGCACAGGGCTACTTTACTTGTGATAATATTTGTGACTGATTTACTTTCTGCTTTGTGAAAAGGAACCTAACATAATTGTATTTATTTACTTTATAATTATTTACCTTAATACTTACCTTAATGCTCAATTTTGATGAAAGTTATAATTTGTTACAATAAAATGTAAGAAATAATCTCTCAGGAAACATTTGATGTGACAGAGCAGCGATACCACATTTTACTTTTGAATTTAACACTTTGCAATTTCAATAAACTGTGCAGGTTTATAACAAAGTGATATTTAATCAAAGTTTTATATAATATAAATATACCTGCCTGAACTATCTATAACTGAAATTCAGTATGAGGCAAAAATTACTCTTATCATTTCCCAGCCCACTCATATCATATATCTATCTTTTTCCACTTTTTCATTTTTACCTTTTCTTCATAACTTTTCTTTATTTAATATTAGTATGGAATAATATATATATATATATAAAATCTTCTTTACATGCTCCAATATGGAATAATATATATATATATATAAAATCTTCTTTACATGCTCCAATATGTCATATATATTATTTATCTTTTGTTGTTTTTAACATAACTCACATTTTTTTATAAGTAGTTCATTTAATCATGAATAGTATTCTAAATAATGTATTTCAAATAGTTCTTATGTCAAATTATTTGGGATTGATGTCCTTACATTATAAAAAGGCAACTATAGTATGTCATTATTTTTGTCTATACTTGCAAATCAAGTTTATATTCAAGTATTTGTTATACATAATTTTAAATTGCTGATGACTTTCAAGAAATCATGGAGTCATTTTTGCTGCATTTTGCATCATAATATTAGATTTATTAAGAATATATTATTTATAACCATGCAGTTATGGAATTCTGAGTTATCTAAACTCAGCTCAATTCAAAAATAAAAGTGTTACAATCATATTTGTATTGTAGTGACAAGAATTACTCTAATATGTTTTTGATGGTTTGATAATTTACAAGATTATTGAGGTAGTTTAAAAGAACTGTAAATTGATTTTATTTATTATACAATTACTTGCAGCAGCATGCTAATCTTTACATAAGAAAACCTTTAGCTTTAACTAAACTTCCCACCATCTAATTTGTTTTTGTATAAAAAAAATTCAATAAGTTAATTTTTATTGAAAATTAATTTTAATAGGACTTTATAGTTATAGTTAAATGCTAAATAAGTTTACAAGTTATTTTAACAACTTTTTTAAGTCTTAGTTATTTTAAAAATTATTTTTAATATTTTATTTGTATTGGTTTGAACTCATCTATAGTTATAAGTGACAGTCAATTGTTTAAGTTGGTACTATACTTCCCTGTATAGTAATTAGTTAATGTTGAAAGCTATTAAAATCTAAAGTTATTCTCATATAGCTCTTAGTATATTAAAATACAATGTTCAAAGTAAACTGTAAGAACAGCTAAGTTTAAATCTTTAATGTTTGGTATTATCATTTGATTTGCTTGCTTATAAGAAAGCATTTCTATTTAAATTATTTATAAATAAAAGTATGTTTTTATTCATGCTAATCATTATAAAAATTAAGTCAGTAAAAGTCAAATTAAACTATGTTAATTATAGAAAAATAAAGAGTTAATTTATTATTATTAAAAGTTATTAGTTTTCAATTAAATGAAACTATAGAAAATATGTGACTATGCTTGCATTTTAATTTTAACTTTCACTTCCTTATTTTTATTATTTATTTATTCTTAACCCTCTTGTATTCTGATCAATTTTTTTATTGTCACTTACTTTAAGCTTTCAATTTTCATTTTAATATTAAATCATTATTATTTATCAGAATATAATTAATTTGACCTCGTTTGATAGATATTTTTGTTTAGAAATTTAATAAATTTAAAAAAATCACATTTGATTTTTGAAATTATTTTAAAAATTAGGTTTTAATCAAAATAAAGTGCTGTCACATCATTAAATTTCAGGTGGACTGATTTAATTTGCAAAATGAATAAAACCTTGTGATGTTTGTTTTAAAAATCAGAATAAATTATTTTTAATATCTAGTAACTACATCAACTTATTCTTTAAAAGTTTATTTTTTTTGTAATTTTTATGATATCACAAAATTTTGTAACAGACTGTTTACTAGTATGTTTTCCATAACCATAATCTCTATAGTACCATTATACAGAATAATATATTTTTTTATATTTAAAAATAAAACATTTCTATAAAAAAATAAATATGTAATAATATATATTTGTGATTTCTAAAAATTATTATACAATTACAATACAAAATTAATCATAAACTTTCCAAAAAATCAAGTTTTTAGACCATCATAATATTTTCTCAAAATAATTTTGCAATGTTTGAAATTGCCAATTATATAATAGGCACCCATCATCATAGACTTTAAGAAACCTTGAATACCTGTTTATTCAATTATCCTGGCATTTTTTGAATTTTTTTGAGGTTAAAATATTAGAAAAAAAATTTACGTGAATTTTAAAGCTGTAAAAAAATGTTTGCAAAATTTTTCAGTACAGGGTGAAAATTGCAAATTCAATTTCTTGATTTCCAGCCTGATAAAACTTCATAATGAAAATCAGAAAAATTAAATATCTTTAATTAAAACAGTAAAAGGTATTCTGAATAACTTCTCATTTAATTAATAAGGCATGAGATTATTACTAAAAAATAATTTAAATGAAAATTCTATTCAAAATAATACATTTGCGATTTAATATTTTGTTGTAATATTTTTTTTTCATAAATAATTGTCTCTGATATAATATTTTAATTAAGAGACTCTAGATAATAAGTAAATGCATTTCTATTTTTAGCTTCATTTTTTAGATATCAAGTCAATTTTTAAATTTTAATATAGGATACCAAGAGGTGGTGATTTAAAAATGTCAATTTTAATTAATAAAAGCAATCACATGATTGGCATATAAAAAGATGTCAGGAAGAGTTGTGCACACATGAAAAGGAGAGAAAATGTTATTTAATTTTTCTTTTCTAATTAATTGCAAATTTAATCATTTTGAATAATTATAAGTTTAATTATTTAAAACAATTTTATTTTTTTAAGTAATGTATCATTAAATAAATACTAATCCAGATTCTAAAATCTTTAAGCTAAGTTTATTGTGAAGTCTGAAATTTACATTATTAAAAAAATATGATGGGAAGTTTAAATAATTATTTTTTTACAACTACTAAATACTTTTGTGCAGAATTAATACATCATGGGAATTTTTTATGGCTTTCTTCCCTAATATAAGAACCATTATTGATTACCAATTTATTTATTTACAATAAATTTTATTATTGATTTCATATTCTTTGAACACAATACCAAAAATGTTAAAAACTTATATTTTTCAATACTCATGGTGGTTTTTAATATTTTTAATAACTTTGCTTAGAATTTTGTAAAAAAAAAAATTTTTAATTCTGAATGGGTAAAATAAATTTATCAAAAGATTTTGAAATGTTTTATTTCCAGAAATGTCTCTTTGAAATATATTTATTTCGATATTATTATATTTTAAACAATGACTTTCTTTGGGGTAATTTTGAAATGACAATTTTTAAATATTTTATTAATTTATTGTAATTATGCATTTATTATCTTTGCTGCAATGTAAAAGATGTTCATTCACAAATATTTTAATCTATGTTTATTACAGGATAAGGATAGGAAAATATTTCCCAAGTCGTTAAAATTGAAAATTATTAACTTACTATTTTATTTAAAAATTATTGCTTGAATATTTATCTTTGAAAAGTAATATCACACTATTACAATATATTAGTTACTTAAAAATTCATTGTTATTATTATTTAATTATGTATGGACAAAATAATTGAAACACTCATATATATGTTATAAAAGAAATACAATATGCTTTAATGAATTATTTTTCAAGTTATTATACAATTAATATTTAATTATAAACCTGCTTTACTTGTGCTTCATTACAATTAGTGTTATAATTGTGAATTTCAAACTCTGTGCTCTAAGGAAACCTTCTGGGTCTTTAAATAATATTTGCTCCTATGTTTTATTATTGACTTATGTATATTGTTCTATGGATGAATCTAGAGTTAACAATGTTATATCACAAATTCCTGGCATCATATTTAAAAATATTTTCAGGAAATGGAATTGTCATTAATGTTTGTTTATGTTGTTGGGTAATCTCTTGCTTATAGAAATACTCTTGAATGCTATGCATCAAGTTTAAAATTTGCTGTATTTTAAATAAATGAAGAGAAATTTCTGTTTGTAGAACTGTATTCTAATGAATGGTGAACCCTCCAGAATGAAGGATATTTAATTATTTAAATTTTGATAAACTGGGTATCATTTTAAATTATAATTTTAGGCTTTCATAATTTATTATGTATTTCATTTATTTATATTATGCACTTGTGTCTGATATATTTTTAACCATTATTGATCAGCTGTAATATTCAAAAGTTCACAGAATATTTGCTATGTATAATACTCTATTGTTTTAAAATGTTGCTTTGTTCCCTATCATAAGTAATTTATCTATTTGAATGACTATGTTTGCACAGCCAGTGAATATGTATAATATTCTTATTTCATTGTTTATTTCAGACCATGTTTTGTTGTGTCAGATTTGGAAAATAATTTTGTTATCAGTTTTATGTTTCAGTTGACAATTATAATATTTGTTAGGAGATCATAGTATTAGTTTCTCTCTTATTTTATTGTTCATACTTATCTCACCATTATATATTATCCAAGAGATCATAGCTGTTTCTCTCTCTTGTGGGTATTTATTTTGTTAATATTTTTTATCCAAGAAATCATAGCTGGGTCTCTCTTGTGGATATTTATTTTGCATATATTTTTATATATAGACTGTAGCTTGTCTCTCACTTATAGTACTTTCTGTGATCGATATTTTTATGTTTATATTTAGCATAAATGCTTTATTTAAGATAGTGCTATTGTTCCTAATATTTTTAATGGATTATTTTCATTTTCTCATATTTCAAAGCAAAAAGTTCTGGCATATTTGTTTGCCTTCAAAATGTAGGTGCTCCTTTTGAATTCATGCCATCATTAGGTTTTGTTTTATGTCTATTTTCTTCTCAGATGTATTATATTATATACTTTATATGAAGCCATGTGTGGTGTACCTCCATGACTTTATTATTTTTGGCAATTGATATTGTTATTTGTTTTAAAGAACATCATTTCTTCAATTGCATTTTTGACACTCTAATTCTAAGTTGTTGTTTTTTCTCATATGTCATAGCATCAGCCAGGATGCAAACCCACAACCATCTGCAACCAACTACTTGCTTGCAAGGTGGATGCGATGACCTCTTGGCTAACAACGTTTGATGGTTCTGATGTGTAGGCCTATCTTGCTGTGTTTTTCCAGTATTGTAGAACATAAAATTGAGTTATTTATTTAAAATTGTATGTATAGGCCTAAATAAGTAATATACACTTCTAGCATTTATTCACCACTGGATTGGAAAGGTTTACTTAGTATTCAAATGTACTCATTGTTGAGACAATATCTTAGTATGATTGTTAAGTAAAAATGTAGACCTTCTTTATAATGCCCACATTTAATAAAAATCATTTATCAAACAGGCAAATTGTTAATTGTAACTGACCATTTAATTTGCAAATTTATTTATTTATTATTATAAGTAGTAAACTCCAATTTATATCTCCTATGCAGTAAAGTTGTATGGCATGGTGTTTGTATAGTATAATTTAAAGATTGTACATTTTCAAAAATTTTATTTATTTGATCGTCTTTATTGTTTAAATAACTGTTATATTTTATTGTTAACTTTACGTATAATTTTAATATCATTCTTAATCACATACTAATTATCCAGAAATCTTAACATTATATAATCAATGACACAATTATATTTTATGTTAGTGATTAAGAGTGCATGCACATAAAATTGAAGATGATCACTTTGTTAGAATGGTCCCCAGATGTTAAAAATGAATCTAAGAAATCAAATATTCATTCCTTTTCTTAATCTTAAATAATCACTTTATTCCATATGCAATTACTAAAAGAAGACTGCTTTTGTGTTAAAATTATTATTTACTTATTCATAACATAGTAATTGATTATCTATCATAAAGTTAATGCTTAAACTATTTATCTTAAAGTTATAAGAATGATTTGGCATAAGTTGTTAATAGGACATCCCAAGCAGCCTTAAAAATCCTTATCCATTATAAGTATTTGAATGCTATCCTAGTAGATTATTATTTTATTTAAATTAAAAGTTTCTATATATTTTCTTTTAATTAAAATATTTTATTTTCAATTTGCTATTATTATTGGATTAAATTAGATAGAAATTATCTTAGGACTAAGATTGAGTCTCTTTATATTTTCGCTAGGTGGTCATCCATTGTAATAAAATAAAAGAGTGAAATTTTTAATATTAAAAATATTAAATATGGAACCCTGAGACCTTATTATTGTAATTAATGATCAAAAGAAATTATTTTAAAAAGTAAAGTGATCCAAATAAAACCTAGGAAACATTATTATTCTATATCAGGATTAGAATTGTGCGACTATATCACTGCGATGAGATGTTGAGAATAGTGTGTGTGACATGTGCAATTATTTTGAAGAATTT
>JAQFVV010006300.1:3224234-3236734 GCA_028023455.1 Epiperipatus broadwayi
ACTTTATTCTAATCAATGATTATTTATATAAACTGAATTGTATCAAAGTTGTGAATGCAGGAAACTTGGCACACATAGATAAAATTTCATTAATTTGATATTGGTAAGTATGGAACAAATGATGAGAATATTTGTAAAAGCTTGTGATTTGAACTAATTGATGTATACTGGTTCAGATGAAATTATGTTAAGAGATATTTATCATTTTCAGATGTTTATTAGTAAGTTTTAAATGTGTGTAAAAAGGATAATACAAGTGGGAAAAAAAGGATGAAGTTGGACTAGTAATATCATGTGTGGTTGGGTTTAATAAAATAGATATATTTAACTGAATTTTGAAATTTATATCCGGACAAAAATGATTATGATTAACTTTAGCCTAACAAATAATTACTAATAATATCTAAATTGGATTATATCGATAATATAAGTGCAGAAAATGTTGACCATTGTACGTCAAATAGTAATTATATATATATATTTATAATTGAAATAATATTTTTAAACGGTTTATAAACAATTAAACAATCTTTAAATCGCAGAAGTCTTTGGTTCTCAAACCTCCTCCTGCTATAGCAGTTGAGAGTTGAGAGGTTTGAAAGTAACCGAAAGTACTTCTGCGGATTTAAAGATTGTTTGAATTGTTTATAAACCGTTTAAAAATATTATTTCAATTATAATTACAATATTATTTTTAATTAATGGATATTTTTATTTATTTTATATATATATATCTTGATACTGTGCATAATATATATATAAAATAAGTATAATAAATTAAATAAAAGCCTCAGGAAGAAATTCTACAATATTCAAAATATTAATATATAAAAGTAAATAATAACTGTAGCTCATTCACTACATGCCTGCCATCCTAAGGAGTATGTATTACAATGTAACTTCACCAATAAAAGAGTATCGTGTTTCTGTGAGTACTAAATCTCTAGTTACTTTTATTTGAGCTAATACTCACTCAATACTCACTCAAGCAAGCTAGCCATCTAAATATTGTTTGGTAAATGGTATCTGGATAATCTTAACAAGAAAGTATAATATTAAGGAAATACTTTATCAAACATTTTTCATCTGCCTGTAACTACCCCCTCCCTAATCATACTTCCTTGAATGTGTATCTAGCAGCAAAATATTTAAGGTTGTTTAACTTTTACTTAAGCCAATTAAATTAATCTATTTTTTAATTACTGTATTAACAATATGTTAAATTTTTAAAATGGTATTATAATATTTATCTTATTGCATCTTACCTATTATGGTGAGTTATTTCAATAAATCAGTCACTTTTAATAATTTATTGAGAACTTAGCAATTAATCGATTCTAATGTACTTTGAAACCAGTTTTTTTCTTTAATCATTCAATTAAACAAAAAGTTTCTCACTATTTATAATAATCATTTTTCACAATCCTGAAGGACTATTGATAAATGTGCATAAAATTAGGAATTGTTTTTGCTGCCTATGGCATATACGAGATATATTATCAAAGCAAAGAATTCTGGAGACATACAATTCCAATCACCACGCATAAAACATTCATTGTTTGATTATTGATTAAGCATTATATTTCAGGACAAATCATCCCACTTTGAAATGAAGCTAATCTTTCATCCAAGAGAAAATAATACTCATCTTACAAAAAGAGATGTTAGCTTCAAGTGATATTGTAATTTAGTATATACTACCAGAGTATATATTGTAAAAAATTAATGTGTTTACAAACATTTTTTCAAAGACAAGTAAAGTATATATACTTAAACTAGATGTAATTAGAGGGGATTTGAACTCAAACTTTCAAGATCCTTTCAGCCATCCATTCCATCTCATACAACCAATTCGCATGTCCACATTCAGTCATGTCCTCCATTTTATGCTACCAATATGCATGATGACATATATTTGAAAAAGATAAATAATCTCCAATATACTGATGTGGTTATGTGCACCAGTTACATAAAATGGAATGGGTGACTGAAGAGAGCCTGAAAGTCTGAGTTTGAATTCCCTCTAATTAAACATTTATTCATATTATACTTAAATATAAATCATAACAACAATAATGCATTTGAAATTCACAATTTATTTATTATATTTAAATGTAAACTGACAGTTTTGACTATTTATCAGTTTTTCTCAGAAATGAAACAAAGATGTCAAAGTATCACATTGATAGGTGTATATATATATCATAATCTTCATTGGGAAAGATATCAGTTTCTATTTTCATGTGTAATACATTCTGGTACAGAGTCATAATGTATTTAATAATTGACAAATCACTTTGCAATATACATGCATTTAAAGAACATGAATTTAAAAAATAACCTTTTTTTAATTACTTTGGATTACTGTCAATAATACCCACAAGTATAACAAGTGTACATCATATTTTAATATTGTAATGTTAATTGACAGTATTAAACAGAAAATGTATATAATTTAAAGTTTAAATTGATTTTGATATGATACATTATTATCAGTATGCTATTGTTATTTATCACTTGCTATTTAAGAGAAAAGTGTTTAAAGCCTATGAAGAAATTACAGTATTGCTATTGCCTATCACAACATAAGTATATAATACTCTTTCTAGTAACATAATTAATAAATGCATCAATAAGAAATGTATAAAACATAAATGTTGATGAATATGTTCAATTAGTTATAGTAATTATATGTTAGACTATTTCTATTATCTAATATTAATTATTAAATGTCTTTAAAAACATTCAAAATGTATTTAATTTTTTTAAATACATTTAAATAATAATAATAACAGACAAGTTGCTATCTAACAATATTCTGAGTGATATTATTCTCCTCTTCAGTTGTTGCTGGACCAATCAATGACAGTATTAATATAGAATAACCTGTATCTTTAGATTTGTAAATATTAAATTTAAAGTGACAGTCTAAGAAACTAAGCTATTTTATTGAAGATAATCAATCAGTAGAAATTTCATTTTCACTTTTTTCTAATGGCAGGATTAATATGTGGCATCCAAAAATTAGCAATTATCACCCTGTATTGCTTTATGGGGTTATTTGCCATTATCATGTGTGCAGCTATTTTGAATTATTTTCTTTGTACTTTTTCCTCTCTGTCCAACATGTTTTTTTTTCCAGTGTTCTTCTACTTCAGATATAACTACATTTTTCTAATTATCAATTTAAGTTCTTTTATTTTTTTTCCAATAGAGAAAACTGGTTTCACCAATATATAATACTTTGTGGCCACAATTTTGTTTTTCAGTTTATCAAGGTTATTTTTTTAGAGGTTAGGGTTTTTCATAATGTGCCATCATATTAAAAAACCTTTTTGATATCTGAAATCCTTCATATACATCACAAATAATTGTATTTTCTTTTTTTCTTTTTTATTATGTTGTCTATTTAAGATTTTCTTAATGACAACTGGTGAATAACAATTCTATATGAGAATTTGTTCAATATAGATCTTTTAGTTTCCAAATCATTGATTTATTAACAAACTTTCTTTATTCTATTTTATACTAATAGTATAATTCCAAATTTGCATTTTATCATGATTGGATTATATTTTAATTATTTTCCTGTACTTATGGATTATATTCTAATTATTTTCCTGTGCTTATGGATTATTTTTAAACTGTAGTTTTGATCTGGCATAAGGGAGTCTTGTTAAAGAACATTTAAAAATACCAATTTTGGTTCCTTTTTGGCTCCTATTGTGAATTTAATTAAAGAGAATACATTATAGATTTAAGTCCAGTTTGCATTTAATAGTGATTTACGATATGATGTTACCGCAAATATAATATTGACATAGAAAAGCCAAGTATAGGTAGGTTTAAAGTAATAGCTATGTCTGTAGTTTCAAGTTATTCTTTGCAAATGTTGCTAATAAGGTATGATGGTGATAAGCCCATAACCATATGCATGATGTCAATGGTGAATTTGTTGTGTGGATCACATGATGAAGCATTATTTCAATCATTCTAGACACACATTAGTAATATATTTGCTTCAATTAATTTTTCAATAGTATCAAAATAACAATAAAAAATGGCATTCTTATTCAAACATTGGTGGCCTTGTGGTTAACATAGCTGCCTTCCAAGCAGCTGGGTCTGGGTTCACTTCCTTATCAACACTTTAACACATGAAAAAAAATGGCATTCTTAGAAGCTTTGTAAGAAGACTTCATCATAGTAAAATCAAAAGTACAGTTTAGAAAACCTATACATAAAGAAAAATAGTAAGATTATATATCCAACCAGGACAGATCCAAATGATGAAGTTATGCTAAAAGTATTGAACAGAATAAACAAAGTCTGTATATATACCAATGATTTGAAAAAATAAATTATCAACATGTTATAACCTCTCATGATGATTATTCATTGTCATAATGCTTAGAGCCCCTTATTAACGTTGCCCTTGCAAAAAAGTGGGGAAATGAGATTGACCTCATAGATATGTATATAAAATTTTTACTGACTATAGAGTGTCACTTTAAATGCAATGTTCATGAATCTTAAGTTTCAGATTTGATTTCCATGCTAATAAAATAATTGGCCAGGTTTCCAATGCCTGAATAAAAGAAAATAATACCACCAAAATTATTGTGTTATATAATAACGTGTGTGGTATTACTAACCATCGAATGTCAATAAACATCACATGATCACCATTTCTTATGCTTGCTTATAACTGGATTTAAAACAGGCAAAATGATTATTAAAGAACCAAAGTCACATAGGTACTGACCTATATGACTATATATGCTAATGATCTTGGATTGAAAATATTATAGTATTTTCAATTTAAGACTCACAGTTTTGTAGTTAAGTAGAAATAAAATGTGGCTGCTGGAGGGTTGCATTAGATCCTAAGATCTAGATGCAGTGCTCTCAGATCCAAGGCTCCTCACCGACAAAGGCCACAAACCAGAAACTAGTCTATGAGTAGGCACTAGATGGGGATTTTATGCACAAGCCTTCTGGAATTCATTGATTACTTTGGCTTGCACTGAGTGGCAATAGGTATAGAGAGTTTTGCCTATTTTAATAACCATTGAATGTATTTGAAAAAATTAAAGAAAGTTTTGAACTTTTTTAAAAACAATTAATTATTAATAATATATAAGGAAAATAATTCAACATATAATTACAACTAAAATACTATCATCACAAATTTTGAGACAAACATATAGTGTTATTGTTCTGTTTTGTTTTTTTTTTAATTTTACTAAAACTTTTCATCTATTGTTTGGAATGATTCCATATGCTAGTTATCTTACAACATCTGTTATATAATAGTTTTCCAAATGCAGGACACCCTGTAACTTTTGCCAATTAAGTAATGGGTTAATATATTTTGGCCCTGACTAAACTTTTTTTCGTTAATTCACTTTTATAAATTTGATAATAATTTCATATTGAAGTTTTGTGTCGCACCTTAGGATCAGCATTAAAATTGAAGCTGTATAATTATAGTTAAAATTAGATTAACTAAATCCAATTTTTCAATATATAAAGATAAGTTAGCATAAAGTAAGGTTATTTATCTGTTCCTTTATCTATCCAATAATAATATTCATATGAAAATGCACATCTTAAGAATGTTTTATCAATAATTTATTCACTTTCATAAAAAATATTGAGTACTTTATGTGACCACTGCTCAGCATAGTATCTCTTAAATTCTTAAAAGATAATCTTGCTTTATTATCTTTTTTTAATCTGAATATAAGAATACCTTATTCCAGTAGTAATCTAGGCTTGTGGGAGATTAATCTTGTTTACTATGAAAAGTACTAGTTAAAAAGACACACACCAAATTGAGTTTTAATAACTTTTTAATACTAAAATATTTGAGTATATAAAACTAAAAGTATATAAAATATAAAACCATAAATATCTGAAATTATCATTTGCATAATATTATTGGGGGGGGGGCAGTTTGGATTGATTCTACAGATTATACATGATTGTAAGAAAACTATAATAAATTATTAATAAAATCACTTTTTGATAATACATTAAATTAAACAATTGTTATTTTACATTATTTATGCAATTTTATAAAGTATTTACTAATTATAGGGCATAGAATTTTTATGCAAAACGAATTGGAGCTTTTCATTAGTGATAATTATTTATTTTCTCTGTATAGAATATTTTAAGATCTATTTTCTATATATATGCTGTATAAGCTTGATAGAGATACAAATTTAATAGACTGCATTGAATTAAGTTTATTTATAGATCAAATCACAATTTAAAAGTAGTGAAGTTAAAATGTTGTGTTACAATTCTTCTTTTTTTTAAAAAAAAAAATAATGATAACCATAAGTTAATTGGAAATTATTTCTATTATTATGTGGATCAAAATTATTATGGAAGTAATTTAAAGTATTAGTAGAATATAATGATAAGTGTTATGTTATATCAAAATTAATTACACCTTCAGATCACATCCTAACACATTATAATGAATTTTAATTAAAATTAACAGATTATTCGAACTACAGAATGATGTTTTATAAAACCAAAGAAAGAATTAATACTTTTAGCATGATGTCTTAAACAGCTTTATAGGAGGTACAATAATCATTTTATTGTACTTTTTTTTCTTAAATTAAATATTTAAATTTTTGATAATTCTTCATTACAATTATGATGCTTAAAAATAAATGTAAGCTTAAATATATTACATTAACTTTATAAATAAACAAAAAGAATAGTAAACTAAAATAAATAATTAGAACAAAAAAGTTTATTTTGGCTTATTTTTCAATTAATCAAATCAAATTAGTCATCAAATTTGTATCTATTTTTGCAATGAAGATAAACATTGAAATTTAAAACTTCAACTTACAATTATAACATAAGTAACAAAAACAACAACTACAATCTTTAGAGTAGGCATTTTATTGTTTTCCACTGCACTCCTCCAGTTTCACAATAACACATTGTCACTTGATTTATTTGGTGTTTAAAACCAAAATGCTTAAATAAAATCTGAATGTAAACAGTACATACTTATTAAGAAATGAATATCTGATTTAATTTTAAAACATAAACAAGTAAATAAAATGTGTCAACCTATGATTTTTGATTTCAAGACATTAATGAAGTGAGAATGCATAAGCAAAATAAGAACTTTAATATACAAAGAAACATTTTAATTTTCACACAATGACTCTGACATATAGATATTTTAGTTGGAATTAATATCAAGCAATATATTTTAGTTCAAGATTTTACCATCAAATAAAAGCAAAGCTGTCAAACTAATACTGCAGGTAAATGTGACTGAGCAATTCTAACCCTAATTGGAACACCAATGAAATGAATCATTTTTTTTCCAAGATTTTAATCAAAGGGCATCACATGATTACAATTTACACATTATAAATAAGCTCTATTTATTCTACTCCTATATTGATGTTCATTGTATACTTGAACCAATAATATATAATAGATGATAGTGTTTATTAAATACATATCCAATGTTTTCCAATCCTATTTCCTGTCTAATTTCTTGCCTGTGGCCTTCATCAATAAGGTCCAAGCATCTCATTAATGAGGATTGTAAACCAGTAAATAGTCATCATGGATAGTATTGTAGTGGATGTGTATTTAAAAAACACTTCCATCCAATATTTATTTCATGTTTCAAATGTAAAATTAATGGCAGCAGTGGACTAAAATAAGTAGAATTTGTTGAATACTTTTTTAGATTAATTTTAATTTTTTGCATCAGTCCAACATTATCAGACTTACCATTTTAATATTCCTTGTAAAAAATTTGTGTGAGGCTTTACACTTGAGACATATATATTGTTAAGCTTTACATTACTATTTTGGTTTGATGGAAGATCAGCAAATTTTTTGAATCACACCATTTTCTGAACTAGATATATATCTAATAAAAATGACTATCAATTTATTTATCCATCCATCTATTTATATGGCAATTTATCTATCCATTCATTCATTCATGGCATCTACCTATATATCTTTCTATTTTCACTATTAGAATCAATTTGTTTTTATTATTTTTATAAATTATTAGTATTAATTTGTTCATCTCTTTTAATAAATATTATATAAATGCATCATTCACTGTAGACTGACCAAGAATACTAAACATTTTTATCTTCTCTAAAAAAAAGAAGTGATTTTATTCAGCTTCAAAGTCTAGATTGTGGTCCTGGCATACAAATATCCTCACATAGAAACCGTAAGATATTTCTTTTTATTATTTATGATAGCTTAATATTAATAAGCATATCAAAAACGTCAAACTATGATAAGAAAAAAAATTGTAAAAGAAATATCTCATGGTTTTAAGGTGTGCGTATTTGGCTGTCAGGACACAATCTAGAACATTGAACCTAATAAAATCACTTTGTTGTTTTTTTTTGTTTGTTTTTTTGAGGTCAGAATTTTCAGTATTCTTGATCAGATCTCCAATGGATGATAAATTCATATAATATGTTTTAAAAGAGTTGAACAAAAATTTAAAAAATTATTAACTACAACACATTGATTATAATTCTCCTCTCCCATATTAATGGATTCATTTTCCAATGATACTGCAACTGTTGTTTTTTTTTTAACCATTTAAAATTCATAAATTTAGGTTCATAATTTGCATACTTGTCTATATGAATAATATTATAAATCATTTTTCAATTAGCTATTTCCTCATTTTGTGCGTTTAATCAGTCATGTGATTGCCCTCTATCAATCTATCTATCTATATATGTACATATCTACATTTACGACTATATCATGCTTATTTTAACTGCGTTATTATAATTTGTTAATTGTTTTTATTATTTCAATCACTATTGTAATCTAGATGCTTGTGTAAATGTTATATATATATATCAAAGGGTTTACTTTTTCTATAAAAAAGCTTAAAAACTGAAACACAGGCATATTATATACTTGTGTCTATATATGTAATATGTAGGGTATATGAGCACAAACTTTCACACCACCCACCACTCTCCATTCTATCTCATAACACTGATACACTTGAACACATATATGTCGAAAAGATAAATAATCCCCAATATATGTATTTCATGCTAAACCAGCAATCACCAGTTAGTCCAGATTACCATCTCTACACATATATGCTATAAGTGCTCAGATATATGTTAGAATAACCTGTCCATTAAAGTGTGAAGATTGGCTATCTTAATATATATCTGCAGCACTTATAGCATATATATGTAGAGATGGTAATCTGGACCAACTGATGATTGCTGGTTTAGCATGAGATACGGATATTGGTGATTATTTATCTTTTCGACATATATGTGTTCAAGTGTATCAGTGTTATGAGATAGAGTGGAGAGTGGTGGGTGGTGTGAAAGTCTGTGCTCATATTCCCTATATATTAAAAAAGCTTAATACTAAAAGTTATGAATTAAAAGATTTTTATATATGGAATTCATTGTACATTAACTTAGAATGAAGGGGCATCTTTAAAAAGTCAAAAGGTATCATTTATGGAAAACAAAGCTTTCTAAAGTATGAAATAAAGTAAGATGCTTTTAATTTTTAAAAGTGTTTATTTCATTCTATACATACGTGAGTAGAGTATATTTTTCATGTGTTGTTTGTAAACACGCAATCGTTTGTATAAGATATTTGGTTCAATGTCTGTGTGAGTGATGGAATCATTTAATGTTTTCACTTTTGCATAGTTCTATTAAAAAAACGGAAATACACATAACTTTTTGTAACTATTACGTATTATCCCGGAAATAGTTTATTTTTCTATTATTATTAGAAAGTAACAGAAACTTTCTCTTAAGGTGAATAGAAGATATCTCCGCATGTGATTTACCCTATATCTTAGCACGTGTTCAGGATTCTGATAAAAATCTAGTCTTAACAAAGCCCGCTAGACTACTGTTTTTTTCCGTTTGTTAACCTCGAAGTATTTCCAGAGGAAAGAATTAAAAGGTTCCAGTTCGCTGCCTACTTGACCAAGAAGAAAATAATTAATATAGGATGAGGAAGAGATATTGCATTTAAAGTTTATTGGGTTACGTGATAAGCGAGGGGCATTTAAATAGTTTATTGTCAGATAAAATCCTCGTTTGAATATTAGACTAGTTGTCTAGAAATCCCGTTGGCAAAGTTACAATAAAGTCGATATTAAAGATTATGGTTATCCGCTATGATAAGGAAGCTTTAGAAGGGTCACCTAATGTTATTATGTGTTCTATTTAAAAGGATTTAATCTTGTAGCTTGTTTTTTCTCATGTGTCTAATTTTGTTCTTAATTTTAAAAAAATAATAACGGGATAGCATTTTATAATAATATTAGACGTAATGTGAAAATACAAGAAATATACAATTTTATCGTTTTTTAAATAAATAAAAAAAATGCGTCTGTTAAATATGTCTTAAATAAAGATATGTATGCGTGTTTTGCGTGTTTAGATAGTGTGCTAATTAATAGATTTTTTTTTACCTGACTTTAATTGTTTTTCAATCGATACAATTGAATAATAATAATAATAACCTAGTTTCAAACGAACTATAAAATTCTGACCTTTAGTATCACAGATAGATAATTCTTTGGTAATTCTTAGTTTATTTAACATTAGCACCAAAAGATTCTTCAAATATATTTTTTTGTATCTGAAGATCAGATGTAGACATTCTGTTGCCCTTGGACAACTTTTTATCTAATTGTAGATGATATGTTTATCACATTAATGAAATTTTTGAAATATTATTGAAAACACTATGTGTGCGGGACAATTATTATTTGAATTTTATAGACAATGTGTCCTAGTGAAAAGATGATCGAAAACTGGCTCTCCTACCTACAGTTTCATCTATGAATCAACCAATGTGTTATATAGTGACATAAAGTAGCTATTATCAACAGATGTGTTAAATTGCTAGCATCTGAATTGTGAGTTACCTGTCCATAACCATGTTGGAATAATGTGCCAACCTTAAATTTTAGGCCAATAAACATCACATGATCAAATTTTACTTTGAGTAACATTTGACATGTTTCAAACCGTTTGTGACTGTAAAAGTAGAAGAATAATTTCAAGTGGTTTTCAGAATTTTGTGACAGTCAAAAAGCGTTGAAAATGATCTGTGAAAGTTCAAAACACATTATCACATTGATTCAGACATATTCTTAAAATTTATGTGGTAAATAGCTAACTATGTTGATTTAGAAATGATACGTGAAGCAGCTTGGAGAAAAAAATAGTATTTCCTTCATTGAACACACTATATATATAATATAGATTTTTCATGGTCTAGACAAAATATAAGGCAATTATTACTTATTTATTTAATGTATAGATACTTTTTACATTATTTAACTTTTAATAAAAGATCATAGAGAAATCTATAAAATTTTCAATCTCAAAATTAATACTGCTGGATTTTCTTGAAACCTTCAATTCTACTACTATACCCATAAATTTGACAATTATTAATTATGTGTTTGACAGTTTCCTCTATCCACATCTAAATAAATCAGTGGTAGCTACATTTCATTTACAAAGAAGGTGAATCAAGTAACTATTGTATTGGACTAAACCTATTGATGAAACTCTATTTGCATTTTTGAAAGTTAAATCCAGTTGTTTTTATTAATAAATTGGAAAAAGAAATTTGTTTGAAACTTTATAAGAAATCCATTTTTATGGCATAATGTTTTGATTGTAGTTTCTTGATTAAACGTTTAAGAAAAGATTCTTGATTTGAACAGAGTCTTAGATTATGAAATTTTATCTTAAGTTTTTTTGTATAAAATATACTTTTGATTATGTGCTAGTAGATAACAAGAAACTAGGGGGGAAAGTAATGTATTTGATAAAAAATATATAAACAATATAAAAGTGATTATAATTTTTTGTTGACATAATTAAAGATATCTTGAACGATAATTGCAGAACTTTATATAAAAGTGTTGTCAGAGATGATTCAACAATAAGTCTAAATTAGACAAATTTTAAAAATATCTTAGAAAAAAAGTAAATTTAAAATTGACTACAATAACAAAGTTAGGCTGTACGAAGAGGTTAAGAAAGAATTGGAAGAGGAACAAATAAAAATTACATGGGATAGTTTTACTTAAGAAAAAAAATAACTAAAATAGAAATATAACTTTTTTTAAAAAGTTAACAGAAGAAATTATCAGTGTAGAAAAAGAGAATTATAAAAAAATTTGAGTTGTATTAACAGAAAAAAATAAGAAAGATTGTTATAAAGTTAAAAAGTGAGGGAATATATGTGAAGATAAAAAGAATTCAATAACTTTATAATAAAAATCGTGAATCAGGGGAAATTAATAGATATGTGGGATTAAATAGAGAGGTTGATTAAAAAGAAGATAGGTCAGTTGATGGATATAGAATTGAATAGATTAATAAACAAATATAAAAAATAAGAGGTGTAGTTAATATGGAAGTGATTAGATTTGGATAACGCATACCAAA